>JAPMUY010004991.1:0-359768 GCA_026901105.3 Galaxias olidus | reverse complement strand
CACCTTTAGTAGTATCGCCATGCCCTCTAAAGACGATCGGGTTAGAAGGGTTCAGACAGACGCAGCCAATCCAGATGGTACAGTATACAGTATGTCTGGTGAACAGATCACTGACAAGCCCTCATCAGCTGAGCTGCAAATTACTTTTCTTCCTCCCCCTCCCCGCCAGCGTACACAAAAATAATGATGGTGGAGATTAAGTGTGGGTTATTCCTCTTAGGTATTTAAAAGAAGGCCCATGCTGTGTGTGCTAATACTCCGCGTTGGGATTAGGTGGACCCCTACATGTGGTGTTGTGGCTGCATACCTCGAGCCAACCTAAACCCAATCTGTTCCAGATTTAAACCCCCAAAATGGAGAGGTGCACTGGGGAAGAGACGGCAGAAGACAGGCACGGAAAGGCCTAGATAAAAAGCAACAGGAAGGAAAATATATAACGGCGTAGAGATCGTGGATGGCATGAAGAATGAAATAGAACAATACAGAGAGAAAGAGAGGGAGGGAGGGGGGGGGCAGAGACTGAGAGACAGATAGACCAGGGAAGGAGGGTTTCTTTTCCTCTACAGTACTTAGAGTTGGAGCAGAGATAAATCTTGTGGAACAGAAAATATTCATATCTGCCAGTATTGGGACATTTAAAAATGAACTTTGGACTACACTACGTCAAGACTATGGATTTTTTTGGATCTGCATTTTATTTTCCCTTTGTGGCTGAGGAAAACCCAAACCACCTTTTTTGTTTTCCCCTGAATATGGGTCCAATTAAACACACATGTGGATTTCACATGTAAGCTCATAAAAAGCCAACTGTAACTATTTGCATTACATATGCATTAGAAATGCTGGTGTATTAATAAAAAACATATGGGCATCCTTATAACTCTTATAATAGGGCATCATTATAGTATACTTTATTGTAATTCAATGTGTTTTGAATTTGTCAAGGTTAGTTATTTTTTTGTCTGACAAAACTAAATGTGAAAATGGGTATAGGTATTGTTCATTACTATCCAAAGGCCAATAATCATTTGCTCAAACATTTTCCTCACAGTATTGCATGACCAAATACACATCCACCAACCAACAGGTGGCACCATTTCTCTATGACACAAGCCTATTAGACAGAAAAAAACAATTGGCAAGAGGCTGCTGAGTGCATAGTTCATAGGCTGGGCATACATCAATCGCCTGGTTAGCCAGTGAACTGAAAAAAAGACAGGTGGCCCAGAAAGTCTTTGTCATGGTATCTATCAACATAAAAATATAATTTTTACTTTGCGACAGACCTATTGTTCTGGACATTGTCTTCTACTTACTAAAGGTGTGTCTGTTTCCTGAAAACACAGTTAACATTTAAAAATGTTATGAGGTTTAGGGTCTAATTTGATGAAGATCATCTGCAAACTAGTTTTATTTTTTGCCATGATCGCATACATCCATTGCATACTTACTTTTTTGGTAAATTAAATAAAACTCCCATTTAAAACACTAACTAATGCTGATTGACTTTGGATTGGTTTGTATAGTTATTAAAACATGGAAATAGTTTTAGTCTGAATTTTGCTTTAAAACCAGACTTCAACAAAATTAGTTCAAGTCTGATGTGTTTTGGTGATTTCTATGGGACCTTAACAGTGTTCTTCTGCCACCTAGAGGCCACAAATAGGTAGTGACATATCAGACAGCTTGCTGTGGATAAGCACAAAGACACTTGCAACAAAAACACAATTCACACAGCAAGACAACAAGTAGTTAATGAAATGCGCCTTTATTTAGCATCTTTCCATTAATCAACTTTGTTTTGCAAACAATCTGCCAGCAGGGTAAGTTTACATGGAATCCAAACTGCGAATCATTCATAAGAAGCACTGCCTCGTTAACTTACAATCAAGCCAAGATAAATTAATTGAAAACAAAATGTTTCTAGGAGTCAAAGCAACCATTATCATCAGCCAATGGATATCAATAGCAATACATTTTTAGACGTGTGAAATCCATCACACACAGCTTTGTGCATTAATACACAAACAATTACACCCATACACCCACATACACACACTGTAGGTAAGAGTTGATACATTTAGAACATAAACAACGGCAACTTATACATGGGTCTGAATACCGGTGGATAGCAGTAGTTTGGAGCTCCTAATTACAGTATTGCCAAGTTGTGTCACTCAAACTCTAATCTACCAATGTCAGTGTCTAGCTACCACACATAAAGTCACTTTGGTTGGCTTTGTGATAAACAGACACAAATGAGGAACAGTCCATTTAAACAACGGTGGACAATAGTGTTAGTGTAACGAATGAGGGTTTTAGTAGAAGTTCACTACCATAAATGGGGCACCCAATAAAAGCAGGACTTAATGATTTTAAAGGAGATGTTCAAGCATGATCTACATATGACATTTACTGCCCATTGTATACATATTGTATACAATATTGCTTTGTTGCAAAAGCTTGTTACAAGTGCAAGCATCAAAACTTGATAAAACTACATAGCTATGGTTAGTTTGCCAGCCACTACTGAAGCGGTTACGTGTTTCTTTTTCTATTTTTTTGCTAAACAAAATAAAAAAAATTGTAGGAAACCTAATTACATTTGCATAATTGTTGCAATAAAAACTATTCTTCTTATACAAACTAAATAAAAAACAAAATCGCTGAGGTGTCTAACTTTTTGCCCTAGCCGAGTAAATAGTTCCCATAACATTCCCTGCCTTCCGATCAGTTGTGGTTCTGATTGGTTACCCGGGTTTGGATCGTCACCCTTCTGACTGGCGTCATATCTGCGCTTCGATTGGCCACCAGCTCCTGCAACTGCAGTGCCCCTCCACCAATGAAACAGAAGGCCGGGCAGACGGGACCGGAGCAATCCACAGGCCCCTCCCACAGAGAGCGCAGCGAGTGGGCGTCATAGAAAGTGACGCGGGCCTTCTCGAAGTCAAGGCACACGCCTAGCCGCGGCGGCAGGGGGTAGGTGAGACCAGTAGGGGAGGAGGGGCCACTTCCGTTGGTGATGGGGTCCCGGGGGCCGTTAGCATTGCTGCCGTGATGGTGGTGGTTGGTGTGCTGGGGCAGGTAGATCTTCCCCATGCCCATGGTGAGGAAGGAGAAGGGAGGAGAGGAGTCCATGCCGTCCTCTGCCTCACTGTCATGGCCACTGTCTGGGTCGTAACTGGAGGGGAGCGAGAGAGAGAGAGAGAGAGAGAGAGAGAGAGAGAGAGAGAGAGAGAAAGAGAGAGAGAGAGAGAGAGAGAGAGACAGAGACACAGGTGGAACAACTTAACATTGCCCTGAAATCCCATCTGTTTCCATGTTTTATCCGTGTTTTCTCTTCTCTATGACTTTCCCTCTCTTCCCATGACGTATGGGCTGCCTGCAGGGCGTGGGCTCCTCGTTACTCACCGAGGGCTGGCCATGTCCTGGGGGAGGTGGAACCACTCCTGCAGCTTAGACTCTAGGCCCACTCCCACCTGTTGGTCAGGCACAAACAATGAAGAGCAGTGTCCCGGTAGTTCCCGGAATACTGGATCATCTATCACTAATTTCTCTTGAGAGAAGTCGCTACGTAAAATAAATGAGAAAATAACAGAAAAACATGGTAGAACTGGATGGACATGAGTCCAATCATAGCCAAAGCTTTAAGGACGTTCAGGAGGTCCTGCCCTGCTCCAGCTGAAAACAACAAATGGATAACGCTTTTCAATGACTGGGTTACTCAGTGCGAAAGTATTATCTTCAAGCAAATCCTCAAGGAGCAAAGAGCTGTGCGCCTCACAGCTTTTCCTTTGACTTGCCTTGACGAGGTACGAGCCCGGCTCCACCGAGCATGCCCAGTAGTGCCTTCCCTGCGTGATGGCCACATCCCCCACCAGGAGGTCAGAGGTCAGGTGACAGGAAGCGAGGGCGCGGTCGGCGGCCTGCAGCAGGGACAAGCCGGGCACGCTGCGAGCACAGCGCTGCTCCTTGCTGACCACCAGCCGGTCGGCGTGGAGACCCCAGCGGGAGTCCAGGTAGAAGTTCAGCACTGGGGAGGGGAGGGAAGGAAAAGGAGGTAGGGGAAGGAAAGGAGATAAGGGAAGGAGCAGAGGGGATAGGAAAATTGAGAGAGGATGGGCCGAGGCGCTCGGGGTTCAGGGTTTTAAATCGGGAGTTCAGGACGGGAAGTGTGCGGGAGGAGAAAAAAGGGGGCGGAAGTCAACAGAGGGAGAGGCGTAAGAAGCAGAAGAAGAAGAATACACACAATAGGAAACAACCGAGAGGTAAAAGAGGAGGAGAGGACAGAGAGCGCTCATGCCCTCGCCCCTGGCAGAGAGAAGGACAGCCTGGGCAGAGTAGAAGAGTGGGACAGTAGCTGTGACCAGTCCAACAGCAGCCGGCTGACCAGCCAGGACAGCACCATACAGGGGGGTTTGGAGAGGCCTCACTAAGGGAACGGCATTCATTACACGGGGACACCTTGGCAGGCGGGGACGAATACCCCGAGAGACACGAGGAACACATTTAGCACTGAGTCAGGGTTCAACCGGCAACCAATTACACAGGATCCTAATCCCATCCATTCCGTTGTTAAGCCTCTAGTCTTAACAAACAGCAAACCTCATCAA
The DNA here is from genome assembly GCA_026901105.3 of Galaxias olidus. Classification (NCBI taxonomy): domain Eukaryota; kingdom Metazoa; phylum Chordata; class Actinopteri; order Galaxiiformes; family Galaxiidae; genus Galaxias; species Galaxias olidus. The sequence goes on along the minus strand of JAPMUY010004991.1, from coordinate 355,155 downwards.
CCCTCTGAAAGATCTGTGGATGGGGGGTGGACGGGGGGGAGGGAATGGGGGGGGTAAAGGAATGCATGTCTTTAATGGACGGAGGGGGGGGGGATAGGACCACAAAAAAATGGCGATGCAATAGAGGATAGAAGATGGATGCACGTTCTTCCGTTCATACGCAGGGATAGAGATGGAGGCGTTGATAAGTGTTAAATAGCAGGAGACAAAGGTGAGATCAAAGTGTGGAGCTGTTTGGTTCAGACAAAAGAAGAACATGGTGAAATATAAGGAAGAGAGGATGGGAATGTTCAATAAGCAATTAGGTAAGAAGGGATGGGACAATGGGATGGAAGAAGAGAGGGATGGGAGAATGGGATGGAAAAAGAGAGGGATGGGATGGAGAAAAAGAGAATGGATTACTTAACTACTTGTTGCAGGAACTACAATTGTGCTTGCACCAATACATGTTAAAATCATAGAGTGTATTTGTTTTTCCGTGTGTGTGTGCGTGTGTGTTTGATTACCTGGCGCTGGCGGTGTGTGTAGGTACACCTCCTCACTGTACTCTCCAAAGCCCGCCTTGTTGCAGCCCCTCACCCTCAGCACGTACACGCTGTCCATCTCCAGCCTGTCAATCACCGCGCTGCTCCCGCTCACCTCCTCCAACCGCTGCCAGCCCCAGCGAGCCGCAGCCAATCCGCCGCGCATGCCGCCCCTGGCCCCTCCCCCAGGAACCACCCCTCGGCGACGGTACTCCACAGAGAAGTGCCAGGCGGGGGCGGAGTCCTGAGGCAGCCGCCAGCATAGGAAGAGCTGGTCGTAGGCCAGGGTGCGCTGGGTGTCGATCACTGGGGCCAGGGGGGCTGATGGAAACAACCACCGCCCGAGGGAAAGGTTACAAACTAAAGGAGCATACATTGCCTAAAAACCACATACAGTAATAATGAAATCATGTTCAATTGGCAAATGTTCTTATCTTTTATTTTGTTCTGTGAAGCTTTTTATATTCTGTCTTGAAAAGCACTTTGTAACTCTGTTTTGAAAAATTATGATTATTATGATGTATTGAACACCAACGTGTTGTTCGACATGATGTTACAGTATGGTAGTGCTGAGCTACAGGAACTGACCACTTAGCCTAACATGAGCGTCTAGCCTCGTGTTAAAAACCCGGCGTTGGTTTCTCTCTCTCCTCTCCGCCCTCACTCCCCTCCCCGGCACGTTGGGTCACAGCTCCTCCCGCTCCCACTGCCCTCCTCCACCTCTGTCCCGCCTCACCCTGGATAAAGTGCAGGTCCTGGAGGAGCTTGAGCTCCTTGGAGGCGTCCAACTGGAAGTGCCTGAAGGAGGGGTCGGCCGCCAGGGAGAAACACTGCAGCCCCTCGATGGATTTGTTCAGCCTGGATGAGAGACAAAGAAACAAATGGAGTGGTGGGGCAGGGTTGAGAGACCGAGAGAGAGAGAGAGAGAGAGAGAGAGAGAGAGAGAGAGAGAATTTGGGATGCAAGAGGCGCAATTTAGAAAGCGAGCGATCCATTACCCAGGACATGGGGAGAGAATGAATGGGAGAAGGGAGAGTGACTGTTGAGGTAAACGAGTGGGGGGGGGGGGGGGGCGGGGGTATCCATTTGGCAAGTTGAAGTTTAAGAATGCTATCTTTTATCATAATTTGGCAGTTGGCAGTTGGTTCACTTGGCAGCAAACTCCATTCGTCATCTTACCTCCATCAGTGTAAGAACCCAGCCGGTCTGACACTTGTAGCGGCTTAGTTTACTACACCATCCTGTTATGTTTGTTCTCTTTGTTTAGAAAGAATTGTGCCAGTCAATCTACTACCATCAAGGGTGCAAACCTACCAATACATGTCTAAGAAACGGTTCAGCAGCCTCACCACCTCCAAACACACCACATGCTGCCAACCCACGTGACGTTTATGCTCTTACTGCACCAGCACTTCCTTGTGGTCACAAGCCACATTTTCTAAGAGTAGTCATCAAAGTTACAGGAAGAACGCACGAGCAAGCAAGTAAAAACAAGGATCGCAGCAGAGGAGGATCGGAAACACGACAGAGAGAACGGACAGCTAGCAGCAGCGTGTCGTACTGTACCTGCCGTGTGTCTGCCGGGCCGCTTGCACAAAGCAGGGAGGGTCCGTCTCCTTCAGTAGCTCATGAGAGAAAGCCATGAGGCCGGCATGCTCCAGCAGGCTCCGCCTCTCCGCCACCTGGCCAGCCAACGCCTCGCCCCGCCTTTGCCGCGCCCCCTCAAGGGCCTGGACCAATGAGGTGTGGCGTTCGGCCAGGGCGGCGGTCAGGTCTCTCACGCTGGTAGCCAGCTGCTCCCGCGCTGCCATGCTGTTGACCTGCGCAACACAATGGTCAGACGGGGTTAGTTAGTTAGCGTGATCTACCTGGAGACAGTGGGAGAGACGGATGGGCATGATATGGCTGAGCAGACGGGGAGGTATGGGACTGTGTCAGTGCAGACGATCTCTGTGACAGATTCAGAAACAGCCTTGGGCTATTGACCAGTCTGTGAAATAATTAAGAGGAAATGCTGTAACAGTTTGGTCAGCGGTCATGGTGTGGACTGGAGACCAAGGCAAATAAAGAGGGGGCAGGTTTCATGACAGTATGCATTCAAAAACTATAGCATTTTATTCACTGTCTTGTTGGAGATTAATATCAAAAGCAACGTATCCATTAGTGGCCATCTATTGGCCCCCTTGTGGTGGGTCCCCTAACTCTGCTTGTGTGTTTTATTCTGTAACCATTCAACAAAGCTATTCAAGATTCATACATAAAATTGTGGGTTAATGTCACAGAGCATATGCAATCCATTTCACTGCTCTCTGTTGTTTTCCCCTGTCTGTATTGACATACTGCTATATCTCCTATCGTATAATGGCTAGATCCGGCTATACTTAAAGTAAAAGCACTGATGCTGATGTAAACAGTATTCTGCCAGGCTGTTTCCCATGCTACAAAGTGAGTGTGTGTGTGTGTGTGTGTGTGTGTGTGTGTGTGTGTGTGTGTGTGCGCGCATGCATCACAGCCCGGGCCTGTGTGTTTTTACGTGTGTGTGTGTGTGTGTGTGTGTGTGCGTGTGTGTGTGTGTGAGTGTGTGTTCAGTCGTGTGTGTGTGTGTGTGTGTGTGTGTGTGTGTGTGTGTGTGTGTGTGTGTGTGCGCGCATGCGTGCGTGTGTATGAGATGAGTCACCTCCGTCTGAGTGATGGCGCTCTCCAGCTGTGTGATCTGGGACAACACTGTCTCCTGGTTGGCCAGAATGTAGTTCATCTCCTTGGTGATCTTATCCTGTTGGCCAATCAGGCAGAAACAGACACAAAAACACAACGGTAGACTTATTCCTAGTGCTATCCCTTGTGTCAGTTTACTGTACGTGTGTTCAACATATCAGGCCTCCTGGCCCTCCTTTTGTTCTGTTTCAGATTATGAAGCAATATATGAAAAAACATATTTGCTGCCCAATTGTTACAAGTCTTGCATTTGATGGTTTTGGTACTTTGATACTTCCATGCACATTTCATATTTGTAAATCCTGTTGCATCAGTTCTGAGGTCTATTTCAAAGCTTTGAACACTTCAAAAGGCTGGAAGAGGTTTAACCACCTTTTTGGTTTTGCCAATAAATGTCTGGACACCAGATTCCTACCTTGAGAGTCTGGTAGGCCTGGGCGACTGGCATGACCTTGTGGCCGGCGTGGGCACGGCGCAGCTTGCACAGCGGGCACAGCAGTCGCTGGCACGACTTACAGTAGAACTGCAGCTTCTCCTGGTCATGCTCTGGACACGTCAGTACCTGAGGAGAGGAGAGGAGAGGAGAGGAGAGGAGGAGGAGAGGAGAGGAGAGGAGGAGGTGCAAGCAGAGAGCGAGGGGAACGACGGTGACTAAAGATGAATCCACGCTGTTTTTTCCCTTTTTCTACCACCTGCCCGCCTTACCTTGGGTCGGAAGTTGAGCGTTGGCTGGACGTGCTCGTGCTGGGCCCGCGGCGTGCCCCAGGGGTGGTAGAGCTTAAAGCACTCGTTACAGAAGCTGGCCCGGCAGTCGGCGCAGCCCTTGGTGGCCTCCAGGGACTGGGGGGGCTTACAGAACTGACACATGACGGCCACGCTGCCCAGGCTCACCGTGTGGCGGTACCTTTGGGGAGGGGGAGAAAAGTGGGACGCCGCATAGATGTAAATATATACCTACACACTACCGAGAGAGAAAACGGGGAGAAGCGGGGAGGATTTAAGAGAGGCGGGAAGCGAAGGAGAAGGAGAACAAGACAGAGAGATCACAGCGGAGAGGGAAGAAATAACTCGAAGTCGGAGACAGTGTAAAAAAAGAATCAAAAAAAAAAAAAACCCGAGTGCACTGAAACATCCAGGAAAATAGCCACAGCGAGCGCCAGCCATTTGTCTCTCTGTAACCGACAGGGGGAAGTGCACACGGGGCCGAAGCCCGTAGATAAAGCTGTTCCCTCAGACCGCAGTGGAAGTGCAGTGTGTGCTGCTCGGCTGTGTTGCAGTGCAGGCTCTGCTGCCTCGCTCAACACAGCGCTCGCTCCTCGCCCCGCTGATTAATGGCAGTCAGCATTTGGACACGTGCCTGGTTACCTGCGGCGCCTCGCCACCCTGAGCTGGCTGCTAGTAATTGAAACGGGAAACACCCTGAGACGCTACAGTAGGATAACACAGCGGAAGTGGTTGGGTGGACCGGGAGGAGGGAAGATTTGAGGCAAATTTAAAGATGCCCTTTGCGCGTGCTGGGTGTGTATGCGTCTGTTGTAACCCAATGTTAGTGTGTCAGATTGATATAATGTAGTGCGTATGTTTGTTGCTGTGTTTGTGTATGTGTGTGTGTGTGTGTGTGTGTGTGTGTGTGTGTGTGTGTGTGTGTGTGTGTGTGTGTGTGTGTGTGTGTGTACTACCTCTCCACGATGCGCTCCAAGGTGAGGTTGCGGAGGCACTCAGTCAGGCCCTTCTCACCCAGCTCCACGTCGCGCCCACAGGGGATACAGGGAAACAGCATTAGAGTGGGCGGGCCCTCCTTGCGTCGTCGCCCGGGATACGTACCGTATCCTGGCCAACGGGATGGATGAGAGAGAGAGAGAGAGAGAGAGAGAGAGAGAGAGAGAGAGAAAGGGGGATGTAGGGAGATTAGCATCTATTCTCAACACATCCTCAGGCAGGGGCATATTGATTATGACTTGACATTGAATTGAAGGACAAGAGGGTTTTATTGGCAAGTAAAACAATTACGGAATCCTTTTCGTCAATTCGTCAATTTGTGACAGATATCACTTGGCCTTGTCTCAAGTAACACTTACGAACACAAATGTGATTATTTAACATTGTGATAAAGGCCTTCGAAAGGGTGTACAGACGAGCACTGACCTGCCCGCAGCACCCGGTCAATGGGTCGCTGATCAGCCTTGGGCATGGGCCTGCGGGCTTGGCGGGGCGAGCGCATGTTGGGGGTAGAGGCCGGCGAGTTGGGTTCTGGAGGGAGCTCCGGTGGAGGGTAGCCATTTTGGACCAGGACCTCGGAGGCACACATGAGGCAGATGCTGTGCTGGCATGGCAGGACCACAGGCTGCTTGACGATCTCCTTGCACACCGAGCAGTGCAGCTCTCGCTCCATGCTCTTCACGTTAGACTGTGTGGGGAGCGGGCAAAAGGATTGCATTAGGAGAGTAGTAGCTACAACGTAGCAATGTAGTCATTAATGGTAAGCCTATTTTAGTAGTAGTATTAGCCAATGCTCTATCAATAAATGAAACTAGCCACCATGGGGACTACAGGGATAGAAAATAGAAAGAACAAACATTCAACAACGCAAACGTCCAATGTTAGCCAATGAGTGTTGCAGAACTGAAGAGAACATGATAATTGAATTTCAGGTTAAAATAATGATTAATATTGGTCAATACTCAAAAGGAGATGCAGGTCAAACTTAAAACGATAAGAGTGTGTGTGTGTGTGTGTGTGTGTGTGTGTGTGTGTGTGTGTGTGTGTGTGTGTGTGTGTGTGTGTGTGTCTGTGTGTGTGTGTGTGTGTGTGTGAATGCGTGGGCCGTGGGCGTGTGTATGGAGCTAAATTTGTGACTTTAATTTTGCAACTGTAAAAAAAAAAGTGCACTGATTGGTCAACTATCAAGACACGTGATTTGTGCTGGCCAATCCAAGCTCAGATGCTCAGTCACAGTTAAGCAAAATGACATAATTCACTGACATAATTTTGGGTCTTTAGACAGATGCAAAGTCACTAATTTAGCTTAATTTAGTAGGTGTGTGTGTGTGTGTGTGTGTGTGTGTGTGTGTGTGTGTGTGTATTTAAGGGTTCTTGCTCTGAGTGTGTGTGTGTGTGTGTGTGTGTGTGTGTGTGTGTGTGTGTGTGTGTGTGTGTGTGAAGCCTTGAAGAGTTGATAGGGCAGTCTATATAAATAGCTATCCCAGATGCGTTAATGGGGGGGGGGGGGGGGGGTCCTCGTTAAATATGGATAAAAGGCCATTTGGGTGAATTATTAAATTCATGTTCACAGATAACATGAGCTCAGCCATCCTCTTACCACCTGAAAGATCACATGACCATGGCTAGTTGGGATGACGTCACATAGATAGCAAAATCCTGCAACTAGATCTCGCATCTACAAGGACACAATATTTTCTCTCTGGGGAAATATTATTATGGGTTGTGTTGAGAATGAAATGGCAGACACAGAGGGAGGGTTCAATGCTACACAGCGGATGCCCTTGACAGAGGGCTTACTCACTGACCTGCCACTGCAACTGGTGCAATGTAATAAGCTTTTAGTGCACAGTGGAGGTGGCAACCTCGATTCAAAGCAGAGCAGGCAGACGTTTATGATTGAGTAAGGATAATCTTTCTGATACAGAGACCTGCACACATGCCCACAATACATAACAGGTAAACACAAACACACACTTATAACATATGTGTACAGACAGACAGACACATACCAACTAAGAGAGAAAGAGAGCGAAAAACAAAAACACACACAAGCTTACTCACTTACTCACACTCATTAAATTAGCTGGATAACACTGAAAACCACTTAGGGCTGACATATACCCTTTCAACTGATTGCGCTGATGCACAGATTACAGTGAAAGCATTATATAATATAATTCAACTCCAATGTCAATCTAATCAAAATATCCAAACCCCCACTGTCCCTGCTTTGAACGGAACAGCAAGAACAGGACTAAATAAACAATGATTTTCCACGACATGATAGCCATGGGCTATAAGGCCTTTGTATATCTGGAGAAAGCTAAGATATGTTGCTCTATGAAATCAGTGAGAAAGAACTGTACCTGCACTTCTGCATCACTAACCTAAGCCAACCTATGTCATTCCCCAATGTCGACTCTGATCTATCCCCTCCCCGTTTCCATTCAATAAAGATATTCACCACTATGCAAAACCACATTTTCCGCAAGCTTTGATCAGCATTACAGCTTAGATGAACTCCGTAAACTGACCGATAGCTGAACGAGAACGCGTTGCGGAAGGGTATCCTTACCTTCACCTGAAATATAGGCGCCATGATGGGACTTGCAATGCATCCCTACAAACGCTGCTATTTCCTCTTTGCGGGGAGGGGCACTAAAGGAACGTGATGTAGTCGACAGTTAGCCTTCATTTCTGTTCCACGCTGCTCCGTAAATAAAAGGAGACGAAGTATTTAGAAATGCTTGCACATTTTGATGATTACCATTGCTCTTTGTATTTGAAGTTGGCGCAAACTACCGATGTAGGTTTCCGATATTTTATTCGCTATTAAAGCCGATAATTATTATTCAAGACAAGCACTTCATTGTATGGGTACTGGAGCTATAGCTCCAGCTCCCCTCCCGGCTCCAGTTCTTAACTCATTTCAAAAGGCTGCCGCACTACCCTGTTGTTTTACTTACGGTCCTTTGCGCAAACTAGGTAGCCTATATATCCCGACACGCGGTCTGGGTAGCCCAGGGTACCAGTATTACCCCTCTGCTGCGCGAGGCCTTTACGTCTGCATCCCGTATCCATGGTAACGAGCATCATTTCAAGCCCCTGAGCTCTCAGATGTAACTCAATGCACCAGTTAATTGGAATAGATGTTTTTAAATACAACTCAAGAGACAATTTAAATGTCTACCGTAACCGTTAACAAGCTAGATTCAGAAATATGGACTAGCAGTTAAAAGACAGGCGTAAGACCTACATAGCCTTCATGTGATCCTACAAACCTACTTAGAAAATCACACATAATGAGAAATTCTAACTGTCTAACTAACAGTTTGGATCAAAGGGAGAATGAATCGACATCTGTAAGATTAAATTAAATGCAGTATGCAAAAACATAATGTCAGTTGGAAAATGACAGTGTAACTGTTTCCAAATTATATTTTGTAGGCAACACGCTTAAGAATACAAACGATAATCTAGATCTGAATAAACACACACACACACACACACACACACACACACACACACACACACACACACCGACAAGACGAACATTCATGCAGCCTACTCACACTAATACGAACCAGAGCGTCCATCGTTGATGTGAGCGTTCTCGAGTCTGCTTATTTCTAAAGAACCCCAGAGGCTAGGCCTACTTACGCGAGACCCCTTTTGAATTAATTTTGTTATCAGCCATTTGATCAAAATAGCTTGTTTCACTATGCTGCTAAACGTAAATTACAGTCTACTGTTGACTGTCAGCGCTTTTACGCACAAGAATTAAAGCAGCCCAATCTATTAAAAAAATACCTAGCTCCTATCAAGACCAGATATGAATATCCTTCAAACGCATGGGCGATATTAGAACCATTATATTCACCAGTTTAAATTTAACAAGATTCCTTTTGCGCTTTTATCCTTCTCACTTAGAAATCCCACCCCCACTATTCGGCCTCAGTCGCTCATCGATGAAATCAGAATTTTCACTGTAGTGAACACCGAGTCTTCGTGAGCATGCGCGGTCAAAACGTTTTTTTTTCTCCTAATAGCTTACACACTTAAACTGATCTTCAGACACATTCACGGAAACCATTATCTCGTGCGCCTAATCGTTAGACCAAGTCTGCAAATCTACAAGCACGTTCTCTGATTTACAGTAAGCTTGAAAATATATAACACTCTTTTTGAAAATACTCAAGACAGTCCTTCACATTAATTAGACAGATCTCTACAAACTAAAAGCTCTTGTGTTTTCTTTTGGAAAAACTTCCATTCAAAATGCCACGCTGATTTACCAGTTGCTTACACCTTGTCTAGATATGTGTAAAAGCGCATTGATACATTTTTCCACTAAGAAATCAGAGCCTGAGCACTAAACCCTAAACCCAAATAGAAGATATGATGCAGCCTACAATTGTGTTTTTTTTTCTTTCTTTCTTTTTACGCAAACAGTAAGTAAGTCTATATCTGTTAAAGTTTACTGTATTTGTTTTGTCTGCTACGGTGTGGATGAAAATACATAGTTTTAAGAAAGAAATTTAGTAAATTTGTGTTTTTTGTGTCTTTCTATTCATTTTCATAATGTATGTTCAGAATTCAGTGTAAACAATTATGAACACACATTTTTTTTCAGTGTGTAGTTGCTGCCTCTTGTGCTTATTAATTTCATGGGCAGTGTCTTGTAAGTATAGTTTCTCTGTAAGACTACTGTTTTATGTGTGTGGTTTTTGGTTTTGTGTGTAGAGTTTTTAGAAAATCAGCCATAGTTTCAGAAATCATGTTAAAGCAATTTTAAAAAACAGTAAGTCATGGCCTTCCAAGGCAAGTCCGATTTGAGATGTGTGCAAAATGTCCTGGAAGGATGCTTGTCATGGCAGGTTCATGTATGTTTTAGTTAGCCTATATCGTCATTAATGATTGCCAAAACCACTCCATAAGTGCCCCTTAAAATGTAAGAGTGGACTGATTTGTTTTCAGATTAGCCAGTAGAATTTAACAATGCCACCACAGTTTTTTGTTATTTAGGTACACCCTTTGAAACTGTTTGAAGGGTTAGGGTCAATAATTTGGTGAAAGAAACCTCAAATACGCACTATTGGCCTGTATAGGGCCAGGGCATTATTGTAACATTGGTAATTACTCCAATCAAGAAAGAGATACACCGATGCTCATGTAACCTGGCACTCCCTTTCTGTCTGTATGAGGACAAGTGGCTAGGTTTGTCTGTCTGAAACATCAACATAAATCAGTTATTGTGGTGCAAGAAAATTTTTTCATCCTGAATATTTTCTTCTGCCGTCGTCCACTTTGATGTCTATAATTTTGAACAATTCTCATTTGGACATTTTTTGTTTTAGCTAAAGATTGGTATGCTTGTCAAGTGTCAATGTAGGTATAGCTAATAAATAAATTAATATAACTTTAAATGAAGTTGTTACATTTGCCCCTATATGTTGTTACATGGGTGCAAATGTACCATCTGCCTTATAATGAACATGGCTCCTTGTATGTTGACCCTAGAAACATTTCAGTGCTGTTGACAATGTGATGTTTTTGAGTAATATAGTGGAAACCAAAATCTGTTTCAATTACCCCGTTTCCCCTGCGTAAGTGATGATATGTAAATAATTTCACCATATGTTTTCCGTGATACACAAAAAGAAATGCAGTACATGAAAACAAGACAGTGTGAATGAATCATTATGTAAATACGCTTAAACAATACCAAGCAAACAGAAGCAGGTCTACTTGTGCAATGCCAGTCAAATCCCTTAGTCGGTCAACATGGAATGACCCATGCTCTTGTTTTTCATAATAGCGAGAAATGAAGAACTGAATCCAATGAGAGGAAAGATAGACAGGTGTTTTTAAATTGTACAAAACTTACATACACATTTATCTCAGTTACACATTTATTGTATATTCTCATATTCACATTTCGCCTTATCTCCCTCTGTCCTTACTCCCCTTTTTTCCTCCAAGTGTGGCCTGTACACATATGCGGAGGTTGTGCTTATATTACAGAGTAACACAGATAATAACTCCATACCTTGGATCTATTGTCTAGGCAACCTCTGTATCTGTTTATTATAAAGAAGAATAGAGCTCCATAACCATAGGGTTATGACTTCTATTTAGGCCTACCTACCACACTGGCAAAGCCGAACCAAACGCAATATTTAATTCAGTTCTTCAACTTAATTCACTACTTTCTAATACTGTGGTAAAATGATTGATTGAAAGACTGCAAATATTGTGACAGTAATCAGTATGCTGCATTGCCCCAGGGTAGCTCAAAGTGTGTGTGTTTAGTAGATGAGTGTGTTTAGTAGTTTCCAGATTTCATGCTTTCATTGCATATAAAGGTGCTATTTGCCGTAAAATATCCGTGTGTCCATTAGTTACACATTGATCAAATAAATAATATCTAAATAATGTGACCGATTTAAACAGCCATTCTTCAAATACAGTCAACCTCGTGCACCATTTCTTGCAGTACTTCAACATGTCCACAAGAGGACCCAAATGCTTGAGATTTACAATTAGCTGCAGGCCTACACATACAACGGCGCAAATCAGCCAGTACTGATTGGTTTACGTTTAGACAGCATACGAAACTGGCTCATTAAAACATAATTGATGTGCATGGAATGCTATGTTTTTTAAAACTAGCTTGTCAGTAAAGTTTAAAAAGTTGAGCAGTTGATTTACGGACTGTGTTATCTAAAACATTTGTCAGAATAAAGTCCATTCGATTGTGTTGTGTGTCTTCTCAGACCGCTGTCACGGAGACGATCATAAACCAACCGTTGCTTTAATATCGCAGATTTGGCCTACTTGGTTCAAAAGGGGCGTTGCGAGTCTATAAAGTCCTGACTCATCATTCCTCAACTTCTTATCATTCCTAACTTTTCGTCGAACGGCAACTCTCTAAACCTGAACGGTAAGATTTTCAATCTGTACTATTCGTGGCCGGCTGGTATTTTCCTTTCCTCTGTACAATTGTAATTGTTTTATTAATTGCTGCTGTGCAGTCTGAAGGCTGACTTTTCTGCTTTGTTTCTAATTCTTACTTGAGTCTAAGTGGGAATGACACGCTAGTTGCTTTTAAACCATAGAATGCCAATGTAAATTATAGTTTATATTATAATACATATTCTTTTAATTCAGAAATAATTTATTGTAATTTAAAAAGTAGAATTTTGTTGTGAATGTATATTAAGTTTATAGTGATAACTGGTATAAATTGATTGTACACAACTTTTTATATGATTTATTTGAAGCACCTTGCATAGGCAGTTTGTAACATTAAGTGAAGTGTGCTACAAATGCATGCTTGAAATAACAATTAGTACATTTCAAATTATGAACAGGTACATTTTCTACGATTTTTTTTATCTGCTATAGAGTACATCACTTTATTTTTGTGGAAAACCTCAAGAGTCTTGAGTCAGGATTATTCTTCTAATCCTTTTCCCCCCTCTTCTCTAATGTTCTGTTTAAGTTCTGGATATATACGTTTGATATTAACAGAGTGAAGCTTAGCCAAAGTAATGGCATCAAAGGTGGGGCTTACGATGTACAAACATGAGTATGGTGGTGCAACTACTCCTTTCTCATTGTCTCACCATCCATGCCACGTTTTCTTCACATTCAGTCACTACCCTGTTCTCTTACAGGCTCAAACATAAAGCCCCTTCCTTCCAAGTAACTGCACTACGGCGTTATCTAAGTTTCCTGTTTCATACTTTCTCTGGGACCAGGTTGACCTTAAAAGTATAAAGTCTTATACTTTATAAGTATAAAGAGTTTGTGTTGAAATCACTTGAAAACTTCATGGTAGGGTTTAAAATCTTTCTGGATTATTCATATGGGCACTATTACTCCTGATATGAGTGGGCATAGCCTAGAAATAAAGCACTACTTCCCTAGATACAGACCACACCTCTTTCTTAGCCCTGAAGTTTCCTGGATATTTCAATGAATTATGTTTTTCCGGCTTTTAATTCTCGGGCAGTCCAAATAAAGACAAATAATTTGTCACTTTTTTAAAACTCAGCGTAGCAGAGTGATTTCCTCAGTGTTGCAGGATATTAACAACAAAAAAGGTGTTATGTGTTTAATCTCTCTTTGTGTATGTCTCTCTCTCCCACCCACCCCCTCCCTCTCTTACTCTCTCTTTCTCTCTCTCTACCTCTCTGGCTCTCTGTCTCTTTCCCAGCAGCAGCTATGCCTTCCGAGCTGGAACGTGCCATGGAGTCCCTCATCACGGTGTTCCACCGTTACGCCTCTAAGGACGGCTCTAACAACACGCTGAGCAGACGCGAGCTCCGGGACTTGATGGAGAACGAGCTCTCAGGCTTTCTCAAAGTGAGTTGGCAAGGCCTCTTTCGGCTTTCCCTTTGAGTCTATTTAAAGACTATAAGATTGCCTAATTGAAATAGATATGTTCTACCAATATTTGCTATAGTCCTAGGTTTGAGTTTTTATTTCAGTATTATAAAGCTTTTGTAAATGTTGTATAATCATTTTGTTGTAATGGAAAAGTATATTTTTTTCATGTATATATAAAGCATCACAGTCCCCTTTCAGGTTGAGAGATGATGTATAGGCCTGCGCAGTCGTTAAACATGCATTTGTCATGCCCTCAACAGTCACAGAAGGACCCAGCTGCGGTGGACAAGATTATGAAGGATCTGGACGCCAATGGGGACGGCCAGGTCAGCTTTGAGGAGTTTGTATCTCTGGTTGTTGGACTTTCTATTGCCTGTGAGCAATGCTATCAGATGCACTTAAAGAAAGTGGGCAAGAAGTAGAGAAGGAGAGAAGATGGAGGAGAGAGAAAAACCATAAAATTTTTGTACTGTTGAATAAATAAACTGAACATGACGCTAATCGGAAAGTAAGTTGTGGTGGTGGTTATTTTTGTATTGTGCGTTTTTGTGTGCTTGTGGATATGTGTTTTGTGCATAAACATTACCAGTTGTAATGCTACACATTTGTACGAGTGAGAAAGAGAGAGGTTATAGTGTTTTAACCATTTTACGACTTTGCGATAGGAACCGCATTGGTTTTTATTAGAGATATGTCTGTTCCCTCACCTGGAACCCTTATCTCTGATGATAAAATAGCATCCACCTGATTGGCTCCTGCAGGGCCGGGTGACCCTACCCTGTCAGACTGATAACGACTCCCTTATCACCGACGTGAGGAATCCACAGAATGTTACGGGTGTACACACCCTGCTGGGCCTTCTTAGCGTGACTTCCATTGACTTTTATAATGGCTATACACAAGACAATAAGCGGAAAAAAAACAAAACGTGTTTTTTACTTGGCAGCCATGCTATGGAGGCTAGTTTTGGAACATGTGATGGTAATAGATTGACTGCTAGGCCAGGTCATCTGATTAGATGTGTCACAGGATAGGCTGGAACTACATTCATAGCATTTTCCAAGGCCTTCTTATTGTTCTCATGGTCTGGTGGATGTCGAACAGCAGAGACAATGTGTGTGTGTGTGTGTGTGTGTGTGTGTGTGTGTGTGTGTGTGTGTGTGTGTGTGTGTGTGTGTGTGTTTGGCTGTCTGGCTATTTCCCTGATCTCGCTCTAGCTCCCTTGGATCCTTTCTACGTGGGCAGGGCAGTCAGCCACCTACCAATGTTATGAGAAGGCCAGCTAGTGTTGCTAAGGTTACCATGGTGTGGGTGTGACTAGGAAAGGGATTGCACAAAGGGTTCACATGAGGGCCACACCCATGTTACTCACAGCAAAAGTTCCAGAATGGAGAAGTCTTCAGTCATCAACTTTTAACTCTACTGAGTTGTATTTATTAGTGCTGTTTATTTATTTGGGCTTGATTCAACGCATGTTATATTACGTAACTAGCTACAGTTCATGTAGATAATGTATTCAAGATAATCCATTCCCCTCGTAATTGCTTTTAAACAAAATGTTCAGTTACTATTAACAAGGCACACATCCACTTAATTTAATTGATTAAAATATTGATGCATTTATCTGTACACAATCTAAAATAATGGTAAAGTGAAATTTCATGTTTCATTTAATTGTATTTAGGTGTATCAACATTTCTAAAACAATAATAAATCAAAATTGAGCACAAGTGCATCCTGTTTGCTTTGATTTCCCTTGATGTTTATCAAGAGCATTACTGGGCTCAAGGGAAATTATGTTGATTGAATATCAGACCAAAAAGAAGTTCAGTTAATCTCCATAACAAAATTGTGTTGGGGCATATTTCTGGGTTAAGATTAAATGTAAGCATTATGAGCTCTCTTATTGTTAAATGGTAAAGCTTTGGATCCACAGGTCCTCTTCCTAGAGCTGTCTAGCCAAACTCAGTAACTGGAAAAAAAGTGTCTTGTTCAGGGAGGGGACAGGAAACTCTATGGTCACTCGAAAAGAGCTTTGGAAGTCCTCTACGAAAATGGGAGAACCTGCCATGAAAACAACCTTCCTAGAAGTGCGGAATGCATCTGTCCCTTATGGTGTAGTGGCAAGATGGAAGTCACACCTGAGTAAACGGGGTGTAACAGCACATCTGGAGGTTGCCTAAATGGTACTTTAATTAGTCTTCAGTGCATGAGGGGGGGGGGGGAGGAATATTTGGTCAAATGTTGCAAACATCTCGTTCCTTGGGTGGGACTCCAGATGTTTCTGTTCTTTTGGTGAAAACCAGATACTGCTCATAACCAGGGTGATTTGTATCAGTATCAGTTCAATGTCCAAGTAATTCAGCAAACCTGTATGTATTGATAACTCACAAATAATGTGATTATCTAAACTGATCTATCAAGTCAAACAGGTGCAAAGGCCTTAGCCAGTTATTTTAATCAACAATAAAGAAACATATAGGCAATCAAGAATCAAGTTGCACAGTAATCTAGGGGCATTACATTTTGTTCAACATTGTAAATTAAAGTTGTTCTCCACTGTGTCCACTAGATGCCACAAGTGGACAATTATTGCAATTGAGTAACTGATTTACCAAAGATTTGCTATGAGCAGAGTTAGCATTCATAGGTTCCTGAAATGCTCATGTGATCAGCCGAGGGGAAAAGTGAGAAACAAGATGAGTGAACAGGGAGCAAACATAACCGTTGGTGACACCAGTGACTAAACATTTGAACAGGCGTTACAAAATAGAATTAGACCTGAGAATGTTATCCTGGTTAGCGCACACAGGCAAAGCCTGAGAGAATGTCAGTAATGCCATTTGTTCATGAGAAACTGACATGAATTCTGAGCATGGTAAATTTGGTTGATTAGCTAAATGTATGCATGAGCAAGCTGTCTGTGTCAAATTACAGATCACATGTTAGGACAATTTTCCTATACATGTCAAACTATTAGTTCATTGGAAAAGGGGCAGCCTGATGTGGGCAGCTCTGGCATTATCTTTTTCAAGAATGCATGGTAAGATGTCTTTTAAAATACAATGTCTTGTTGTAAATGCAAAAAGCATTCAATAAAGGTATACAAGATCACAAGCCAAACAGAAAACCTCAAACCTTTCAAAGAGGTCCACTCCTTCCTCAAAGATCACAAGCCACAAGATCACAAACCTTCACAGCCACATACACATACACACAAACTAGGTACTAAACTTTCAGTAGTTGCCATGACAGAGAGAAGGGAGGTGATCTGTGAATGGATGTCATAATGTCTGAGGCTCCTTAGTGAGTCACCAACCATGCTCAGGAGTGTGTGAGTCACATCAACCACACAACTCAAAAATGTCCTTGCCATGGACACGGTGATGATAAGTTCGACAGGAAAATACAGTCATGACCAAGAATATTAGTGCCTGTGTAGTTTATTCATTTTTGAGTTGCCATGGACTCAAGTCCTACTGGCAGTTTGAACCGATTTTATTGCGCAACTGTTCCAGTTGTTACAAATTTGAAGGGTGTCATCTACCAGCTGTTGTTTTCAGATCTTTCTATAGGATTTGAAAAATAAAAATGACCCATTACTCGCCCAGCAGCATCTTGTCTGGAACTATTCCCATGTGATCTTATAAGTGTATTTGTGGGCACTGGGAAGAAAACACATATTTTCTGACAACTGGTCTATTGTTGGGTTTATTGTTGTCCATGATAGGCACAATTTTGTGCTTTCCTCCCCAGAAAATTCTCTAGATTTTCTTTGCTCCTTTTTCATTGGAGCAAATGATGTGAGACAAAACGAACAACACCTTTCCCTATTTAAAACGATTGCTGACGGCAGTGAAATTCCAAAGCAAGGTTAAATCACCTGATTCACAATCAAACTACTTCTAAAAAGCAACAGAATAATTGTCTTGCAACATTCTGCAAGACCAACATGATCAAATACCTGCAGGGGTTACTCATTAGCTATAAAAGTACATAAAAGAACCATTAGGCCAGAGAAATATAAAGCATGTACTGTCTCTGTTGGAATCACAAGATGAATTTGCTGCCCCTACAGCTCAAAGCGACAAAGGGAGAGCACGGGACACTTCCCACATTGACTTTGTGTGTGTGTGTGTGTGTGTGTGTGTGTGTAAGAGAGAGAGAGAGAGAGAGAGAGAGAGAGAAAGAGACAGAGAAAGAGAGAGAGTTTTTGATTATGTGTGTGTACATATATATTATGAGGGGGATATTAGACTCCAGTTGTGCTTGCAGCAAGTTAATTGTTATAACCAGTTGTTGCCATTGATGTCACATATGTGTTGGAGCTTATCCACCAGCTTTTGAAATGGTTTAAATTATGCTGCATGACCTACTTAAACAGGAGAGATAACGACTACTAAACACTTTTTAATGAACAAAAGGAAAGAGAATTGTAACTAATATATGATATATACGGTGTGATGTTTACAAGGACAACACCATTAATATACACATGACAGACACAATAAGTTATACAATACTGAAATAGATGTTGATTTTTAATTAATTGAAAAATAATTAAAGACAAAACAAAAATAAAAAATAGATGACTAAGGGCTTTGACCAGGTGAAGCACCAAACCTAAACAATAGTTGTCAAGAGAACATAGCAAAATAGTTTAAAAAAAAAGTAACAATTGTTTTTATGGTAGCCAGAAGGATAGGCGCACAATAGCTCTTAAAACCCATTGGATGAAAAAGAGAGGGTGGGGGGAAAGAGAGGAACGAGAGAGGGAGGGATAGAGGGTGCGGTAGCATATAAAACACATTGAATTCCTCTTTCCATTGTCTTACTTTCCCTTACTTTAAGACTAAAGTTGAACCTTTTCTCCATCACTGTTTCCAAGTACTTCTTGGTAAGTGCAAATTTCAATTTTGCAGTAATAGATTGCATTTAAAGATAATGATTTATTTCTATAATTCTAAATATACTTCTGTTGATTCAGGTGTTTCCTTCTCAAAAATATTTTTTTGTGTTTAATTGAACTTCTCCACATAAATGTTACTACATTACCAAAAATGTTTTTGTGAATTTCAAATTCAAATATAATTTTAGACTACTTGCCCAGAAAGATATATTGTTTATGGTGATGGCTAACATGGTTCACCAGTAACAGTAATCTGCAGCTTTAACACTCGTGTTGTAATCTTGCAAGATTCTGAAGTGTTTTGCATAGAAGTAAAAAACTTGTTTTTAGGCATTCTTCCTAAAACAAAATGATACTTCCATCCATATAATCAATCTCATTTGGGCTCCTTTGTGCACCATGCTGCAGACAGTAAGAATCCCCTTGACGCCTCTTGTTCCCACATGGTGGCACACACAATAGCCAAGAAGTCACAATAGACTCTCCAGGGGAGATGTAGCATATGAAAAACAATTGTTCAAGTCAGATGTAATTGTGCATGAGATACTAATATAACAAAAAAATACCTAGGACCTTTTTTTTTATTCTCTTAAATGGCCCACGGGGCAAAAATCTCCTAGAGCGGTTGGTCGTTACCATAACAGTGTTTATGTTATTAACCATAGAGGGGACCAGAGGGACCACTGCAAAAATAACAGGGTTTATGTATATGCTGCAGCATGGAACACTCTAGGAAAAACATGCACAGGCACTGGCACCAAATCCATTACATCATTAACTGCTCATCAAAGATTCAAATAAACGTTTATTTTTCAACGTCTTCCAAATAAAATAGGATGACAGGTTGAGATATTAATAGTTTCCTTTATAAACATCATCAATTGATCAATCAATTCAATCTCATCATTACTTGTATGGCAGTTCCATCACTATTGGTGTGTAAGTGTGTGTGTGTGTGTGTGTGTGTGCGTGCGTGCGTGCGTGTGTGTGTGTGTGTGTGTGTGAATGGGTGAATGTGTGAATGAGAGGTAACATTGTAAATCACTTTGTCCGTTAAGGTAGAAAAAAGCGCTACATAAATGCAGTCCATTTACCATTTACCATTTGTTCCTGTGTTTCCTAACTAGCCACCATGTCCGGGGTCCAACAAGCAATGTCTCTCCTTATCTCCTCATTCCACAAGTACTCTGGGAAGGAGGGTGACAAGTATACCCTCAGCAAGTCAGAGCTTAAGGACCTGCTGCAGGATGAGCTGGGGGAGATGCTTGGAGTGAGTGGAAGTAACCATGGCAGAAAAACACTTGGTTTCATTATGTTTATGGTTTAAACTGATTAATTAATTATCAAAAAAATGCAATGCTGTGAAAATAAACATGTATTGGTTATGTGTGTTATCTGTGACAAACTAACTGAAAGACTGATGCATTGCCTCTCTAAGTGACAGTCAAGAGCTCAAGTGTGTCTCTCTGTTTGGTCAGACATAATAGGACAGTAGATCACATGTTGACCTGCCTCTTTCGATCTGCACATGCCCCTCTCTCACAGAAAGCAACTGACAAAACAGCAGTGGACAGAATCTTCCAGGACCTGGACTCGAACAAAGACAACACTGTTGATTTCAAAGAATATGTCACCCTAGTCTCCTGCCTCACAGTGATGTGCAACGACTTCTTCACAAAGGGCAACTAGTGCACTTGCTCCAACCAGTGGTAATGATGGAATACTGCAGGAAAATAAAATAAGATCTGTAAAAACGTGAGATTGTGGTTTGATGTGCACCGTTAGACCGTCAGCAAATGCAATATATATTTATAAAACGAAACGCCATGATAAATTACATTGGGGCAATAACAAATGGAACAAGAATTATGTATGTATTGAAATGCAGGTTCTGTATAACTCTTGAGAATGTGAAGAATAGAAAAGTGTGCTTAAAGACGTGCAGTTAGATGCATTTCCATTTATAATACTACTAGTTGTTAAGAGACAGTTCAGCTACTTTCATAATGCCCCTGCCATTCATCAGCTGGCTTTATTTACATTTCCATCTGGTCAGTCCCAACGGCTTTCAACATCCAATGCTACAACCGGCATTTTTTATGTAAATAATATATAGCCATTGAGCCATGCGAAAGGTTTTCCTTGAGGCAGAGGGGTGGCTGAAGTAGCCTTCTCATTTGGTGAAGATGCAGACACCTCACAGTCACATCAAATGCAGTGGCAGTGTAGACTTATAAACCAAATAAAGCCTGTAGCTATGCCTACCTGTAGCTATCACCATTTTTGAGTATCGTTTTACAAATTACATCAAGATTCTTCAAACCTAACATAGAGGCCACACACCAATAGCACTCAAAAATGAAGGAAATACTTTACATATTTCAATCAGGAAATCATGTAACAAGATAACTAGGCTGCTACCCTTCTCTGATGTTATGCTCTGATCTGGGGAGCAATTTGCATTGAGTGCTGTTCTCCTTGGCTTAACACTGCAAAAGTCATGCTATCAAAAGCAACAGGCTAATTACCCCAACGTCTTGAAAGACTGAAAGACACACATTCACGTTTCATAAATTGATACTCCTATCACCTAGTCTCGCCTTTAACTTGAGCCAAACGACAAGTTTAGGGGCAGAATCTGGGTCAGTAGGAACTTTGACCTCAGCTAAACCATTGTGTCTTTAGGTTGACACCAATAAAGAACTCAAAATACTTTCTCAACAAAGCTTGTAAATTACATGGCCATGAGTGATACTAAAGCATGAGTCCAATAATTATTTGGTGCTGGTAGAGGCACGGGCAGGCATCGGCATGAGTCTACCAGGCAGTCTCGACGGCTCTGTTGTGATGACAATCTAAACTGGGTCTCGTGATGCAACGAAGGGGGCGGGTTAACAACTTTGCTAGCTAGCTATTAGGTCTGGAGGAACAAGCTACCGAGTGCAAGCGAGTGTTGTTTTGAATCTGCTAGACACCGACTGGTGGGGGTTAGCGTCTGTGTTGAAGATGGCGGATGTTGAAGGCGATGAAATTCGGTCGGTTCTACCTTCAGAATCACGTATTGGACCTGGTGTCGGTTCAGTAGTTGGTACCGCGACCCAGAATGCTACCACAGTGACGTCAGGGCCAAGGGTTGTGAAAATTGTTAAGTCTGAATCTGGTTATGGATTCAACGTCCGTGGACAAGTTAGCGAAGGAGGGCAACTGCGAAGCATCAATGGGGAATTGTACGCCCCTCTTCAGCATGTCAGTGCAGTTTTGCCTGGAGGAGCGGCGGATCGAGCTGGCATATCGAAGGGGGACAGGATCCTTGAAGTGTAAGTTAGCATTTATATGTTGAGTAAAGTTTCCTCATTTGTCAACCTTAACAACGCTTCAAAACTTTGAAGTGATTATTTGCTTTGCAAGTTGCAAATAATTTGAACTAGATGTACTGTAAAATACAGCGTACTGTATAGCCAGCCCTCAAACCCACCTTACGTTAATCGTTATCTAGCTAAAAGCTCATCCAAATATTGGTTGAGAAAACTGGCTAGCCGCTACTTGCCAGACCTGCTATTCTTATTATTATTATTATGTCGAACGCGTTAGCTAGTCTGGAGTCAGGCAGCCTGGCTGGACTTGAGATGCGACACACATAACTCAGTCATAAGGCATACCCAGACCAGTTGGGCACATTTTTAAAAATAATAAAAAAAAACTGCCATCATAGTTCATACTGATGGCTAACATTTACTTATCTTCCATCATCCACAACTTGCTAGCGAGTAGCCGTTCACGATCGCTTTGAAGCTATCTAGCAAGTCCTGCATCGTCTTATGCATGCTGATTAGCTAGCGAACTGCTCGATAGCTAACGTTAGCCGTGCCATGGATGAAAACTATGCGATTGCATTTAGGAATTAGCTTAATAACCTTGCTTTTTATGAGTTCATTATTTGAGTTTGTTGGTGTCACTGCATTGTAAGACGTTAGCTAGCACCCCAAAGTAAACAGACAGCTTGGCAAGAACCATATTTAACGTCTAACGCGGTTTGCCAACTTTGTCATCACCGGCTCAACCACTGGAGTTTTATTTTCTCGATTGTGTGCGTTCGTGTCTGGCTCCAAGTGCTTGTTTCCAATTATTGACATTTAAAACGTTACATCTTATGGAGTCGTGTTACATTTTTCTGTCGAGTTAGCCTGGGTGGAGTTGATAGGCAGGGTTGGACCCTTGAGACATGGTACAAAAGTGCTTTGTATTTTTAGCAAGGTCAACGAAAATACGTGTTTATCCCGAACCCTTGACTAAAATAATAAGCATGTTCACATTAGTTCCTTACTCTAATGCACACATAATGATTGGATGTTTGACATTAAGACAAGTGTCTAGTTTTACAACACGATCAATTAAGAAAATATTACATAAGTTGAGATATTTCTTATCTACAGTGTAAAGTAGCATGCCTAGGGGCCCAAAGAAAGGACAATGATGACATGAGGAACATTGCATTGGAAGGAAAACTCAATTTGTTGAGCCATCAAAAATGGGGTTCTCTTATTCTTAATCTGTTTTCCTCACACATGCAAGTGGCTCAACCACTTTCATGTCATATGACTTCAAGTGCTTTCCATTTGACACATTAACTTTGAAACCAGGAAATAGTCATACGATTATGTGCACCTATATTTCCCTAATGTTTGCTACGCTAGCTTTTATAAAGGATCAAATAAATTATGCATTTTCTTTTTTTCTTTTTTTTTTTTTAAATCCAGAGTATTAGAAAATGTTTAGTTTTAATGAGTATGCTTTAAAACAAGGAGTTGTAGACTTTGTCGGGACTCTCTGACTTTGTCCTGGGTTATTGTCGTTTTAACTTGATGATGCTGCATGCCAGTAGTTTCTATTGTCTTAGCTGGTTGTGTGGTGAGAGGAGAACAGTGATGATGAGTGCCAAGTGCCCTCGTCCTCCTTATCCAATAGTCCAGAACAATTTCCCCATTGTAAAGTAGTCCATACAATAGCCTGGTATCTCAGCTCTCTTCCCCACCCCCTTGGTTGTCTCTCTCTCTCTCTCTCTCCCACTCGCGTTGAGTATTAAATCCAAATTAATTATTCATAATGGAAACATGAGCGTAGGGCAGCAGCCTTCTCTCCCAGCCTGGTCAGCTCTACCCCACGTGGTTCTCCACCAGGCAGATTAGTGTAGACACCTGATGCTGCAAACAGAGCCATGTAGGGGAAGCCTCCTAACCCCGTAGGCCAGACTACCTGCAAATGCAGTGAGACATTAGGGCAGTCCTGGCTGGTCCGTCAACACGGCCTAGTGGTAGAAGGTGGTCCGTCAACACGGCCCAGTGGTAGAAGGTGGTCCGTCAACACGGCCCAGTGGTAGAAGGTGTATCATTAGGATGTCCACATAACCACTCTGCTGCACGGCTAAGAAGACTATTTTTAGCTACCGTATGCTGCTACCGATTTAAGATCACCGTGAACCCTTTAAGTCCTCACCCTGGTCAAAACATTACAGCTTTATAATCACGCATCAAAGATCAACAACTTAAGCTTACGTGCACTGATGCCATTTTGCTTTCTCTGCCTCCCTTCCTCTACCGGTCTTTCTTTCTCCCTTTATCTTTCTATCCATCTATCTAATGTAATGTATGTAATCGATCGGTGTATCTTGTTGTATCTGTCTTTGAATGTCTCTCCCCCTTTCCATCCCTTTCAATCTTTCACCCTCCATCCCATTTCCCCCATTCATCTCCTCCCTCCTTTCCATCCATCCAGGAATGGCGTGAGTGTGGAGGGGGCCACCCACAAGCAGGTGGTGGACCTGATCCGGGCCGGCGAGCGGGAGCTGGTCCTGGCCGTGCTGTCGGTGCCGCCGCAGGAGGCCGACGGCCTGGAGGCGGGCGAGGAGAGTTCGGCTCAGCTCAGCTACGACTTCAGCGACAAGCAGGCCGTGCCCATCTCCGTGCCCACCTACAAACACGTGGAGCAGCACGCCGAGCGCTTTGTGGTAAGTGTGTGTGTGTGTGTGGGGGGGGTGGGGGGTGGATCCCTTTACCTTCAGGGGCTTTAAAAGATGGATGGGTGCATTTGAGCAGAAGGTGCAAATGGAAATGTAGCCTTAATAAACACGTGCTTGCTGGTCGTCTCGGCGCGCACAGTGGGCCGATGTCGTCGTCACCGCCTTCCAGCTCTGCCCTCCACTCTGCAGCGTGATGATTGTCTTGTCGGTGCTTTCTCTCTCGGCTCTCCTCAGGTGTATAACGTGTACATGTCGGGCCGTCAGCTGTGCTCCAAGCGATACCGGGAGTTTGCCATCCTCCAGCAGAACCTGAAGCGGGAGTTTGCCACCTACACCTTCCCCAAGCTGCCGGGGAAGTGGCCCTTCTCCCTGTCGGAGCAGCAGCTGGACGCGCGGCGCCGCGGCCTGGAGGAGTACCTGGAGAGAGGTGAGGGGAGGCAGGGAGAGGAGGAGGAGGAGGAGGAGGAGAGAAAGAGGGGCGGGGGGTAGGTTCAGAGAGAGAGGGGTGAGGGGCAAGGCTGGGAGAGGAAGCTGGATGGGCGGGGTGAGGGGAGGGATTTGCTGCGGAAGCCTTTTGGTCAGTGGTCAAAGCAAGGAGAAAGGAAAGGAGATGAGGTCAGTTAGCAGTTGGACAGAAAACTTGTATGACTGCTTGTAGCTGAAAAGTGTGAAGGAAACATTACACAGAAGTATTTAGTATTATGCATTTCAAGTCTGATAGTGCGTTGCAATTCATGTTGTATTATTGACTGTTGTAATACCCGTGGAATAACAGTATACCGGGTATACATTTTGTAGAATGCGATGAGCGCTTTTCCAAGATTTGACTTCTCTAAATCTCTGTTCTAACGCAGTGTGTTCAGTACGGGTGATTGGAGAAAGCGACATCATGCAGGAGTTCCTGTCCGAGTCCGATGAGGTAGGCTTGGGATCACTCCTGGCATCGCTTTACGCTCTCGTTCTCACAATCCAATAACGTCGCCACGTTTTCTTCACATTTCCCCCTTGGCCTCCTAAGAACTACAACGGCGTGTCCGACGTGGAGCTCCGGATAGCCCTGCCCGACAAGACCACCATCTCCGTTCGCGTTCGCAAGAACAGCACCACAGACCAGGTGTACCAGGTAGGCCCACACATTTCACGTGGTCTTTTTCTTCGGGAGGTGCCACAATGGGACAATGTGCACGTTCTATAATGTTTAGTAGGCCGCCGGAGATGACTGGAGTGAGGGAATGGTGAGGGATGTATGTAGATTGACTTGATAAGCTCCCTTGTTTTTGTCTTCCTCCAGACGTTAGTGATGAAGGTGGGCATGGACAGCATCATGGCCAGCTACTTTGCCCTCTTTGAGGTCATCAACCACTCCTTTGGTAAGGGCTATTCTCCTCTGTCCTTTCTGAACACAAGGGTTTTGTTGTTATGATATACATTTGTATTATTTGTTTATGTGCTTATTATTATTATTATTAGGGTTTACTATTATCGTCTCATCCAGTCTCACTCACAAAGCACCTGCCCACATGTGTGAAAGAAGACATAGCATGCGTGGTGTGATCGTTACATAACGAAATCACACTTTCACACATCGTTGAGATGGCAGACTGCAGTCCATGGGGGTTTGCTTTGCCCTACATTAAGTAACGCCACCCCTATGTATCTCTCTCTCTCTCTCGCCCTCTCTCTCTCTCTCTCTCTCTCTCACCCTCTCTCGCTCCGTCTCCAGTGCGTAAGCTGGCTCCCAACGAGTTCCCCCACAAGCTGTATGTGCAGAACTACACGTCGGCCGTGCCGGGCACCTGCCTGGCGCTGCGCAAGTGGCTCTTCAGCTCCCAGGAGGAGGGGCTGCTCCGAGACAACCCGCTGGCGGTCCACTACTGCTTCCACCAGGTAGAGTAGGAACGACACGTGACGGGGAACTCACAGCCACTCAAAGCTGCTACAGGTTACATGTTCAGTGTTCGTAAAAAAAAAAAAAAAAAAAAAAAAGCAAGTGCCATTTTTAGAGACAAATTCTTTGTAGCAGGTGCTGCTTTTGGCAGTGGCTGGTTACGTCCTGCAACAACGGACTGTCTTTTACCACGAAGTTCCCATTATCTTGCTTCTCTTTCTCCCTGCTTCTCTGAAGGCCCAGGAGGACGTGAAAAAGGGATCCGTAAAAACAGAGGACAAGTCCTACCAGCTTCAGAAACTGGCTGAGCAGCGCAAGATGGCCATGGTTAGTCGCACGCACACCCCATCAATCTGCTAGTTGGATAACCATCTTTCAGTGAGGGATGGATTGTCTGTGTGTACGTGTGTCTCATCACCAGTTCCTCAGCCTACTGCCCTCGTGATAGATTGTGTGTGTGCGTGCGCGTGCGCGTGCGCGTGTGCGTGTGCGGGTCTCACCACCAGTACTCTCTACGCTTGTGATTGATTGTGTCTGTGTGTGTAACCACCAGTACCTGAGCCTACTGCGCTCGTGTGAGGGCTACAACGAGGTGCTGTTCCCCCACTGCTCCTGTGACTCTCGGAGGAAGGGCCACGTCATCACCGCCATCAGCATCCACCACTTCAAGCTGCATGCCTGCACCGAGGACGGCACTCTGGAGGTGTGTGTGTGTGTGTGTGTTTGTCAGGAGGAGGGTGCTGTGTGCACGTTAGAGTGTGTGTGTGTGTGTGTGTGTGTGTGTGTGTGTGTGAGATCAAGCCTAGGTTGTGTGGACACATGACTCCTAACTGCTCTCTGTGTGTGTGTGTGTGTGTGTGTGTGTGTGTGTGTGTGTGTGTGTGTGTGTGTGTGTGTGTGTGTGTGTGTGTGTGTGTGTGTGTGTGTGTGTGTGTGTGTGTGTGTGTGTGTGTGTGTGTGTGTGTGTGTGTGTGTGTGTGTCCTCGTCCTCTCCAGAACCAAGTGATAGCGTTTGAGTGGGCCGAGATGCAGCGGTGGGACACGGACGAGGAGGGCATGGCCTTCTGCTTTGAGTACGCCCGAGGGGAGAAGAAACCCCGCTGGGTCAAGATCTTCACCCCATACGTGAGTCTGAACATGGTCTCAAACAAAATTGTCAAATTCAACAGAAAATAGAAAAGAAAAAGAAAAAGATTTTTTTGTGTGTAATGTGTCCATAAAGTGTGAGTTGTTTAAGTCCTGTGTGTCTGTGTTGTGTGTCTCTCCCTCCCAGTTCAACTACATGCACGAGTGCTTTGAGAGGGTGTTCTGCGAGCTCAAGTGGAGGAAACAGGTAGAGGACCCCACCTTTCCTCTTCCATTCTTAGACGCTGGCCATGGTGCCAGGATTTGGAGCCCTAAACTTAGCTCACAGTGTTTTGTTTTGTGAGAAGGCTTTCATACGGTTAGACGTTGGCCTGATGTTTTTCTCTTTCCCCCTCTTTGTTTTTTTTTTTATGTGTCAGGTTGAAGACGAGGCCTCCGACAAAGACAACAAGAATTGCAGTAGCCACGGTAGGCACCGAATGTCCCGTTGGTTTAGTGTCCAAAGCGTGAGACGTCACGACACACCGCTTCGGCTAGCACTCTGCTTACGGTGCAAACGCGCTGCTGTCGACAGTTCTAGACGAAGAGCAAAAAATGACCACACGTTTACTCCTTTCCAAAGTGTATGGGACAGTGAGGGCGGACTGCAGCGTTCAGCTTACAGCTACAGTGAATTAATAAGCTCTTCCCGCTGTCAAACACCGCACGTATTATACACCAACAGAACCGAGAATTGATCTCCAAAGGAGAACCCAGGCGTGTTAGACCTAATCAAGGCCATCAATTTCGGTCACACAGGCTGACAGAGGAACTTAAAGGTATTTCCCCCGGGGGAGAGCGTTGATGAGAGCACTGGTCAACAGCATGTGAGCGAGAGGAAACTCAAGTGCAGCACACAAACGTCATCTGCCTGGCACAGGCATATGATCAGCATAGAGAGAAAGGCAGAAGACGAGCAGAAACGTGTCAAAGGGCATTTGTTTTAGCACAAATTACAAACTTACATAATTATGCATTTTAACGTAAGTGTTGTGGTTAAAGGACGAAGAGCTAAAGTCACTTTTCGCTGACAATGCAGTGTTGTTCTTTTTTACATTTCAAACAGTGGTAACAAAAAAAGAAACCAGAAGTGAAAGTCCTTGATAGTTTTTTTTTATGGGTTATTTGCTCATAAAGGGACTCAATCATTTACCTTTGTGGGTACTTTTACTTCTTGCTTGTGTGCAGCTGTTATGGTAATTTAAACTCCCTTGGCAATTCCTCTAAATCTAGCCTTTGCCAGATGTGCGCAGAACCGTTTGTTTTCGGGACCCGCAATAGGTTGGTCGCCAGGTGTACTGTGAAGCCTGCTTTACTTATGAACCAACGACAGCATTAGTGTCTGTCATCATGTGACTACTTATCAAAAGCCTGTATTTCTGCTATGTTTAGTTTCTGCCATCTTCTCTGTTTCAGAATATCTCCCCGCTTTAGAGACGCCGAAGGGATGGTGCCACCTAGGGGGCGAGATAGCCACTTCCTAGAAAAACAAAACCCGAAAAAGTATCCGAAACCGATTCGGTCCACTCATGCCATCATAGCCACCACCGAAAGAGGCTCATCTACATAGCGGACGTTCCCTCTAGGCAATCCATGCCTCCAGAACAACAGGAAAGACCAATTTGAGAAATCACTCACACAAACCCAGGATAACACAGATTTAAAGTGCAATGAAGGAGAGAGAAAAAAGAGAAAAGCCATTCATCTCGTTATTGTTTGTTTTTAGAACAGCGTCTAGATTTCCTCCATGCATCAGCCCCCTAGCTTGGGACGGACACTAGCAGAGTGCTCCTTTCTTACCTTTTTGAACGAAGAGGCGTGACTACATAGCACGCGATTGGTCCAGATGGAGCTGGAGTACCATGACTTCCAGCCAATGAAAATTCACAAGAATGCCCACCCCCACTATTGACTCAGCCCATTTCATGCAATGATTGGTTGGGGATTGTTTGTGCCTGGAGTCTGCTAAACTATTATCTAAGGAAAAGGGGTGTGGAAGGGGTTAAGGTGAGACGTCTTTCACAGTCAGGGATATCGACAGCGCGAGGCAGGTTTGCGTTTACTGATGCTGGACATTTCTCAGAAGGAATATGTATTCCACTTGCAGGTTTTAACAACGATAAGCTATATTTATCCTTGTCAAATTAACACACACAAGAATATTGCAGATGACGCACGTTACAGACAGGAAATTTGTAGCGTAGAGGGGTCTATTGTGTTTCCTCATTACGGCTGTGTTCAAGACACGTCTTACATTATGGTCTTCATTTTCATCATCGAACGAGTTCTGTGCAGGCTGCCTCAAATCTGTCCACTGTCCTTCGTTCACCTTTTCTCACCCCTCGTCAAATCGAGGTCCAGGGCTCGAACATTTACTACCCTCCCCACCCCCACCCTCTGTCGTTTTTTTTATTTATATTGTGGTGATGCAGCAGAAAAGTGTAGAGGGAAATGGAGGCAGCCTTTATGTTGCCATTGCTAGCCCATCAACTCCTGGTGGCGTTTGACCTCGTGAACAAAGTGTCGGTGCGGAGCGAGACGTAAACGCTTTGGACGGCGATCTTAGAGCCTCTCTCTCAGTCAGGAGTGACGGGCAGATGGAGGACTGGGGAGGGGCTGGAGGCTGTGCTGTGGTCGAATGTATTGAGATGCAGTTTCCAGCGGCTCCCCAGCAGAGAGCAGCAGCAGGTAAACCATGTCAGTATTGCGCGGCGAAAGAGGGAGGGAGGGAGGGAGGGGGGAGGGAGGGATGTCTTTCAGGACGGATCTTGGAAATTGCTCCCCTGGGCTCTGTAACTCTCCCGCCGAGCGCTATGCTGCAGTTTATCTATTAACTGTGTCAGGTGTACAGATAGCCCAGTGTATGTGTGTGCGTGCCCCTGTGCACACGTGTGTGTGTGTGTGTGTGTGTGTATGTGTTATAAGGTAAACCACAGAGGGCATTAACTTGTGGAAACATGACCACAGCCATCAGCAGGCAGCAGTGCATGTAAACCGTCGGCCCCATAAGTCGCCCCATAGAAAACCAGAGGTTACAGTGTTACTCTGTGTCTCTGTTTTTATTCCATGCTGTTAACGATGCAGTGTTACAATGTCCCTAGGCATGGCAAAAGAGATTAAATTGTAAGAGCAGGTGAGGAAGACAGGGATGTTTGGTTGCCATTAGAGATGGATGGGAGACATCCTCTCCTTCTAGTCATACAGCAGCATACAGTGTTAGCTCCCACACGATGTGACACACACACACACACACACATCCCTCCCTCCCCTATCAGTGTCAGTTTCTCTCCCTGTGACAGAAGCAAACTCGTTTTAAAATAATGCTATTAATATTAATATCATAATGGATGACAGGTGGAAAAGCCTTCGGTAGTCATTTGCATTGTTCTGCATTGCTTGTTTGTCCTCAGGAGAGAGAAAAAAAGTTGAGCAATTGCTGCCAAATGTTGAGAGAAAAGACTACAGCGGGTGTGTTGGTTGAAGAGGCTTCCATTCACTTTGACAGCCAGAGTAATGGGCAGTTTAGAGATGGATGGCAGTGGAATCGTGTGTGTGTGTGTGTGTGTGTGTGTGTGTGTGTGTGTGTGTGTGTGTGTGTGTGTGTGTGTGTGTGTGTGTGTGTGTGTGTGAGTGTGTGTGTGTGTGTGTGTGTGTGTGTGTGTGTGTGTGTGTGTGTGTGTGTGTGAGAGAGTGTGTGTGTGAGAGAGAGAGAGAGATAGAGAGAGAGAGAGAGATAGAGAGAGAGAGAGAGAGAGAGAGAGAGTGTGAGAGAGAGAGAGAGAGAGATTGTGGGTGCACGCTCATAATTGGACATAGCCGTGTTGTCTTTAACTACAGGTGTTTGGGCTCTCTTTGTTAAAGTCGCGACTCGTGAGGTTGTTGCCATGACACTGTTGTTATGACAGTGTTGTAATGGGCACGCTCAGTCTTGGCCGCGCACCTGGTCACCTCCTTCCCTCGGCCCCCAGCTCCAGAGAAAGTATTTACACTAGTGTTCTTTCATGTTTTGATGTGGTGTGGTCCTACACTGCTGGTTTCAGTCATTTTGCAAGCATTACCGCCAACTGTACTGTCTGTCTCCATACTGTTGGTGGTGTCATCTGTGAGCATCTCTGTACCTATGTGCGCACGTTTACACAGCAACACACACACACACACACACACACACACACACACACACACAGACACTGCTGTTGAAACATAGTTCGTCTTATTTGTTCGTGGTCTATTGTCATAGTAACAGGCAACAAGGACATGGCATGGGGGGGTGGGGTGTTCTAACAGATGCCATTGTTCAGTGCTTTGATACTACTCAGCAGCACTGTGATTGAGTCCCTGTAGGGGTAGAAGCTTCATTAACAAACTGTATTGTTTATCTAATGAGAATGTATTTGACCACACAACCCTGCCCACCTTACTGTGTGGCATTATGAGGCCAGTCCTGCTCTCTTACCAGAGCAGCAACACAGAGTGGATGGTCAACAACAACAACAACAACGCGAGTCAGAGTATAGTGTGTGTGTGTGTGTGTGTGTGTGTGTGTGTGTGTGTGTGTGTGTGTGTGTGTGTGTGTGTGTGTGTGTGTGTGTGTGTGTGTGTGTGTGTGTGTGTGTGTGTGTGTGTGTGTGTGTGTGTGTGTGTGTGTGTGTACGTGTACACAACCACCGTTTCACACTCAAACACAGCGCGAGCCTCAAGGACATTGGCCGCAAACACTTTCCCGTTCGTAGCCAAGAGGTGACGAGATGTGACTAACAGGGAGAGTGCTGTTGTTATGAGTGTTAAGATAATCTATAATTAAATATAGGTACCTTTATGTTTCAGACCAGCTGGGCTTTTAGATATTTTTTTCATTGTAGGGCAGCAATCTGTAAAAACCTAGGCCGTGTTTGTCCTGGTCAGCTTCAGCTTAACTTGTAAATTATTGCTTAAAGAATATATCCTTTGGTTAAAAATGCACTCGTTTCCCTGACTGAATACTTTAATTTATTTCAGTAAGGTTATAAACAATATGGGGTATTATAGTTTAGTGTGCTAGAGCCACTGTTTGTTAATTTTATATGGGGTAAAGAGCATTTAGGGAAAGGAAGCTTGTTTGCCCAGTCAAACTACGTATGGAATAATATGGAAAACAGTGTTGCATTTATTAAACTAAAGACATGATTTAACAACTGATACTGAAACATGGCAACAGAAAGTTTTATAACTTAAAAATTATATGAAGGTTTACTAACCAATTGTAAAAGAGAAGAAAAATGGTTTGAAAGTGTCATGTAGAGTAATAAATTGTAACATTATTTTAAATAAAATGATATATTGAAAAAAAAACGTCTGCATCTGTGCCTTTTCAATTTTCTTTTCAAACCTATACTTGCCTTATGGATAACGCTAGGTACAAAATAAATGTGTTAGTTTCTTTTGAAAATGTCAAACTGTTTTTAGACTTCACAGCACAGAAACCTCTCCAATCAGTCACAAACACCTTTCCTCTAGCGGATGTTGCTGGTGAGTGCTGCGTTCTAGTTTTTCAAGAGCTCTGTTTTCTGGATTCTATTGCTATCATACTTATACTTCTAAGACTTTTTGGGAGAGTTACTGGAAATACTCTGAACTGGTATCAATGCAACCAGTAATATATGTCCCCGAAAGCTCAATTCTAAGTATTATTGTCTTGTCTTCTCAATGTGTATGCTTATACTGGGTGATGTGTCTCAAATATACTTAGTGGGGCTATCTTTGCACAGCTGTACAACATGTATCTGCCCCCAGTTACATTATATTATTTCAGACTACAAAGGGCCACAGACTTAGGACATGTCTCCTTTAATGTTGTGGCTGATAGACTTTAGTCTCTCATGAACACCCACGCAAACAAGCTTTCAATTAACCTAGCTAGACCTGTTTACTGGTGATTTTTCTCTTGCTGTGTTGTAAAATTATGTTCATCACTTGTTTTGTGTTGATTTATTCCTTTTGTGGTTCAAACTGTTGAGTCATTGTTAAAGCACTGTTTTAAACTGTTTAGAAATGTTCTATAGCCGAAAAATGTTTATGACTTGTCTATGGGCATAGTCCATTATGGATTGAGGACATGTTCCCATACGATCAGAATCCCTAGTTGGCAATCACCCCAACAAAAAAATTGGAACGGCTAGATTGAAGCTGCCATTTTGATAGATGATTCTGATGGTGATGATTCCCAGGCATGGATCTATCCTATCGGCTGGGACGTGACTGCCGCCAGGTAAAGTATTAATTACCTTGCCGGGGTAATCAGTAACTGTCTTTTCTCCGAGGGTACGTTAACCTTAGAAACCTACGTCGGACACTATGCATAATAATGAGTTTCATCCAGCTTTTTTTTTGAAATAGTACCTTTTAAAAGTGATATAGCTTAAGTTTACCAGAAAAGATTAAATGAACAGCTATTACACACAAGTGCCTATGCAAGAGCTATATGGTTAACGGGTGACCTACACTGATGAACTCCGCCGAACAAAAGCCTTCACATAAGAATTCCGAAAGGTCCTGTGAATGGGAACACTACCACATTGAAGGTCCAGTCCAGCCCACTGGCACAGTCCTCCAGGTTCATGGCTCTTATGACCTTTTGATGGAACCATGCTGGAATTCCGGGCAAGACTGTGTTTTTAGATTTTAGTTTAAATCATAAAGTACACTGTACCTGTGCTCTATCATTGAGGAAAGATTTTGTGAGCTTTTTTGTGTATTACAGATTTGAATCTTTGCAGCAGGTATTAACTGCTCAATCACTTTGTTTTTCTGTTAGAAAAGTCTTTAATATCATTACAATTCAATTCCAGGTCTACATGGTCTTAGCACGTTGGCAGTGGGTCATTTAGTTTCCTTAATCAGTATGTTTGATTTCTTCCAATTTTTCATGGATGGCCTATAGGTGCCAACGAAGGTTCACAGCTCAAATAGAAAGTGCCTAATCAGCCTTTCCAAAGCCAAACCAAAAGTGGTATTAAACAATAACCTGTTCTGATTGTCTATTATAATAGGTGGAATCTTGTGAACGTTGGAA
Organism: Galaxias olidus; assembly: GCA_026901105.3. NCBI lineage: Eukaryota > Metazoa > Chordata > Actinopteri > Galaxiiformes > Galaxiidae > Galaxias > Galaxias olidus. The sequence goes on along the minus strand of JAPMUY010004991.1, from coordinate 320,814 downwards.
TCATTTTGTATAGCATTTAAATATAACCTGTTCTGATTGCCTTTTATAATAGGCAGTGACTTATAAAGGTGAACCATGGAAAATGACCTTAACATAGTATTTCTTTCTAAAGATCGATTTAATGTGAAATATGTGAACACATCTTAGAAGCTGAATGTAAGTATCTGAAAGGCATAAAATAAATTTCACCAGCAGCAACCACCGAATGCCCCCCCCCCCCCTCCCCCCCTTACCACTAGTGAGGCTGTGCGCCCCATGTCCACTTAACCTGGTGACCGTGGAGGTCTTTGCAGGAGTAGCCGGGGTCACTGCGCCTGAATGAAAAGGGCTTGGCAGGCTTAATCAAACCTAACGATGCATCCCCAGGTGCTCCTGCGGAGGTGTGGCCATCAATCGTCTGGAACAGGTTGCTCTCCAACTCTATATTTTTTCCCTCACCCCGTTCCCGTGCTCCTACTTTCATTCTCCCGCCTATCTTTCTACCTCTCCCATCACAAACGCTTTCACATTTTTTTATCTGTCTCTCTCTCTCTCTCTCTCGCTCTCTCTCTCACTCACTATATCTCTCTCACTATCTCTCTCTCTATCTTTGTTTCGCTCCCTTCCTTTCTCTCTCTGCTTCACTTCAGCTCTATCGACCGGCTTCTACTGGCCCCTGGTAATTAAAAGCCATTGATCGTCCAGCCTCACATATACAGTAGAGCGCCGGGATGCTTCTGGAAGAGACTGAGGTTTAAGGAGGCTGTAATGTGTGTGTGTTTGTTTTCCTGCAAATGCTGACATGCCAGACACCCATGTGCGTCTGATGTGTTTATGTGTGTCAAATAAATGTACAGTAACGTGGGCTGTTTGTTTTACTATGTATATATGAATATATATATATGTGTGTGTATGTGTGTTTGATGCCAACAATAATCTAGACTTTATATGCACCACACAAGTGTGTTTATGAGCTTTCTGTCCTGGCGGCAGGTTTCTATGCAATGTATCTATCGGTCTATGTGCACGCTCTGTAGCGATGCTGCCCTTGGATGTAAAGAAAAAAAAATGGCTGGCCAGTTACATCCACTCCAACCGTTTGAGGCCAGAAGGTTTTCCAGGCGACTAAACTTCAATTGGCCATGTGGATAAATATCTCAAGCCGGAGAGTTAGAGAGCTGTCCAAGCGGACTCATTAGCCGAGAGAGAGAGCAACAACTGACGGATTCTATGCATACACAAGCCAGCCCCGCAGGACACACACACACACTCTCACTCTCCCCTCATCTACTCTTGTTTTTTTCATCTGAGTGAACACAGTAAATTTGAGCGCATGGGGAGTGCTAACGCTGCACATTGCCCAAAGGTCTGAGGAAGAAAGAGTCAGTCAGTCAGTCAGTCAGTTAAACAGACAGACAGTCAAACAGACAGTCAGACAGACGGACAGGCAGACGGACAGACAGGTAAAGGCTGTATGAGAGCCACAGGACCAGGGTGCTTTCACTCCCGGCTATCGTCCTGCTATTCTACTGACGCACCGACTGATTGACACATTGAAGCCCACACACTAATAAACACACACATGCAAATAGATGTTAGACGTGGTCACTTACATAAATAGCGCCCTTACACACAAACACACACACACACACACATTAGATCTCCGCATTCTATGAATGAATCGGAGTGATGACATTACTTCTGTCTGGCGTATCATTTTAGCTCATTGGACATGCCGAAGGGGATGCTTTAATTTGTGCATATTTTACGTTGTTGTGTGTGCTGAGTTATTGGTCTATTGTATGATGCTGGCCTGTGAGTTATGACTATCTGCGCGTTCATCTCCCCACCGCTGTCCCTCATAAATCCCCTGAATTACTGAGCATGCCCCCTCTTTCCTCCATTAACCCCCACTCCTCCTCCCTCCATCCCTGGCCTCTTCCCCCCCTTTACGGGTGATCAATTAAGGGCCTGTCCGGCTCACTCTGCACGTCAGCACTTTCTCAGACATGCTCTCTCTCCCTCGTTCTCTCTTTCCTTTTCACTCACCATCATTTCTGTCTTCTTTTTCGTTGCTACATCAGAAGATCCCCCTTGTTGGGTCAATGGCAAGAAGAAAAAATAGACAAGGATGTTGAAAAAAAAAAAGACTTTATTTGAAATGAAGACAGAGAGAGAGCTGTGCATATACACTTGAGATTTAATTGATTTACTCAAAAGCCCTCATCCGAAAATGCAGTCTCAAGTGACACATTAATCACACAGCTTACGGGCGAAAGACAGCGTCGAATTGATTATGTGTGATATAAAAACCATGATGCTGAACTGATTTCTATGGTAATTTCCGGACTTGGAGGGTTCTCCCATTTACTCTCTCTCTCTCGTGCTCTCTCTCTTCCATCTTTGCTATAGTTGTTGACCTACATTCAGCCAGTTATGACTCCCAACAAGACCACCGACTCCATTAGAAACCGCCCTATTCGATTAGCTGACCGTTCAAAAGCTCATTATTGGTTTAGCCCTCTGCTGTAAGCCAATCATTAGCCATTACACTGTTGATTAGTGGCTAATGCAGTTGGTTCAATCAGGATAAGCGCTGCCCTGGTGGAAAGACTCTGATGCCTGGTTACTGGAGAACATTGTCAGTCAACTCAGTGATAAGGCCTTGGAAAGTAAGTGGCGAGTCCGTCTGGGAAGATGAAGTAGTTCGAAAGGCATTTCAAGATCTATCTGTTTTGGTCATGTCGTTATGGAAACATAACAGGGAGGTTCTATTCACTGCTCGCGTCCGGTGCGTCATTTTGTTAAGGTCTCAGGGTTCCTCCGCCTTTGCTTTGTGTTTTCAAAGTATCTTTATTTTCTTGTTTTATCCCCAGACTACATCAAAGTCCCCAGGGAGAATCTGTTTTCTTTGCACTTGCCCTTTTGTGGTCTCTCCTTGCAAAAGTGTTCTTTCTCTCTCTCCCTTTGTCTCCCCTCCCCCGTGACTCACTTAAGGTTGTGGTTCATCCCCTTTTTTCGAGACGTGAAAGTGAAAGGGTACCTTCTTCCTCTCTGCACCAGTAAATAACGTGGCCTTCCTCGTCTTCCTCATTTATTTAGCTCTGTCTGTCTGTCTCTTTCACTTTCTCTCTCTCTTTAATCTCTTTTTGTATCTGTCTGGCTGTAAGGCCAGCAATCTACTCCCATCTCCAGTTGAATCGTCCCTCTATCATTATTGACCTTCTCTCTCACCTTCCTCAGAGGTCTTTGAGAAAGCCTTCCTTTTTACTTCCATTCATAATCCCCTCTACGGAAAGTGATGAATGCCCTTGACCACCTCGCCTATGTTCCTCTGAATTTATTCTATCGAGGTTATGTTCTTATCTTTAGCTGTTTTTTCCTAAGGGCCTTTAATTGACATTTAGCCATTATCAGTGAATTGTTTGCAACGCAGAGGAAATTGCCATTCATTTTTTTCCATACTCCCAACCTCCAGTGATTTATTTCGAGTGTCTGGAGCCGTGGAAAATTGTCCTATTGGTTCCCACATTTCTTGCTTTTCCCCCTTCTCCGACGCCCCGCTCTACCACTCTCTCTCCTCCTCTGCCCTTGCCTTTTCAGATAAAGTCCTTGGAGACGGCCTCCACAAAGTTGGGCGCGGACATGAGGATGGAGATGGTACAGATGATGTTGAACACGCTGAAGGCCACCAGACACAGCCGGTCAATGACCGCCGCCGCAAACTTCCACTGGTCCGCCATGCTCTCCAGCTCGTCCTGCTCCCGGAACCGGTCGGCCATGTAGCGCACCTCGTCCAGGATAGCCTGGAGCTGGGGGTCCCCTGTGCAGCCAGCGGAACAGCCCCCTCCGGCACCGCCGCCCCCAAAGCCCCCGCCGCTGGACACGGTGCTGGGGCAGCCCGCGCTGTCCAGGTTGGAGGCAGGGGGAGGGGGCGGGCTGCAGAACTGCGGAGGAAGGTGTGGAGGGGGGCTGCCTATCACCCGGGCAGGCCCCGCCGAGACGTTGTTCCTCTGGACGGGCTCGGGGAGTAGCGGCGGGTCGTCCAGGTTCTGGAAGCCGATGTAGAGCAGGTTGCCATTGTTATTGGCGCTGGACTGCGCATGGAGGTGGGGGTGGCCGGCGTGCAGCGGGCCGGCCTGGAGAGGGGCCAGGTTCTGGGGGTGTAGGGGATGGAGCATGGGGTCCGGGGGGTTGGGGAGGCTGCCGCTCTGGGAGCCTGAGGAGCAGCGCCGGAGGTGGGGTGCGCAGGGAGGACGCTCGGGGTCGTCACTCTCGCCCGGCCGCTTCATGCGCAGGAACCACGCTACCCACTGCAGGAGGATGAGCTGTATCTGGGAGATGGAGAAAAAGATAGGGAGAAGTAGAAAGTACAAAATAAGGATGAAGAGTGAGAGTGGGATAGGAAGAGTTGAAACAGACGTAAATAAAGGGAAATTCAAGTGGTCACACCAACAATATTTACACTCTCCATCAAACATGCACAGTGCAATCCTGACTATAGAGTTGAAATGGAGATTGGTTTGTTTACTTTCCTTCGCTAAGTAGAGCTCTGTGGCTAAGTGGTGTAAGACCATCGCCTAGGGACTAACATCAGTGCATTAAGGAAAATCTGCTCCTCAAAACTCATTTAAATTCATCGCACTGACGAGGGACTAAAGGCTTTCCTGTGTTTTCTTCGTAAAACCCTTGGTTAAATTGGCATCTCAAGTAATGTACATTTTCTTTTCCTGACACCTGTCAAGAAATCGTTGTCTGTATTTATTGTATAAATACTAGATTCCAAACAACTCTCAATATCAAGTGTGTGATCAAGATAACATAATATTCGACTCTTATGGAAGTCTAAAGTGGAAAGGTACATTTTCCCTTTTTGGACAAAAAAAAGATCCTCGCCTCTATGCTGTCCATATGACCATTCTATTACTGGTTCCCATTGGGCCTAGCCATTAGCCAGGTAATAGCCTCTTGTGCAGTTGTGCTTGTTGTTATGATCTGATGTGCAATTATAAAGTGGGTGCAATTATAAAGTGGGCCGCTTCACTCGCCCAAACCCCATCGTTAGGCTTCACTAATTGGCCCGCCGATACTGTAAACAGGGCCATTCGTCAGTGTCTGTAGATCAGGTGTGGCCATCTGAAACTCATTCAGCTTAACTCTTCCTAGGGTTCGGGGATGTAGTTGAAGCTGTGGATATTACACAGTTGAATAAACGTCAGATGGGATGAGGCGTCCTATTGAAAGGGTTTGACAAAGACACGGTGTAGGAGAGGGAGTCTGTGTCTAGGTGAGATAGTGAGTGAGTCAAAGCTGGATCAGCCTGTGGCGTCTGCTGCTGGTTGTTGCAGTCTGACAGGGTCTTCCTTATCAAATTAACTCCTATGTAGAACCTTTAACAGAGGGTTGCTCTGTTGTACACAGGAGTTCATTTGATAAGGAAGACCCTGTCAGACTGCAACAACCAGCAGTCTGACTCACAAAGGAAAAGTCTGCAAAGAGACACCATCCCTCTCAGCTCAGAGATGATGGAATGGGAAGCGGTGGTAGCGGGTGGGGGGTGAGGATGGGGAGTGTGTGTGGGGGTGGGGGGGGGGTTTAGGATGGGGAGTGTGTGTGGGTGGGGGGGTGGGGGGGAGTGTGTGTGGGGGGGGGGTGAGGATGGGGACTGTGTGTGGGGGGGGGGGTTGAGGATGGGGAGTGTGTGTGGGGTGGGGGGGTGAGGATGGGGAGTGTGTGTGGGGGTGGGGGGGTTGAGGATGGGGAGTGTGTGTGGGTGGGGGGGTGAGGATGGGGAGTGTGTGTGGGGGTGAGGATGGGGAGTGTGTGGGGGTGTGTGTGGGAGTGTGTGGGGGTGGGGGGTTGAGGATGGGGAGTGTGTGTGGGGGTGGGGGGTTGAGGATGGGGAGTGTGTGGGGGTGGGGGGGTTGAGGATGGGGAGTGTGGGGTGGGGGGTGAGGATGGGGAGTGTGTGTGGGGGTGGGGGGGGGGTTTAGGATGGGGAGTGTGTGTGGGGGTGGGGGGGGTTGAGGATGGGGAGTGTGTGGGGTGGGGGGGTGAGGATGGGGAGTGTGTGTGGGGGGGTGAGGATGGGGAGTGTGTGTGGTGGTGGGGGGGGTTGAGGATGGGGAGTGTGTGGGGTGGGGGGATGAGGATGGGGAGTGTGTGTGGGGGGGTGAGGATGGGGAGTGTGTGTGGGGGGGTGAGGATGGGGAGTGTGTGTGGGGGTGGGGGGGGTTGAGGATGGGGAGTGTGTGTGGGGGTGGGGGCTTGAGGATTGGGAGTGTGTGTGGGGGTGGGGGGGGGGTTGTATAAAAGGACAAGAGATGACAAGACCCCATGGGAGGATGATAGCGCGACAGAATGATGAGACATATCAAAAGAGCTTCTTTTTGATTTCGTTTATCTCATCGGCTTTTTACGAAAAGGTAAATTATGGAGCAATAGGAAAGAAACGGGGATTTAGGATAGAACGAATGAGAATCAAAGAGGCAGACTGTGTGTGAGGCCACTGTGCATACTGAGTATCGGCGGCCCCAGCAGGACCCACACCCCGGGCTCTGGCAGTGCCAGCACCACGCTCCCTGTGTGGAGCTACGAGACCCTTCCTTACCCATTTGGGCATGTTGGCGTTGGGGTCGTGGTGATGATACTGCAGAACCACCACTGTAGCGATAACGGACATCCCAACGATGATCATTATACTGGCAAAGTACTGGCCTGGAAGAGAGAGAGACAGAAACACAGCAGCTTCTAATAACAATAATGGGTATAGTGCGGGGTTCTCACCGATCCTGACTTGGCATTTTTCTGGGCTTAATGGTCAGGATTTGTGTCTTTAGTGGAGGAGGGCAGCTCATCTGTCTCTGGCTGCAGTGAGCGCACTATCCCTGATGTTTTTTAGCAGCGAGGCTCATTTATTTAGCCAATTACATTTAAGGACGACCAGATGGCCAAAATCACCTAAGCCTGACCACAGACTGGCATCGAATGTCACAGAGGGACAATTATGACAATACATGTTTGCACACGCACAGCAAACCCACACACACACACACTGACAAACCTATAAGAGGTATGGAGTCGGATGTGGCCGGCATGATCTCTGCCACCAGCAGCATGAAGACGGTGAGGGAGAGCAGCACGGTGATACCTGGGAGAGAGCGAACAGGAGTCAGTCACACACAGCGGGTTAGATGAGGCCACAGTGATGGCTGAAGAACCCACGGTGACGCCGTGACAACGGTCTCATGGGGTTTATGGGCTTTAAAGCTGTCTGCTGCAGGGCTATGGCTCTAGACTGGGAAATAAATGAAGGGTGTGCGCGCCGCATAAACCATGGCTTCTGTTTTAAAGGAGAGCATCACTCAAATGTTTAGAAATGAGTGTGAACTGGCACTTGTTAAAGCACATCCAAAATAAATGATTTGGAGGTTAATGTACTGTATTTTTGTTTCTTAAGTATATCCACTTACACCTTATTACAAACTCCCCATGGCTAAAAGGACCCGCCATGAATTTCCTGTTCCCCCATCTATACACTCCCTTCAGACAAATATCTGCCTGCCCCCAGCCACCCCTAGACAGATGTGACTTCATAGGAGGAGATTAGGTTCGATTTGTCTGGATGCAAATTGAAGTGTGTGGCAGATGAATGCCTCCAAAGTGAATTACTTTGGGGCGTACTCTACTACCCCATTCAAACCACAAGGCCTTACCTTAACCTCCCCTGATCCACCCCCCCCCCCCTGCCCCCCCGCCTCCCAATCCATCCCACCGCACAACCCCATCCCCGTCTCCATTCATCAACATCTCTTCTTCATTTGTCCCAATTTTCTACGGGACCAAATTTGAGAAGTGCTTTCTTGGCATAACAGGCTCAACTCAAAAAGAAGCCCACGGTAAATTATCTGTCAAACGATCACAGCCCTTTTCCAACAAAATAAATAAATAAAAGTAAATGTTCCTTTCCGAGGCATACATTTATGAAATACATACCCCTTTTATAATAAGGCCACATGTAATAATGAAAAAGGTATTAATATAGCATATGCTGCCCTGGGCCCAAACACTTGATCCTTAAAAGCCGTCCATCAAGCGTAGTGACAGATTGCTTTCCTGGAAGTTAGTGTGGTAAGCTCTCTGCCTGATCAATGGCCTGGCCTTAATTACATCAATAGGTTAATTGGCCGTGCGGTCAAAGCTAGGCGTTTTTTCCTATGCGGAATGAATATATGTTTGGCTTAAGAATATCCTTTAGCATCACTGCTCTGACAGGGGGTCGACCAGACCCGTGAAATAATGATTTGCAATCGGAAGCAGGATGCGACAAACTCTCCAACATTACCGCAACTGGCTCTGTTGACAAAACACTTTTCCCCGGTGGCAACAACTGTGTTTCTCCTATTGAGTGACAACTAAAGCTCATAGAGAAACATTTGTGAAGTAGCCCTGCGTTAAAACAGATTAGACCAGGCCTTGTGTCTTTCTCTCTTTGTTTCCCCTAGAAACTGCTTGGTTCTCCTTTCTCTCCATTCATCCCCTGCTCATATCATGAGGCACGTCTTTTCCCCCTTCCCCCTTTTATTTCTCAATCCCTTTATTTCTCTTTCCTGCATTCTCTCATCTTTTATTTTGTTTGCTACCATTTTGTCTTTGCAATCTTATTGTACAGTCCTCCGTATTTCACTCTGTTTCATTTATATTTAACCATGCTACAAAAAACAAACTGTAAAAGAATTCACGAGTAGTTAAAAGCAGACAAGGTTATGTTAAATTCAAGTTGATGTGGTGATTGGAAGAGGAACCTCGAAAACTCACTAAGGATGCCCAGACCAGTCATTAAATGTATCCCCCAAAAAGAAATACTAACAAAACGATCTAGAAAGAAGTAGGCAAAACAACTTTACCGTCATTATTTTAATCAAAGACAAAGACAGAACTGAGACATTTTGTCAATGTCTGTAATGGATAAGCTCCCACCCCAGAAGCATTTAATCTCTGCGGTTGCACTGGACTGAGACATCCCAATAGACCAACTGAAAAAGACATCCTGACTAACTCCATACTGACAGAACAATAACAAGGGAAGTTTGAAAACGGCACCTTCAACACTGATTTTTCTCCTGCAAAGCAATGGATGCTTCTTTTCCCCTCCTATGGAACATTTTCAATTCCATTCCGCTCCATTCCCTCACTCTCCTTGTCCTCGTTCACATCCTCTCCCACTCTCTCATCGCGTTCCTCGGTTCCACTCACCCAGTGAGATCTTCTCCCCGGAGTCGGCAGGAAGTACAAAGATGAGCAGCGTCATGGAGGACAGCAGCACACAGGGGATGAGCAGGTTCAGGGCGTAGTACAGGGTGCGCCGGCGGATGGTGATGACAAAGGTTACGTCCGGGTAGGGCTCCTTACAGCAGTCATAGAACGCCTCATTCCTGGTGCCAGGTACTTCTGAGGATGGGCGGCCGAGAGTAAGAGGGGCACCATAACAAGAAACAAGAAACACAAGAAAAATAGGAACAGTCAAAGGAACATCTTTTTTTTTGGCTTGCAAATGACTAAACTAATCTAAAAATAAAAATCACCAGACACAGTAGCTGCAGGAGCTGCAAACAGAGAACAGACATTCCTCTTCTCCTATTGAGAAAGCCACTCACCCACGAGGTCCCACTCTCCGTTGGGCATGTAGCCTGAGATGTCGGCCTCAGTCATCTGGAGGTCCAGCAGCCAGCCGTCGTACGTCCATGAACCAAACTTAAGGTCACACCTTTGGAGGTCAAACGGGAACCAGCGAACATCCACATTACACGTGCTCATGAAGATTCCTGAGCGAGAGAGAGAGAGAGAGAGAGAGAGAGAGAGAGAGAGAGAGGGGGGGGGAGACAGAGAGACACAGAGAGACAGAGAGAGAGCGAGAGAGAGAGCGAGAGCGAGAGAGAAAGAGGAAGAGTTTCAGTCCTTCGGTTGATTCTAATAAACAGTTCAATAAAAAGGCAGCTGACCATAAGGCAGAAGGCACCACATAAAGAGCAGCGAGCATAAAGGAGGGACGGAGGGGGCGTGGTCGTTTTCACTGTGTTCACAGTGCCACATGTTCTCTACAAAAGAGAGATTTGCTAAACCCCGACGCCAGCACAGTATCTTGTGCTGAGGATCAAGGAAAAACTATGGAGTGAGAGAGAAAAATCAGATCAGCATTCTCATTATGCAAATCCACAAAATACACGTGCACACAGGGCGGAAATGTTATACACACTGATGCACATTGGTTGCTGGCAAACTAAAGCGTTAAAGCAATTACTGAGATGAAAACGAACCAGGTCTGCTGAGAACTCAAGTAGTCCACGGAACTAAAACACCAAAGCAGTCAAACAGACTGCTCTTGGAGACGTTCATTATGGCTTGTTGACATGCAAATCTGGACTTGGAATGAAAAAATAAGCAAAAGAGCATGAAGAGAGAAAAGCAATTCGACCCAATGAGTTGTTTCAATGAGATAAACATTGTTGATCGGTAAAAGAAGACCGGTTGATTGCAAAATCATACTTGCATCATTACTGATATAAAATGCTCATCACCACTGGAGAGCTTTGTTGTAGGTGTGCTATGATTGGTTTGAGCAGACCTTTAAAGACATTTTGAGCCAGAACAGAAATGGGTAACTATGCCTACTTCTAAGGTGTTGCCTATAACTAATTTATCAAGGTACAACAGAGAAAATAGAATGGTGAGCTAGACAGAGATGTGTTCGTTAGTAGACATTCTGTCATGGTGTATAAAACTTAACAAGGTAATTCAGTTAATTTGAACCATGTTCTGAATTCTGCACTGCACTATGTTACAATATCTTATTTTGACTCTGGTAGTAGCAATGTATAAAGATGTTATGAGTAAAATGGCTGTTCGAAGCCTTTGCTTCTGTAGAAGGCCTGTAAAACACGCGCAACGAGTTTCTTTCTACAATAAATCTCTTTTCATAACTACACAATGCAGCATTAATGAGCTTCCAGCATGCATCCTTGGGGGAATAAATAACAATAAGCAACATTAACAATTACTCACATTATTTGCTTCAGAGGTATGCCAACCAATTCAAATCCGTAAATGTACCTATGTAATACACAGAGGGCTTTTGTTTAAGTAGCAATTAGCGCTCTGAAAGACAGGTGTTGTCCTAAAAGCCTAAAGCTATCCTGTGTCCTACCCTCCATGTCTCTATAGCTCCTTCACAACAGTGCAACCCTCTCTCTTTCTTTTGCACTATTGTCCCAAAATAAACTCCCCTAACAAGGAGAATCACCTAAACGAAAACGCTCTTTGGGAGAAAAGATTGCCCTTGAAAAAAAAGATTACCTGGTCTCCTTCCAAAACCTCATTCTATATTTTCCCTCTACACTATTAAGGCTCTGCTGAGAGGCTTAAGCATGTCTAAGCACCCCTCTATAACCTCAGAAACTATGAAACCCATTCCTGAACACAACATAGCACTACCCTAAAAACCGTGAAGTGGGACCAATTAATAATTTACCCCAGTGTCAAGTGCGCGCCTGTTTCCTGCCTGGTTTACACAGCCTCCCAGCCCTTTCATCTCTAGCAGCAATGGAAGCCAAATGGACCTCTGCAATTACCAAGCCTTTTCACGAGAGCATAGATTACATCGCCGACGCTTCCCAGCCTCTTGTGTGGCGCAACCTCAGCTCGCCTCGATAGAAGCCCGCACACATATCTCTCTCGCTCTCTCGCTCTCTCTCCTCATCTCATCTTTCTCTCGCTCCATCCCTCTCTCTCTCTCTCTAAATAGGCTCTGGTCCAAATCCTGGGATCAAGCAACCGTATTTACGTTCAACACCACCCTATGAAGAAACATACCCGATGAAGCTGAGATGAAGGTGGGGTTGTTTTCATGCATTCCTTCAGTTGACTTCAAAAGGTCCTCTCCTCGCTGCGGTTGGACGCAAGGGACTCGATCAGTGAAAGGCTGTGAGCCGAGAAGGACCAATTGGTCTTAAAATACGACCAGGGCTGTCTCCTACATAAAGGCGTTAGTCAGCGCGTTGGGAGCGGTTGAGCCAGAAACTGGGGATGCCGTTTTATATTGGAGCAATATTTATGAAGTGAGCAGAGAGGGATATGTTATTAAATCAGGGGACACTATCAGAGGGAAAAAATGAGAGGAGACACGGGAGCGAGAGAGAGAGCGAGAGCGAGAGCGAGAGCGAAAGTGAGAGAGAGAGAGAAAGAGAGAGAGAGGCAGTGCCGTAGGAGTGGAGACTCACCGGGAGGCAGATACTCCGCGTAGCCGCTCGAGTTGACCAGCACGTTGACTTTGAAGGTGGAGTCAAAGTCATCATCTGCACTGAGGAGGAAGGAGAGAGGAAAGGGTGGAACTCCGGACACCGTCTCGCTCCAGGCTCGTCGCCGGGCGGCCAGGTGCACTGTCAAGTGAACACCTGTGTATTACCTGTTGTAGAGCAGGATGTCCGGGGTCCACACCTGGTCCGTGGTGAAGCGCAGGTTCTTCACCCCAGGGTATTCCGACTGGTTCCACTGGAGGTAGTGGTCATACCAACTCTGAAAGAGGCCGTATTTCATCCATTACCATCAATGGCATACCAACGCCAGTGCAGCCTCATTTGAATGGGATTTGGGGATTCCTATGTTGTTTCGTTTGAAAAAAAAAACTGGTGGTGGACAGATCCTCTTCTCTCATTCATTACCAAACTATTCCCACAGTCACTCAAAGTAGAGCTCACCATTCGTAGCCAGATGTTGCTGGTAATGACCTGGTTTTTCTCGTCCTGAAAAGGAAGGACATTGTCAAAGCCGATCAATCTGCCACACACACATATCTATCTGCCCTGAAACAGGTAGCACAATCAAACAATTTGCTAAGACAAAGAAAACTTCTGCATCTACATAACGTAAGTGCCACATAAACAGGTGCATAGGCCAGGAACACCAGTTCTGCTAGAGACAGTTCCACTAGCGGCACAAAGAGAGCCGACCACGGGAGAAAGGGTCTCCGCGGGAGCCGCTGGCTGGCCCTACCACGTCCATGATCTGGGCCAGGGTGATGGAGAAGTGGACGGTGAGCGGGTGCGAGTCGTTGCCCACCGGCCGCTCCATGCGGTTGTAGTCCTTCAGCAGGTTCTTCAACAGGTTCCTCTGGTGGGGGCCCTGGACAGACACTGGGGACAGAGGGTCAGCCAGGAGGAAAGAAGGACAGAAGGACAGCTATGAAGGTGTGGGTAAGCCATAAAACCATGTCACATTTAGAGAGTTGGAGAGATATTTTGGTAACATCTCACGTGAATTCATTTATTTATCAAAGGAATACGACCCAATAAATCCCTGAAGCGTATCTCCATTTTGGTTGTATGGAGGAAGATCAGAGAGGGAGATCAGTAAGCAGAACAGGATTCTTTCATAGAAGCCACAAGGCAAGCACAGTTCATCAATGCATAATAGGGATTAATGAATGTATAATTAACGTTAGCTGTAAATGTCCTAGGCCACTGCTCTTATTAGAGAAGGAGGGTGTAGTAGAATTCAGAATGTATTTCTTAATAGAGAAGTGACAACTCATTGTATGTGAGTAGCTAATATTACAACTTTGTATACTAATACACGTCTTTTTTCCTGATAACTTTGCTATGTGCAGTATATTATTATTTACTATAAAATGTATTCATAATTACAGCTATGAATATTCTACAGAGAAAACGTTTTGAGACTTGCTATTTAGCGATCCACAGTATGATATTTTGACAGCTTTTAACGATTCGTTTGTTTTTATTTTGTTCACGGCTCAGTCTTAAATATGAGTCATTGCATCCCATAACTGTGTAAGGAAGGCAAGGAGATGTGAAGTATGAGTAAAAAACCTCATCCCCATCTATTGCAGTTCAGTGCCTTTACACCCCTGTGTCATGGCTGTCCCTTAGCAACCTATTTCTGCAGCTGCTGCTGCTGCTGCTGCCACCTCACTGCCTGTTTCTAGCCAGCAGCAGCAACATGTCCAAAACACCCAGTAACAAGCAAGCAGGCTACCACAACAATGTATGGATGCTGATCAATGCTGATCGACAAATGGATGCAGTCTATTTTCTGTGACTTAGATCCCCTCAATGCTGTAATCTATGTGAGAGTTCAGGCCTTTCAGAGTAAAATATAGGCTTAGAGAGTAAGGAGAAGAGGGGGGGGGGGGGGGGGGAGAGAGAGAGAGAATTTATGATTGCAGATTCAGATCCTTTTCTGGGCAAGTGGCTGTATTTCATCTCCACTGCAGACCCTGTATCTCCTTATCTCTCTTTCTCTCTCTCTCTCTCTCTCTCTCTGTCTATTTTAATTTAGAGAAAAAAATGAGCTGAGCCCATTGCCCAGTGGAATCTATCCGGGGAGCAGTCATTCCCCACACAGGTACACTCACTCTCAGAGAAGGAAACAAGCAGCCGAACAAGTGAGTCTAGCAAGCAGGCAAACACACACTTCTCTTCCCTCCCAGCAAATACTGTGATTTCCAAAAGAAAACGTGCATATGTTCCTTTTTAGTTTTTTTGCAAGCTCTTTCCTATTTTCACTATCTCTGGTATTTATATCCACCCCACACCAGTCAAATATTTAGACAGCCTCCTCTATGATTTCGAGTGTTCTAAATCTAACTGCAAGCAATAGGAACCAGCCTCTCCAGAGAGCAACAGAAAAAAGAGTCCGACTCACCCTGGACCAGGGCAGAGAATCCACAGAGAAGCAGAGTCCCTGACCACCACATCCTAATGGAGAGGAGACGGAGAGGTAGCGCAGCTCACACGGACCCCTGCTGCTACTGGAGGGTCCTGGATATCAGGAGATGAAGAAGAGGGGGAGAAGCAGCGCGAGGAAGGTTGGACTTGGAGCCAGGAATCCCCCTGGTCGGCAGCCACACAGCATCAGAGGAAACGAATGAGTGTGCCCAAGGAAGAGAGAGAGAGTGAGAGAAATGGAAGCAGGGGGGTAAGAGAGAAGGAGAGATGGTGGCCGCACAGAGCCGGGCAGAATGCAAAGAGTGAATGAAGAGGGGGGGACGATGACTGAAGACAAGTCTTTTGAGACACAACTCAGCTCTTGCTCGTGCTCTCTCTCTCTCTCTCTCTCTCTCTCTCTCTCTCTCTCTCTCTCTCTCTCTCTCTCTCTCTGTCTCTCTCTCTCTCTCTCTCTCTCTCTCTCTCTCTCTCTCTCTCTCTTCCCCCCTCCCTTCTTTCCTTTGCCCTCCCTCCTCCCTGGGAGGTGGAGCTAAGTGGGATGGCGGGTGAGGAATAAGACTGGGGAGATGGGGAAGATGAGGGACAAATGGGAGGGGAAGACAATGAGAGGCGAGAGGGGGTGGGAGATGGGAGAGTCAGACGGTTTCTCTGCCTCAACTGACCTTTTGAAACCAAATAAACATTGATTTGTGTGAACAGCTTCATTGACTACATTCGAAATACTTGGATTGCTAGAGAAGACCTTTGTGTTTGTGTGTGTCAATGTGTCTGCAGTGTGTGAGTGCTTTATCTGTGCACGTGTGGGAATATCGGTGGGGGTGTATGTGTGTGTGCCAATATGTGCGTCAGTTGTTGTTGGGATCACAATACATTATGTGAATTAATTCACAGACATATTCAATTGGAATTAGGAGTAATAAGATTATGCTTGTTTGTATTCATGTGTGCTTGTGTATCTGTGTACTGCTGTGTTGTTGACTCCGGGATCAAAAGAAATTGCAAGTCAGAGTTTGACAGATTGGGACCTGTTTGCAATGTGTATGTTCTTGTACTATCTAGATCTATGTCTGGGCACAGCTGAGGTGTTAAGGTAGGTGAGCAATCGGGCTAAGAGGTGTGTGCATGCATGGTAGCATACTCAGTCGACGGGGGGCTTTGAATCAGCAGTAAAGATGGGCTCCAGTCTAATTGAGAAAGTGCTGGGCGCTGCATGAGCCCCAGCAATGTGCATACCGTTAAACTGGGCTTCTCATTCATCCTCACGAACTGCTGATGCAAGGACGAGGCCGGTGAGCAACTGAAAGCGAGAGAGAAAAAATAAGGAAAAGGGGGACGGTGTAATAGATTACCCTATTACTTCTGCTGCCCTTCGGTAGGCTATCCTCCGCCTCGCGGGAAGAGGGTTGTCAGACTTCCCGAGTGGTCTTGCGGTGTAGTCATGCACCGGTGCACACCTGTGCAAAATAGCCCGCGGGTTGGGAAAACAAAGAGAGTTAAAGCATCTGTGGACAGAGGAAACGGCCCGAGCATTGGTAACCAGCAGGACAAACATCATTTATCGTAAGAAAAGGATGCAATGCAAGTACAATTACCATCTGCTGAAATGAACACCATCAAGGTGGCACTTTCAATATTTGTGCCAGCCAAAAACAGAGTCATAACAACTTATAAAGCAGACTCTTTCGTGGACACACACATACAGTATGCCACTAAGGTGTGGGTGCCATCTAGTGGCATGTTTTAAAAAAAATTATAATAACGATTAAGAACTCCATCCTATTTATGTGTGCACGTGAATTATGTGAAATTAGACAAAACATTTTGTTGTAGTTTGTGGTGGTACGCAATGGTAATGATGATAGTTCCAATTTGGAAAAGCGCTTTGAGTCGTGAGAAAAGCGCTACAAACTAAATCCAATGAATTATTATTATTATTATTATTATTATTGTTATTATTATTATTATTAGTTATATTACAAATATTAAAAGTATCGAGAACGAGAAGCTACATCACTGTTCAAATCAGACAGCATCCATTTCTAGTTAAAGAAATTCTAAAAGGCTCCCATCGACATTGCAGGCCATTAGTCAATCTGCTGTGCTGTTTGCATTTTTAATTACTCCCCTTCATTGGATTAGGCCTTCTACCACGCTGACGCGCCCCCTTCAGCTTAATAGGGTGCTATCGACAGCTGAGCTAATACGCACACTTGGCCGAGACATCAGATTGCTTTAAGCTTCGACCTTCAAATAGAATGCTGTCTTTCACCTGTCTCATTACGGCTCCACTGTTTTCTACTATTCTATTCACCACCTCAACTGCTGTCTTGATTGGAGTAAATGAGCTATGAGCGTGCCTGCGTGTGTGGGTGTGGGGTGAGGGGTGTGTGTGTGTGTGTGTGTGGGGGGGGGGGGGGGGTGAGTAAAGTTATACAAATTATCCTGAATCTGAATGAAGTGCCAAAAAAAAAGCAGGATATGTCCATTGGAAGTGTATTACAATTGGTCCCACTGTTTTAAACAAGACTCCAGAAAGCGGGAACAACTGTGTCGAGTAATTAGACCCCGGTTTGTATACAGCAAATTACCTCTAAGAGTATGTGACGTCATTTCTTATTCTTGCAGAAATGGCAGACATCCTGAACTGGGAGCGACTCTATCAATGCTTTGCGTTCCTGAAAAAGTCCTGTCCAGATTGGTGGAGAGTACAGTCTCCAATGTGTGTGAGCTGGGGTTGAGATGCTGGCCTTGGAGTGTTGGAGCCTCCCCAGGGGCCAGCCGTATTGGGTGACAGCGCCCTAGAGGCCACCGCTCCTGCCGTGCGGTCTCAGTGGTTTCATGTGGCAGACGCTGCACCCTGGAAAAGGCGAGTACTTAAGATAATGAGTAAGCCCCTGGAGCAGTCCCTTTGTGGCGGACCACTAGTTGATCAAAACAGCTTGCAGATGGCAGCCTAGGCCACCGTACAAGAAAGTACGTGTTGTTGGACTTATATAAGGTCTCTTCTCTACCTCCTCCCCAGGATCGTGCTGTGTCCTGCCCTTCCCTCCTGTTTGGCCAGCACCATTTTGAGCTGCTATTATCTAAACAGCCATCTGTCACATTGATCTGGGTGGAGACGAGATGATTTGGGGAGAAATCATTACACATAATTCCTCTCCCTGGGCCCATATTGTCAAGAGTGACATATTCAATATTTCATAAGGTCAGAAGTATGAGAACTCAGCCCTGCTTGATTAATCTGTCATGCACCATAATCTGCAGGATTGATACTAAGGGACCATAATTCACGCTGGCAGATTAAATGGAGCTCGTCCAAATTGGCAGCTTGGAAAGTGGATGTGGCAAAAACGACGCCCCCTGTCGGCGACCAACGAAAATAAAAACGAATAAATCAGTGCTTTGTGTGACTCAGTGAAAGCTGTGTTGGCTTTCCTACAGCCAGGAATCAAGAGACTCACACGTATACACGCACATACGCACACACACACACACACACACACACACTATCACAAACACACACATACGCGCTCGAGCACACGCACACACACCCACGATTAAGGAAAGAAGCGATCTACCAATCCTGATGGAAGCATTTTGTCAGACTACTGACCCCATTCATTTTTTCCTGGGCACATCTGCAACTGTCAACCTAATGTCTTAAGCTCCCGGCTTCAGGCAAGACGTCCTATTAGTGGGCATAGCTATTTGTCAGGGGAACCAAGAGACTAAATGGCTTCACATTATTCAGACATATTTAAGTACATTTGTTTCCTATGGCGCCATAGGGATGAAAGCTCACAACCTCTTTTGGTCCTGGGGAGGGGCTCCGCTTAAGAGGATGCTGATCATGTATTAAGTGACAGTCCCAATGGGGAGATTATGGACATTTAGATCACAAAGAAATTGGCAACTAGTGTTTGTTTCACCTATTTTTAAATCAGGATACGTAATGTTTCTTTTCATCATCTGCAAGACCCTGAAGACAAGTGGAAAGTAAGGGAGAGAGGGTGTACAGGCCCCCGTGATTCTGACAGATGTGACCTCCAGGATATTAAGTAGATTTCCTGAAGGAGATTTGGAGGCAAATAAAAAAACAAAAAACAAACAGACCGTCAAAGTAGCATTTTTTTGTGCGCTGACAGTCGTGAGGTTGGAGTGGAAGAACGGTAACTGGAGACCCATTTGGAAGTGCTCTTCTGGTAAGATTGAAAATGGTTTGTTATATGATAGAGAATGTTAGTGGTATGGCACTATAGGGACCTTTTGTCCATCTTGACATTAGAAACACATGTCTGCAGCATTAATACTATCAACTACGCTTTTACTCAATTCTGGTTATGCTTTTAAAATCTTAAATTCTGAAAGTCTTCCAATGCAAATAAAGTTAACCTAAAATGTATGAAAAGCCTATTTTTTTGTGAAGGTATTGATTGGTAAGATTTGTTATTCTTTCGTGTGAATAATTCTTAATTCTGAGAGTATTCATCTGTGAAATAATTTGTCTTCTTAACCTACATTAAATTCTTCTGTGCCTCTCCGGTTACTTCGTCCTCAAATGCAACAAAGCTCTACCAGATACTGTTACCCTCACTTTATCTATCGCCCCAATGGAGCCCTCTCCCTCAATAAACTTAGGCGTTGAGGAAGAGGACCAGCGTCCCCTCCTCCCACCAAGAATTGTACCTCCTCCTTCTAACTTTGCAAGCCATTGCGGGATCCACCACACGGTCCAAACGAGGGGTGACCCCTCGATGTGGCTGGACAGAACGCAGTCCGTGGCCTCCACACCATTGTACAACGGGCACCTGTATGCCTCTCCCTCACCCAATGCCCACAGGAGGCTAGAGAAGGAAAGGGGGAAGGTCAAGGAGGCCAGGAGACGTCATAATAACACAAAGACTAAGCAGAGCACAGTCCATAAAGATCGCCAACAGGCAGGCAAACCCAGAAAGATGCCTCCACACAGACACCAGGAGAGCGTCCCTTCCTTTGCCCAGCTCTCCATGGACCCCTGCGGCTCACAATACAACGGCCACCGCCGCTCCCACCTCGACCTCCGAGAGGTCAGGGAGAGCGATGGAGGGTCACAGTCTGTCGCCATGGAGCTGCACGACCGCCACAGCCTCCCAGAGATCATAGTCACAAGTCGAGAGGAAGACCTGCAGCCTCAGGGCTTCACGGATGCAGCCAGTCCACATCCGCAGGACTGGTCCCATTCTAATGCCAAAGGGCTGTTGCCTGGGGCCCAGAGCAGGACCAGTGAGGACAAGGACGGGTTTTCCCATTACAAGAAGACCCATAATATAGGCTGGAGACTGGCCCGCCGGAGGAAGCTGTTCGAGAGGAGGCAGCGGCTGAACGACTGTGCCCTGGCTGTGGGGATCTTTGGCATGCTGGTCATGGTCATGGAGACGGAGCTATCCTGGGGAGTCTACAGCAAGGTCAGCGCTGGGGTAAATGATGTGTCATGCACACTGGAAATAGCCCACATTCCGGAACATTTTTCAGTGCCTGCCTTACTCATAAAGACATAATCTGATGAATAGAGGGGTCATGTCTTCTTTGTTGTTTAGAACCATATAAAAGGTTATGAGTATGTTTTAAATTGTTGTTTTAAATGTGTTTTATTGGGGGTGGTTAGGGTATTAGGTTTCAATGGGCTATCTTCCAAGTAGGCCATTCAAGTGCGTACACATTATTGTCTATGGATGACTTCCTGTAATCATGGAACTGGATTATCTCTTACCGTAATGCATGTAGGATAGAGGATTAGGGGGATGAAGAGGATATTAGTGTGCTTTCTCGGATTCCAACTTAGTGGTATAGAGACAATGAGCTGGATATGGCAAATGTAATGCAACAATGTGTGTGTGTGTGTGTGTGTGTGTGTGTGTGTGTGTGTGTGTGTGTGTGTGTGTGTGTGTGTGTGTGTGTGTGTGTGTGTGTGTGTGTGTATTTATCCACCCACAGAGCTCAGTCTACTCCCTTTCCCTGAAGTCTATCATCAGCTTGTCCACGGCTATTCTGCTGGTCCTCATCATTGCCTATCACACATGTGAAGTGCAGGTACAGACTGCTCTACCGCAATACACTTCTTTCAAGGTCGACAGTGGTGTACTGTTGATAAAATGTATCTGATCAAATCCTCTCCTCAATGAAACAGCTTTACATCCACGATAGTGGCGCCGAGGACTGGCGCATTGCCATGACAACCGAGCGGATGACCCTAATTGCCTTGGAGATGGCCGTGGTGGCGGTGCACCCCTTCCCGGTTGGCCTGCCGTTATCGTGGCAGCAGCTGTCACTGACACCCTCGCTGTCCGAGACGGAGCTGGAGATTGTGATGGCACTGCCCATGTTCCTCCGGCTCTACCTGCTGGGCCGAGCCATGATGCTGCACAGCCGCCTGTTCACTGACACGGCCTCACGCAGCATCGGAGCCCTCAACAAGGTCAAGGGGGGTCGTAGGGAAAAAAAACTCCGCTGTCATTTGTTTCATCAATGTGGATTATGGATATTGCATTTTAAGGTTGACATGACCGTCTGGAGGTAACAGAGGGTATAGGCAGCCATTCCACGGTTGGAATCTTGGTCCCGACCGCAGAGGAGAGGGTCAAGTGAGCCCTCAGTTGAGGTCAACAGACCTCACACTTTTGCTGCCTTCGCTTGCATTGTCTCTACATTCTGTTTTGTCTTCTATTGCACAATTATTTATTTATACATGGGTAACCAGCTGTGTTTTACTTTCAATTATCCTCTTGACAAAATCCACTCCTTTAATCCCTTCCCTTGTTTTCATTCAAAGGGATGAGAATGACCTTGAACTCCCTAAGCTTGGCAATACCAAAACCCAGCCTCCTGTCTGGAGCTGCTGTGAGTCGAGTTCCATGTCTAGTTCCCACCATTTTATATGAGGAAGGGAATTCTGCCCACTTCTGTTTGCCTCAGATACATAATCTGAGAATTAAATTCATTACATAGTATGGTTGCATTCAGAAATGTATCTAATTGTTAGCTTTCTACAAGGAATGTATTCACTTTTAGCTATACAAGGGAATAGCCCTATGAGATCAAAGGGACATTGCGAGTTCGCTTTTCACTCTGCAGATCCGTCTGGACCCGTACCAAGGAAACGATTTGAGCAGACAATTTCAACATCTGCTTCGCGGGGCAGGGTTCCATATAGCTGATGACCATAAAGAGCAGCACAGTCAAAGTCGAATCAACAGAATGGCAATGCAATGTCATTTTCTACATGGAGTGTATTACATTAGACTCCTGGGTCTTCTGTTGAACACAGCATCTGCATCGACACAGTTATAAAGTCAGTTGTACAACAGCAGAAGGGCATAACTGCTTTGAAAGAAAGCTTTTGATGAGTTAAAGACAGAGAGGGTTCTGGCATGAAATCATGCAGCATGTAATCCCCACCAACAAAAATTATGTAAACAATGCATGGTTGCCCTGTCTTTTTAGTATTTAGCAACTAATTGAAAATAATTTTCCAGTTTTTTCATAGATTTCCATGACTATTAAGATTGAAGGTGAACTTTTTCTGAGATGCATTGAACAGCATAGTTAGTGCTGTACTGTGGGGTCCCCCCCGTAGCCCATGACCATTTGTTAATTTGCATGTAGTTGGCCCCTTTGTCCTTGACCCTCCATGTGTATCTCTAACTCAACATGAAGTGTGGACCGCCCACGGTTGACCTACATGAAACCCAACTAATGTGTGTGGCTGCCCATGATTTTGCGTTTAATTCCGGCCACACTCCAGAATTCCGGTGCGGGTCCAGTGTGGTCTAGTCTGGCCTTGAAGATTCAGGTCTGTGGCGTGAGGCCAAACAATGCTCCAATGGCCTTTTCCTATAGAGTGTGAATAACCTGGTGAGGAGCCTTTTGCTTCAACATGCTTAAGGAGAGCCTGGCATTGTGACGTTAGAACAAAGCGCTGGTATTGGTAGTACTGTAAAGGGTGTACCAGGCTGGCAGGGAAAGGGTCACTATGTTTTTTTTCTGTATAGTGTGAACTATGTAGTTTAGTGGCTTGTTCATATGGCAAAATAATTTATAAAAATCATCTTTATTATTAATTTCGAAATGGAGTCTATGAAAAGGAAGTCTAGTGTACTTTATTAAAGGTTAAAGACGTATTGAAAAAAACAAACATTCAAGCCAAATGGACATATCTGATCTTTTAATTGATTTGGCCTATCAGGAAAATAAACTATTATAAATATTCTACTACAGGTTTGGATCTACGGGTATATGATAAATGAGGCCTGTGTTTATATTTCCAGATCAACTTCAACTATTGCTTTGTGATGAAGACCCTGATGACAATTTACCCCGGCACTGTGCTGATGATCTTCAGCGTCTCTCTGTGGGTAGTGGCAGCATGGGGCCTCCATGTCTGTGAGAGGTATAGGATGCCCTTTAGAACAGTGAATATTTTCATGTGTACATTGTTGGGGCTACATGGAGAAATATAAGGAAAATAATCCCTAGAAATTGACACGATCATAGAGCTGACTAACATTGATCACCATAATAAAGAACGAAAATGGTGTACGGCAAATAACTGTTCCTACTCTACCCTTGTCTTCCAGACACCACAACTATAAGGACCTGAGCAGTAACTACATGGAGGCTCTGTGGATGGTCTCAGTCACCTTCCTGTCCATTGGTTATGGAGACGTGGTGCCGCACACCTACTGTGGCCGCAGCATCTGTCTACTCACTGGCATTATGGTGGGTACATAATGACAAACGATAGAGATGTATCAATTACTGTAACTAGTATAATATTTTTTTGTATCATTAATTCATTTTAGTTACTGGATGAATATTTATTTATTTTCAGTTTACTCTCCGAGGACTAGATCCTAGATTAACTGAACCACTTATTTTAAAAAACCATGTTGTTAAGTCGTCCACTTCGGCCATTCCAGTCGTCCACTATCTTTGTCTGTCTTCTGTTTAATATGCAGGGAGCTGGATGCACAGTGTTAGTGGTAGCAGTGGTTGCCAGGAAACTGGAGTTGACCAGGGCAGAGAAACATGTGCACAACTTCATGATGGACTCCCACATCTCCAAGAGGGTGGGTAACTCTCCGAACTCTGGGAAAATCTTCCTTCTAGTGAAGCAATACATTGAGACTGTCTTATTCTCAATGTGTACAAATAGAATACACTATTTTAGAAACCTAACAGGATAGAGCCAATGACTGGGTGCCATTTGTTGTCTTTTCCAGATCAAAATAGCTGCTGCAAATGTCCTGAGAGAGACCTGGCTGATTTACAAACACACGAAGCTGGCCAGAGAGAGAGATCACTCCAGAGTTCGCATGCACCAGAGGAAGCTGCTACTGGCCATTCACAGGTAAAAAAAATAAATAAAAAAGAAGTCACATTCGATTGTGTTACCTAGCCAGTTAGGCAACTTAGTTTCCTACACAGTTGGCTATATCAACTTGATTTAACTCTTACATAAGGTGCCTTGTGGGGTTGCACACCTTATTGCTGTATAAACAGTTATTTGTTTACAATAGAATTTCCTTTTAAATTTATGTGAAATGAATAGATGAATTAGAAAATGACCTGGTGCATGCACCCAAACCGTTTTTCTTTATAGTCGCCTGATAATCCTTTATACTTATTCCTAGGCTACGCAGTGTGAAGATGGAGAAGAGGATCCTGGCTGACCAGGCCAACACTTTGGTTGACCTCTGCAAGGTGAGCGAGGCGAGTGAAAAAGTCAATCTACAATCCCCATGTCTGAACTTGGAGAAAGAAGCTTGTAATTCCTCATTGTGTCTCTCCTCTTCTCCGCGGTTCACGTGGCCATTTGATCCAACACAGACGCAGAATCTGATGTACAGCTTGCTGTCTGAGGTGCAAGGCTGCCGCGGGGACCTGGACACGCACATCAGCGGCCTAGAGAGCCATGTGGAAGAGCTACAGGAGGGCTTTCAGACCCTGATGCCCCTCCTCTCTAGAACCCTGTCCACACAAAACTCTTCAATTCGCCACCTGCTCAGGGAGAGAGAGGCTCAGGGCGACACAGTTGGCACGACAGGCCAGGAGGTAGAATAAAATAGTGTGTGTGGGGGGCCATGGATGGACAGCATGGAGAACAACAAATTAACACGTTAAAAAATTTGTTATGGGACAAGCAGGACTTACATCAAGAACAGGGTGTGAATTATCTTTTCAATTGATTATTGATAATTGGGTGTAATTATTAACCAAAGTGACAGAAGAAAACAGATTGCTATTGAGATTTTGATTCTGTAAAGTTTTACAAGGAAATATTGTGCAACGTGAATTTGATGTTGATTTTGAAAAGAGCAATCTTACCAGAAAGAAGCATAACCGCCTTCCACTCTAGTAAACATTACTTTACTGAAAGGTGTCATATGGAAAATACTTACCTCATGTTAGTTAAGATTGAACCCATGCTCACATAATTGTAACCCGTTACTCAGAGACTCAGATGTTTGTTTAAAAAAAATTGTATGACATTTTCAACTTGAATACCAGGTAATTTGTAGTGTTAATCAATTTTATCCATTCAAAGGGAAATTGTATAATGACTTGTAATAAAAACATAAGATATTTGCTTATCTGCTAGTGTGAGGGTACTGGATGAAAATGAGTAAGTAGTCAAATGGCTGTTTTTTCTTCTTAAAACGAAACTTAAACTGACCACTGTTAAGATACACACACAACCACACCTTCTATATTATTCAAAATACACTGATCAGCCATAACATTAAATCCACTGACAGGTGAGGTGAATAACATTGATCATCTCGTTACAATGAAAGTTGTCAAGAGGTGGGATATATTAATAATTTATTTTATTTTATTTAGTTTTTAGCGCTTTTCTCGAGACTCGAAGCGCTTTACACAAATTGGTCACCAATTACACAGAACGAACAACAAATGGACCGACAGCTATCAAACACAACACTCAGTCTGAGTGATACCACGGCAGCCAATTAGCGCCAGACTTGCTCACCCAACATATAACGACGGACTTGCTCACACACATATAGGACACATAGACCGACTCCAGGTGAATTGGGAGTGACTGGTCAGGGCACTGGTAGGACAATGGAGCATGTTTTTGATGGTGGGAGGAAACCGGAGTACCCGGAGGAAACCCACACAAACACGGGGAGAACATGCAAACTCCACACAAAAAGGCCATCTGGTCAGGTGGGGTTTGAACCCAGGACCTTCTTGCTGTGAGGCACCAGTGCTAACCATTAGGCAGTAAGTGAACAGTCAGTTCTTTAAGTTGGTATGTTGGAAGCATGAAAAATGGGCAAGCATAAGGATCTGAGAGACTTTGATAAGGGCCAAATTCTGATAGCTAGACAACTGGGTCAGAGCAACTCCAAAACGGCAGGTCTTGTGGGGTGTTCCCGGTATGCAGTGGTTAGTACCTACCAAAAGTGGCCCAAGGAAGGACAACCGGTGAACTAGAAACAGGGTCATGGACACCCAAGGCTCATTGATGAGTGGGGAGCGAAGGCTAGCCCGGAAGGTCCGATCCTACAGAAGAACTACTGTAGCACAAATTGCTGAAAAATGTTAGCTATGGTAGAAAGATGTCAGAACGCTGCATCACAGCTTGCTGTGTATGGGGCTGCGTAGCCACAGACCTTTCAGAGTGCCTATGCTGACCCCTGTCCACTGCCAAAAGCGTGGGCACGTGAGCGTCAGAACTGGACCATGGAGCAATGGAAGAAGGTGGCCTGGTATGATGAATCACGTTCTTTTAGATCATGTGGATGGCCGGGTGCGTGTGCGTTGTTTACCTGGGGAAGAGATGGCGCCAGGGTGCACTACGGGCAGAAGGCAAGCCAACAGAGGCCGTGTGACGCTCTGGGCAATGTCCTGCTTAACGCCTTGGGTCCTGGCATTCATGTGAATGTTACTTTGACACGTACCACCTACCTAAACGTTGTTGCAGACCAAGTACACCCATTAATGGCAACGGTATTGCCTGATGGCAGTGGCCTCTTTCAGCCGGATAATGCGCCTTGCCACACTGCAAAAGTTGTTCAGGACCGGATTGAGGAACATGACAAGAGTTCAAGGTGTTGACTTGGCCTCCAAATCAACCAATCCGATTGAGCACCTGTGGGATGTGTGAAACAGCAAGTCCGATCCTTGGAGGCCCCACCTTGCAATTTACAGGACTTAAAGAATCTGCAGCTTATGTCTTGGTGCCAGACGCCACAGGACACCTTCAGAGGTCTGTTGGGAGTCTGTGCCTCGACAGATCAGAGCGGTTTTGGCGGCATGAGGGGGACCTACACAATATTAGGCAGGTGGTTTTAATGTTTTGGCAGATCAGTGTATTTTTTGGAATACTTGATGCAATTCTAAAACACATTGCTTTACCCTTATGCGCGAGAGAGAGAGAGAGAGAATAACCCAATATCCAGTTACACCCAGCCAATACCGGCATAACCAGTATTTTAAAGCTAGACTTCAAAAAATAAATAAATAAGCCAATTGTCTAATTTTCAGACAACATTGATAAACTTACTGATATTTTGCACTTCCAATTGATTTCAGTCCACCTTTTAGGGGGAAACGATTTAAACAAACAAATGTATCATAATGCTATTCCTTTAGCCAATGAAACTTTTTATTAAGAGAGACAGGGGTTGAAGGGTAGTTACAGCAACAAAACTGATCTGTCACGCTGAAGAAGTAAACCCATTTGCGGCACACATTAGGTCTTGGCTGTTTAGATGCAGTGCTGTGGACGCCGATATCGACCGGTCCAACCCCTTCTCTCCCATTCAGCTGGGACATTAGGATAACAGCTAGTGCTGCTTTCTCCTGAACGAACATCCTGATAAAACATGCAAGCACAAGAAGAACAATGAGGTGGGCTTGGGTAGGAATAACAGTACATGAAAAATATCTCAGCAGCTCAACTGACCCCACTACTGATAACTTCTAACAAAAATGCCATCCTTTAAGTGTTAACTGAATGGTTACCAAAAGTACCACGGTAAGTACATTCATTGCACAAATAAAATAAACTAATAACATATCCCCCAAAACAATCTCCCCTCAGAGACTACCAATACCATTAAGTAACAACCAACCAACAAGCAGATAGCACAACAGCAATGCAGTGGCGAAGTTGGCGTAATTCATTTCTTGTTTTCCGCTTTTGAAAGGACAGGGCAAGTAATATAGCACTGCCTTCTGCTAAGTGAAGTTTCTCTGGCACTGGAATAAAATGAATTGAAAGACCACTGAGCAGATCTTTCAGTCCCTTGGCAGTGCAGACCATGATCTCAACAAACAAAATAAGAGCAGTTTACATAATCAATTCTAAAATGGTAATTATGTTCTAATGACAAACAAGAGGGTACTCTAGACTACATTGTAGTGTTTAAATACATACATCAACTAGTGACCCAGACATTGAGGATAAGGTATGATTCGCTTATTACTGACCCTCTGTGAGGCGTGCTTTGCCTCCAGTTGGCTGGCATAGGACTGTGGAGCAGCCGACACACAGCACTACCGTCTGGGCATGGCTAAAGACCGTAGTAATCTTATAGCATCCTGTGAACCAAACATGAAAACAAAGCAATGTTGGAAAATACACGTACAAGATGGCCATGAAAACGTACACAGAAAATTCTGGCTGTGGTAATATCCTTAAGATAACTAACCTGGACATTTCACGTCCATGAAGTAGGAGTTTGGACTCTGAACGAGACGCTTCTTCTTGTGCCTCCTCTTCTCCTCCTCAGGGGATGGGTGCAACAAGTCTTTTGCGAGCTGAAAGACAGGTGCCGTCGAGTTAGCAAAACCTGAGAATTTCCCCTCCTGAACCAGCAGTCACACCATCAGTAGAAAACTTTCATTTGTCTAATAGTAACAGTGGAAATACACGCTTGGAAGACTTAAATTCAATGGATTTTGCAACTGATGATCGGCCAAGTAACGAACCAGCCTCGCAACCCAACATGATCTTATAGACTTTTATAGAATTTCATAATGGTTCACTGCAACAACGAACTAGTAATCATCTAGCAGTAGACACAACTAATGGGCGCTTCACTGTTCTCCATACCATTTCAAAATGAATAGTTAAATAACTAAAATTCCCTAGGCAACTATCTCCATGTTTCTGATGTGTAGGCAGCCATCTTGTCTCACAATGCGCTACTTAATGCGCGCGTATGTGGAAGATTTTCTTTTGGAACCTGCGTCACTGACAAGTGAGACAGTAACACTGACAACTTATGTTCGTCGGTGATTTCTCATGTGCAGCCTAAATCCTCTGTTGGGGTTCAAAAACTTGTGTAAATCACAAAAAAAATATTTGTTCAGTCTGGTGTACTCACTGGCATGTTGGCGAGGAAATAGCCGTTGCCGGAAAGGAAGCATCACCGGAAACGAGGGCTTGATATCGGCGGTGCCTTTGACTAGTAGCAGGAAGTGAGTAAAATTATGGGATATGGTAGACATGTTTGTAGTGTCATCAACATTTCTGAAGAAAGGTCTGATGAAAACATTGCATTATTTCTGTTATATGACTGTATGTCATCTATTTTTTGTCTCTAATTTCAATATCTCTGATACCTATAGGTCTACTCCGTGTTTTGTTATTTTAACACTTTATGCATTTATTAATCTAACAAAGTGCAACATAGTGTTGTCTTTATAAGCTTGTCTGAACAATAGTGTGTGCATAGTTTAGAATGACTTAAAATGAACAGTATGCCTACTACAGGTTAGGATTTAAATTCCTTTTTCAGTAAACTATACACCTTTTTATTTTTATTTTAAATGCAATTGACTGCCACAACTGTTGTCTTCCCAGGATTTCATTCCAATCAGACTTTTTTTTTTTTTTTTTTACAAAAATAACTGAATTAATTGATACATTTATGGCTGGACTGAAATATCAGACATTACAATATGATTGCATGGTGTGTTTTATATTTCTTTGGAAAAAACTGTGAAATAACAAAGACCTTCCTGCAAGATGCTTAATTGATGTAATATCACATTTTCCACCAGGTCTATGCTGCCTGTCCCTGTTCCTCCTCCGCTTGACCGGGGGCACTTTTGTTGAGAGGATCTTTAAGGGCACACAGCTCTTGAATCTTGAGAAATGCATCACAGTCTACGGGGAAACGGTTTCTCTGTGGTGAAGAGAGGAGAATAAAAGAGCTGATCACATGAGTGTAGTCCATTTGTACGTGAGTGCAGTACACCCTAGTGCAGTACATTTAGCAAGCTTTCAAAGAGAGACTCACAGCAAGACAGAGACGTAAGAGGCCTCCGGTCTCAGTCTGCTGTCCAAGTGAGGCTAGGAACAGAGGCAACGACTTCTCTGTGATCCTGTTTCCTACACAGAAGTAAAAACACAACGTCTAATTTTATTTGGTTTATGTTTTGACGGAGGATAAACCTTTTATATGCCAATGATGAGGTGCTCTGAGTCCAACATGCATCTGTGCTGCTGACCTGCCAGATTGAGGGAGGTGATCGCTGTGTTTCCAGGCAGAATAACTTGGCCATCTTTGTGTTGCACTCCTGGATCCAAAAGGGGGCTACCTATCTCTGTGGATTCTAGCAGCTGGGGAAAATAGAAGATGATACAATACTTAGTAAGATTTTCATCTCAAACATGGTAGCTATTACTATCTATCTGGATACAAACCTTATTTGGTGAAGAGGTCTTTTCCTGCAAAGAAAGGTGAAAAGATACAGTTTATTTACCAATTACATGGCTAACAATTGGGACTTTACAATTGTAGGAATTTAAATAAAAATCTATGCCTGCCAAAATCGTTACGTACCTCTTGCTCCAACGTTGGGGGCTTTTTGTCTTTGCCACCTGACTTGCCCACTTTACCCTTTGCTTGCAACTTGGTGTCAGAAGCTAAGCAAGCAAGAGAAACAGCACAGTAAAAAGGCAAACACAACTGACACAACAATCCTACAGTAGGTGGATATGGACCAGCCATTTACGTTTCTTGGCCAGTTTGGGGTCCTCTTTCTTCAAAGGAGCTGCTGCTACCGGGCCAGGGGCTGGTTTCTCCTCCTTTTTAGGAGGATCCTGTTAAGTGGACATGTTAATCGTGGGAAGATTTCACTCCAAAGGGATAGATTACTCTGGGGATTTACCTTCTTTTTGGAGGCGCTCTTTGCCCCTTTGCTGACATTGCGCTCCAATGAGGTGCTACTGGGAATAGAGAGAGGTCTCTCTACACTTATTGTAAGGGAAGGCTGTGCATTTAAATAAGAAAAATAAAAAATTTTAATCTACACATCCTTAACAGAGATGCAGAAAATAAAAATATCCTAGGGAAAGAAAAATGGGTATTGGTGACATTGAGAATGTATCTTAAAGGGAAGAAGAATGTCCTAGAATGTTTATCCTACTTACCGACTGGTCCCTTACGAGTAACAACTTTCTCCTCTCTACAATCTCCTCGTGTGTAAGACTAAATGGAACCAAGACCTTTGGAGCAGAACATGGGCATTGACTCATTATTTTGCCCACGTATAGAACACTTACCCAATTTGAGTTTCAGTTTATATTTATGGGTGGCGAGAGGGACCTTTGTTTGTGGTATTATTTAGAGTTTAAGCGCTGACCTGTGCCAGGCAAGCTGCCCCCAAATCTCCAATATAGTTATTGGCCAGAGAGAGACAGAGCAAGGAGCGATTTAAACGTAGACCCTGTGAGAGAGAGAGATCCACCTTATGCTTAAAGTACATTTTACCCCAAAAATGTACTATTTCATTGTTGAGGTTAAATGTACCTGTGCGATGCGAGTAGCCCCGACATCACCAATGCAATTAAAAGCCAGGTTAAGTGATAGAAGATTCTTATTGGCTGAGATGGCTGTGGAGAGAGCTGAGCCAATCAGACGAGCCCCCTCATCTCCCATCTGATTATTTCGCAGTGATACATGTGTAAGGCTTGACATAGGCAGAGCAATAGATTAGTAAACAGGAGGGGTGTGTGTGCACATGCGTGCACCTCATCCTCATTAGCATGTGACCGCTTAAGGCAGGATAGATCAGTGACTCACGGACTGTCTTCAGATATGAGAATGTGGTAACTGTGCTCTGGGAGAGGGTTTCCTTCCAAGATAACAGTCCTAGAAATAGATCAAGCATCTATTACACAGCAACACAACATTGTATGCTGCAAATCTAATATATTGACAAATGAGTTCGCCAATTACCTGAGATTGGCACATAGGAATATTGCATTCTTAAGGGAGATCAGAGTTCGATCTGAAAGATCGGCCCGCCAAAGACTGCAAAACATGGAACAAATTTGCAAGATCATGTCAATAGACCAGTCCACAATAATAATGGTTTCTACTTGCTACAATAAGGGCCTCTTTGCTCTAAACTCACTGCAAGCTCTGGAGATTGCTCACAGATGGAAGAGTCTTGTTTAGCACTCGCACCATCAACTCATCCACCTTCCAACCTGGGAAAAAGGAAAGTGTATTTCCTTAACATAATACTGATGTATTTAGTAGGAGACTGAACTGGTATATAAATTACATAAATGGCACCCTCTTACCAGACACCTTAACCTCCTTGACACTCCGAGGGTCATCACTCTCCAACTCCACTTGGAGGCGGGGTTTCAGACACCACATTGTGGTTGGAATGCCCCCAGAAAGACTGTCATCTGAGGCACATAAGAAGGGAAGGTGAAAGTCAAACGTAAAAACAGATATCCAATTTTTGGCTTTAGTTATTTTACAATCAATGGATGGCAAGAGCTTGTGGTAAGGAGTGCTTTACTGCCTTGTGTTTCACTAGGATCAAACTGAACTTGCATTTGCAACTCTTTCTCGGGTGACTGAAAAGGTTATTCTGGAACCTGACCAGGCTCTGTCCACAAGAACAGTTCATCAACAAGTAAATAGAAAAGGATATTATAACATGTTGAGACAGAGCTCTCCACCACTATCATCAAAACACAACATTTGTCAATATCCTTTGAAAGGAGGATGTTCCAGCCTTCCAGTGAGGATAGTGAAGCTATTCTTAAGATACATGGAATAAATTTTTGCTGCGAGTTCCTGAGCCCATTCTAAGCAAAGATTAACTTCAGAAACTTGATAGTCATTAGCAGCAGTTAATTCACCCAAAGGATTTTTGCTCTTTATTTTGCCTCCACACTGATATTATTCAGTTTGGATTCAGTTATAATATGCCTAGTGAGACATCAGTCAAATCAAAGTAAAGGATGACACTGAAGGAAGTAGGCATAGAGCAATGTTGAAACCACAAATTGTTGAGCACATACCCTGGTTGCCTCTATCTGATGAAGAGGCCAAAGCTGGGGTTCTTGGGGTGACAGCAGGGATTTCCCTCACCCCAAGGACAGCACAAAGCTCAGGAAAGTCAACTTCCAGGCTACCCAAGCACTGGTAGTCATCTACAGGAAGGAGACATGGCATAACAACTCACCAGTACTAACACTACAGGAACATAAGTTTACTGCACATATTGCAAAGTTATATATTCAAAATGAAATGTTGCATGACAACGGGCATATAAACAATCAGAAATAAAACCAAGCAAGTAACGGTATAGGACAAATGAAATGTAAAAACGTAGCACCTACCAATGCTTTGTATGGGACATTTTTCTTGAATATTTAGTCCTGCAAGATGGGAAAAAAAAAGGTTGATTGGCAGCTCATATTATTATTATTATTATTATTATTATTATTATTATTAATAATAATATTAATAATAATAATACATTTTATTTAAGAGCGCCATTCAAGACACTCAAGGTCACCTTACAGTAAGCAGATAATAAAATTAAAATAAAATAGTAAGAAGTGAGTTATTCAGCAGCATAATAACAATACGAAGGGTAGGAAGTGTAGGGTAGGTCCCAACAGTTTACTAAACTAACGTTCGCTAGCAAGAGGCTTAGAAGAGGCTTACTAAACCTAGTCTAGCGTGTAGGTAAGTGCGAGTTGCTATCAAATGTATTACTTACCTATACTTTCTGTACGGCTTTTTACAAGCACATAGTTAACGAGATGTTTGGCAAAACAACTCTGGTAACATTTTGGCAAATCACTAACTTACCACACATTTTCGAAGGGTCCTCCTCAACTCCAGCATTACCCTTGTCCGTCTTATCTTTCGGTTTTTCTGCACGCTTTCCCATCTTGTTATTTTAGTAAGAGTAGTAATTACCCAATTTGATAGCTAGTTTAGCTAGCTAACATTAGCTACAAACCAGCGAGCGCGTTAACGGTTACCATGGGAACTTTGACAACAGCCGCAGAAGAGACTCCCCTTAGTCCCCAACGCTCGAGGTGTTATTTTTATTCGTTTTGCTCATCCTTTCAAAGATGTGAACTGATCACCATGGAACAGTTTCATGTAAATTTAAATTATCTGATTGTGTGTTATACACAAAATATGAATAATGTAAAAGTAGATCAGTTCTAACAACTTCCCAGTGGGTCTACAAACATAAACATATTGCAAAAACTAGTCAGAAACGGTTTATATTCACAATAATGTAGTGCTTTTTATTAAAAAACAAACAAACAAAAAACAAATAGAATATAAAACAAAAAGTAAAAACCAACAGCATTTTCATGACTTTTATGATCATAATTACAAACTTTAACGAGTGGAAGAAGTTTTGACAAACTGTACACATCACAAAATGTCTGCCAGTCTGCCATTTACAATGCTCCATTTGCTTGCATCTTATTTTGTGATTGTCTAAAAATAACTAAACAAATCACGAAAAACACACAAATACAAGTACAAGCATCATATTTATGACCGCTATCACAAAACTGAGCCATTTCTTATTTGAAAGAATAAAAGTAAGAACATGATATTGTGCTGACAGGTATACTTTTGTTTCTGTCATCATCCACAATATCATAACATTTTGATGTTGGTTTGTTTTTTTAGTGTTCAACACTTTGCAGCAAAAACAAGGAGCATATTCCTCCTTTAAAGTAATAGTATTATTAATATGAATCCTTACAGTGACAAAGATGTCATTTCAGCATCACTGTTGTGTCCCAATGCCTTCTATGAAGTCCGTTTTGACATTCTTCTCGCTCATGCAGTACATAGATGAATTTCATTTTTAGGCAACATTAATTCCGCTTAAAGTTCTTATGTCATTCAGTTAGGACAGTTGTGGTACTGTTTCTGGACCCCAAAAAAAAAAACGTTACTTTTTTCCAAGCTTAAGTGTCTTCATTATAGTAATACAAATGGCAGAAATAATATTATTATTATAATAATCATAATACATATAGGGCTGCATCCTGTACAATTCAATAATACACAAAATCCATCATCAAGATATTGCTTTTAGAGACCCCCTCATGTAATCCCATTTTGCTTGAATATATACATAACTTGGCACTGTACAACGTTCTTTCTTCTCTGTCAGTTTTAAATTTGAGTCTTTTTATTTCAGTCGGTCTCCTTTAGACATCTCTGGCGGCCCAATCCTAGCACAAGCATTTGAACAAAAAATCTCATCAAATATCACCATTTATTTTAAACATTCTCCATGGCAACTGGGAACACATTTTGTAAAATAAAATAACAACCGTATTCCCTCCTGACATATCCTGCTTTAACAGAATATAAGAAAATATGACCATCACAATACATTTTATGTTACCTATTGTTTTCCATAACTTTCTCAAAACTGTTAATTGCCATAGAGCCCTTATTTTTTTTCTTTTTTTTATATCTTCAAGAAATCTGGCAGATTACAGACACAAAAATGTGTGTGCATGTACGTAGGCACGCACACACTCACGCAAGGCAGTCAGGGCTCGTGGCGTTGTAAGGCGTTATAGTAAGTGCCAGTGTTCCGCCGCCTGATTTAGTTAAGCTGGTGAATCAGGTATTTCTGAAAAAAGGGGCAAATCTGACTGCCTCGCAGAAAATTAACAACACACTTGACAGACGAAAGCGCACACTCAGTCTTCCCCACAAACCACCCACCCTCCACCCATCCCTTCCCCACTCTAAAAAAACTCACTGTCCACTCCTAACGCTCTGTCCTTATCCTAAAAATGAAGTACTACTACAGTATGTCAGCAAAAAAAGGATATATACTTATTAACTCGCTTTTTCAGACTGCATCTTCCAATACTGAGTGTTAGTGTGTTTTTATTGATACATTTCAGGGAGCTTAACGATAATTTGCGGTACCAAAGTGCAGTTCTCCGACCTCGTTGTTGGTTCTCTCGCCTACTCCACCAGCAGTGTGTAATAACACAGCCGCCTCCTATGATGCTCCTAACCCACTCTCCTTGTCCTTTTATAAGTCTCGTTCTTCCATGTAAGTTTGCCAGCATAGCTACGTCCCACTAGGGGGTGGCAGTCGCCAACATGCTCTTTCCATCTATGGCTGTCTCTCTAGGGCAATCCATATTCAGTACCACATGTTGTTCATTTCTATCAGCCACTAAAAATAGTATTCATCGAGGTGTTTACCCATTTCAGTACAGGTAATGTGACACCTCCAGTCTTTCCCCGTAGGACAGGGCTCTATTTGTTCAATGCATTTCTTAAGTGCATGGGTTACATCTTTCCTATGTAAAAAAAAAAAAAAAGAGGACATTTGCATCGTACTTGAAGACAAGGTTCCCTCCCCCTGAGAACTGCTTGTGACTGTTTAAGAAATTGTTGATAGCGAAGGAGAAAAGAGTATTATTCCAACAAGTCCATGATGAAAGAGCTGGTAGGAGATGGTGCTGAAATTGGGGGTTTCAAAACAGTGGTCCTGTTATGATCCATTCAGCACAGCATTTTTAAGCTTTTGTTTGTTAGTCTCCCACTTACTGCTTGTCTCCCAAGACGTTAGGGCTAATGTGCTTGCCAAGACACTCAGCATTGTCATTTTTGGCTCACAAAATCGCCAAATCCAAGTGTCCGCCGACGTAGTCGCCGACCAGCACCCTCCTCCAAAAGATAAGTGACATCTATGGCTGTTCAGGGAAAAGAGGTAAACCATTTAAATAGAACATATCTTTAACAAAGGCAGAGCTTCATCCATACTCTTCAAATGTCAGTACACATTTCAGTAATACAGTTTTTTATGTAACTAAGGCCCCATAGACGCATCCCTCTGCCTTTGTACCTGTTTCCTCACCATTCTTGATGGGCGATCGCTGCAGCAGGTCCAGCAAGATCTTGTTCAGGCGATCCCTCTGGGCTTCCCTTCGACCCCCCAGTCCAGAGAGGTGGTGGAGAGGTGAGGAGGCGGAGGAAGAGGGCAGTTCCAGCAATTCCGCTGCCTTCTCAGCTGGCCCTTCCTCCAGTCCTGCGGGCTCCTCTGCCTGGCTTTCCTCCCCTTCATCCTCCCTGTCTCCTTCCCCTGAACCCTCCAGTCTCTGGGGTTGAGCTGGCGAAGAAGGCGTGGGGCCGGGTTCCTCTGGGGCGATGTCTATGTCCTCCTCTGTTCCTCTGCCGTCTTCACTATCGGGTCGGAAGTCCTCATCCCGGTCGCAGGGCGAGCCATCGTCGTCACAGACGTCTGCCCCTTTGGGCTGCTCGCTCTTCCAGGCCGAGCGGCCACCGTTCCTCTTGTAGTTGTCAGGGACATAGTGTGGCTGGAATGAGACAGACACAGGCTCAGTGGACACGTTTATCATATTTCTTCTCAAGTGTGGGAATTTCTCAAGTTTATCATTAATCAATAATGTGTTAATGATTCTGATCAAAGATTGAAAAGACATGCATAAAGGGACACAAAAAAAACCTCTACAGTCAGAATTGTTAACTTACTGAAAAGTCTCTTTTGGGCGCCAGTCTCTTGGGGAAGTGGTTGAAGGCGTATGGCTTGGTGCACACCGGGTAGCGGTTGCGGTGGATCTTGTAGAAGAGGTGGGCCGACTTGTCCAGTCGGTAGTCACAGATGTACACGTCCTGCTCCTTCACCCCCTTTGGCCGTCCTGTAAGGTGACACCCATTTGCATCAGGCTTTAATGAAAAAATAGACTGTGTACCTTGCATATTGTGTGTATGTGTCTCATGGGTGTGATTCAGTGGGGATCTAAGATGGCTCCCTCACCCTTGCAGTAGGTGTAGAGGTCCAGGACACAGCAAGTGGCCACCACGGCCTCCAGGGGAATAATTTCGTACAGCGGCATGCGGAACAACTCGTTCTGGTAGAACCGCCGTGACGGAGAGTGGTGCGTCTCGTGAGGCCTGAAGTAGTGATGGCCGAAGGCAAACCTCTCACCCCTGCAGGGCACAGCATCAAGGAGAGGAAGAGAACCAGACGGAGAAACACGATACTTAGGAATGCATTGGACAGTTACACTACAGGAGCACTCTGGAGTGCATTTAAATCGCTAAGCTAAGTCCCACTCAATAGCTTGAAAAAATAGGGCCTAATCTTTAGTTCACATTTTCTACATTTAATGTTGTTTTTAAAATGAACTAGGTCAGCTGCATACTTTTCATTCTTCCAAAGCTTCTCGATGCGGAAGATGTCCAGCTTGTCGCGGTTGATGTGAGACAGGAGTCGGTAGGACTGTCGCACCGGCTGGCCTTCAGGCGTGCGCCTACTGTCCCTCATTAGGTACACGCAGTCACCTGAAAGGAGATAAATACTTTATTAAACATAAATAATACATGCACGAACGTTGCACCTGTACGCCGAATAGGCTCAATAACATGCCGCAATTTACAGGTTAGAAATGTTTTCTGAGTGCTCTTTAACATCCAATGTGTGGATTTGTTTTTTTTAATCCAGCTGCAGTGACTTTCTAATTCCATAGAGAAATCTATGATCGATGGCGAACAGCGTAGCCGGCCCCCTTGGTCATACCCTGGTGTAGCAGCAGCTCATCCCGGGACAGGCAGATGTAGTAAACCGAGCCTGACTGGGCGTAGCTAGGCTGAGGCAGCATGGGCACCTCCTTAAGTAGAAAACAAACACATAGGAAGTGCATGAGATGAGGCTACATGATTCAATTACGATGTCAGGGCTTAACTGAGGTTGTTGTATGTTATCCATACCCTGTCCACAGGCCTAGGGTCACACAGCTCACAGAGGTAGTGTTCCGCCTCGGTCTCCAGCCGCATGCAGTCAAAGTGCTGCCACACCTACAGCACAAGACGCTGTCGTTAACGGCAAGACTTTTATTACATACTGATTTATGGTAGATCTTTTGGATAACAGCCAGGCTTGCAATTATAAGAACAATTGTTTGTTAAGTGTGTGTGTCAATCAAAACGATTTTAAAACATGAATCACGGGTGCAAAGCAATAAACGGCATAAACTGATTTGCATTTAAAAGACTATTAATAGCATAAATCAGCTAAATGTGCAGAATTCCAAAACTATAATTAGCATTACAATGGCATGAAGTGTGAGGTTTATCGGTTCCTCACTGTAACAAGCTGAACCATAAACAATTTGACTGTTGATCCAGACATTTTAACACGGTAGTGCAACAGGATTAGTTGTAGTCAAGATTGTCAAAATGAAATTGCGAATCTGAACTATTGACCTACCAATTGGGACTCAACAGGCTCAGGTTCTACCCTGGTTCCAAAAATAAATAAATAAATAAATAAATAAGATGTCATAGGTTAAATGTGATCCCACTTCTCACCATGCACTTCTCGCACTGGATCATCAGGCCCTCGTCCTTGTACATTCCGCAGATGCAGCGGATGATGTCGTCGTCTTTGTCGTGCGAGCCCGGCCCTCCGCCATGGTGATGGTGGGCACTGTCGCGCTCCAGCGAATCAGAGCTGTCTGCCTCGCTGGCCGTCTCGCCCACGATCTCGTCAATCTGCACGGCAGCCTCGTGGCGAGCACTGTAGTAGGCCTTGCGCAGGCGGCACACGTCCCGGCCCACAGATGACTTCCGCCCGTAGTATTTCTGGGGGGAGACGCCACGGTAACATTGAGGACAAACTTTGGGGGGTTTCAATTGAATTACATAAGCCCAATTAAAGAAGGCTGAAAACCTACTTAAGGACGGGCTGATATAAAGGCACTCGGAGCAAAGTATTTGGCCAAGCTAAGACACTCCATTTTTAGACCTCTAAATAGCTCAAAGGAAACATTTTCTCTAGTGCCTTTTCCTCACTGTGGACTGAAAGAGTGGAAGTAATTTCAAGGTCCACTTCAAACTTTAGTAACTATTAGGTTGAGTACCCTTCACGGGATTCAAGTGCTGCTTTCACTGCCAAGCTATACAGATGTAAATCAAAGAGCCAACTCTGTGTGTGGGGGGAGGGGGTGTGTGTGTGTGTGTGAGAGAGAGAGAGAGAGAGAGAGAGAGAGAGAGAGAGAGAGAGAGAGAGAGAGAGAGAGAGAGAGAGAGAGAGAGAGAGAGAGAGAGAGAGAGAGAGAGAGAGAGAGAGAGAGAGAAGCGGGGGCCCACCTCTGCATTGCGAAACACTTTAAGCATGTCAGTATCAAAGGCCTCTACTGTCTTGTAGTGACCCGTGAGGATTTGCTTCTCGATGGTGCTTAAGTCCAGCGGGTCAGACACTTTTTCATAGTACTGGGTGTTCCTGAGGGACACACAAGAACAAAACACACCACACATAAAGGTTTATACAATGAGGAACTGGTTTCCTGATTGATAGGTGCATTGTGACCTAATTTGTCAAACAACAAAATAATCTGTAGGAAACCCATCATTACCTTTTCTTGGATGGAAGGTTGACCAGAGGAGCAGCGAGGGTCTGGCCAGTTGAGTCTAAGACCAGAAAGAGTGAGGGGAGAAAAATGTCCTGTCACTGAGTGTTCATTTTAGTATTTTTTTTTATTTTGACCATAATCATAGTAGGTCCTAGTAGTGGCATTA
The DNA here is from genome assembly GCA_026901105.3 of Galaxias olidus. Classification (NCBI taxonomy): domain Eukaryota; kingdom Metazoa; phylum Chordata; class Actinopteri; order Galaxiiformes; family Galaxiidae; genus Galaxias; species Galaxias olidus. The sequence goes on along the minus strand of JAPMUY010004991.1, from coordinate 280,208 downwards.
CCGGAGTTGGTGCAGACATGCAGGGTTTGGTGGTAAGTCAAAGCACATTGGCAGTCTTCTAGACATTCGGTTGCATATGAAAGCTATGGTTTCTCATGTCTTAGGTTAAAATCATTCGACCCACTTTTTGTCTGTTGGCACGCGAGCAATAACTGTAATGTTTACGATCATGCCTCAAGCTTCAACGGTGCATTGTGTATGTGAGAGAGAGCTGAAAAAATGTATCAACGTGTACAAATGCTAATATGCTGCTGTTGTGAGCAGCAGTCAATGCAAAGAAAAAGAATGAGGAAAAAAGAATACCAAGTAGAGAGAGATTATGTGTCTGTGTGAGTGTCTTTCACCCCATGCATGTAAATACCCTTGTAGCTGGTGATCATGTCACAGATCTCTTTGAAGATGTGCGCCAGGCGGGCGGTGCGTGTCACCTCCGTGTTCTCCTCAGCCGCCGCCAGTCTCCGCGTGCGCACCGACCGCGACGTCTGCAGCGCCGAGAACTGCGTCAGGAACACGTCTGAGAACACGTGATCAGACAGCAAACACTGTGATCTTACATCCAAAAACGCTCTGAATCTCATGGAGGTGGGGCAAAGCCCATACCTGCACCCTTCGCCTGTTTTCCAGCACCTAAATAATAAACAAATTCATTGCGTCCAACAGCCAATGATGCAGTACACCTCAACACTTAATTAAATCAACACAAATGAAATAAAAAATATTTAAAGGAGGAGTTACCAAAGTACTTACAACTTTTGTTAATTCGCTATTACACTGTTTTCATCTTACTGTTAAGTACAATGTTTCATATTGAAGCACATTCATACCTGACTTGATATTGCCGTCGTCTCGGATGATGCCTCCCCAGCGCGTGTAGATAGACAGGCTGCTGGCGTCGCGCTCTCTCTCGCCCTCCCTCTTCAGCAGCTCCTGTTTCTCCCTCATCTTCTCCCAGTTCCTCAGCAGAAACACCCGGTGCTTCAGCACAAAGTTCCTGAGAGAAGGAGCGGTTAGAGAAGAGACAGTATCTAAGTGCGCAAGTGCTTGGATTTGATCCAGGTTTGTGTAATGTATTTCCGTGGTTTGGAGTAATAGGCGGCCCACTGCAAAGATTTATGTGACCACAAGTGAGTAGAGGAAATCTGCAGGTTATTGATTGTGTAGTGTGTAGAGATCTTTACCTTTCTCTGTTGGACATGGGCTTCATGAGGAGGTGAGGGTAAAACTTGCTGCTGTCGCTGGACTCCTCCTCCTATGGATCAGAGACCATTTAAAAAAGAAAAGGGAAAACAGCCCTTACAAAGTCCACTTTACACTATTGTGGGGTGCATTTTGGAAGTTATTGACACCGCAAAGGCATCCTGAGACAACAAAACAAATAATAAAAACATTACATTCTGTAAATTAAGCAAGGGTTCCTCAAACAAAGAAACAAAAATCACTTAAACCTTCTTCTTTACCCTTTCACGCCTTCCTTCTCTCCATTACTCACTCGTTTCTTCAGCTGGTGCTTGGACTTCCGTTTCTCCTTGAGTCGACCCAGACGTCGGGCCCCGCCAGCTTTCCCTGGCAGCCCGTTGACTCGCTGGCTCTTGCCTCCGATGATGCCGCGACAACCTTCTGAGCCACATTTGCAAACTTGCTGTAGACAAGGAAGGGCAGCGTGAGAGACCAGCAAAGTAATACTTAGGTCACAGTTAAAACTATATATGGGAACATATGAAAAATCTATGTGGTTGGTAGAAGAGCAATGTAATGATGATGCCAAAAGACTTACCTGCTCTTCCGTGTTGAATGAGTGGAAATTGTAGTCGTAGGTGAGCTCCATGCCACTGGCCATGTCCCTGAGAGCAAAAAGGCCAATTCGGTACACGCCATTTACTGACCTGGAAGAAACATGGGCACATAAACGTAGACAAATTAGGGAAAGCAAAACAATGACTCGTTCAGACACAGACAGAATTACGTTTCCCTTAAAAAACACCACATTCAACTCAATTATAATTTATTCCATATGTGAAGATAAAGCGCTGGCTCAGCAGATTATTCTCTGGGGCACTCCAGCTGTGTCCAAGGCCCCACTACGTGTAATCGCTCTTCCATGACAAGATAGATGACTTGCAACGCTTTGGTGCTGTTAAAAGGGGAAAAGAAATGTGTCCCTGTAAAGACTCTTATTTCAGGCCAGCCCTACAAGGCCCGCACACACACACACACACACACACACGGAGCGGTGCACAGGACTCTGTGTCCTAGGTACTGGTTAGCCCTGTTTTTTTTTTACTAAACCTTTATTTACCCAGGAAAATTATGTTGAGATCAAAAACCTCTTTTCCAAGTAAGACCTGGGCACTAGGCAGCAGCACAAATGATACATATAATAAAACAATAAAAAGGAAAGGAGGGAGGGAGGAAACATATGACAGCGTTGTGGCCCGTCTCGCTTGTGGTGCGAGATAAATCAAAAGCCGGCTTTTTCCCATCTGGGACTGCTGGTTGACCAATCTCGGCCAAGGGCAGAGTATTGGACAAGTCTGGGAGGTTTATTCCAGTAGTTTTTCCGAGGTGAAGTGGCTTAAACCGTTTGGCTTGCTTGACTGCTACGCCCTGGTGATCTTATCAGGTTACCATGGCAATACTGAACTAATGAGTGTTGGGGGAGTTGTCTGCCGAGTGTAAAGGCAGTCCACACCAGCCAAGGGTAATACCTGAAGAACACGGCATTATTTTCCTTCTCCCTTTTCTATTCCTTACCTTTTCAAGATAACGGCTAGCGGCTAGAACCTATGAATAAGGAAAAGTCTTAGTTCAACCATTGGAATGCAGAACACTAGAAAGCAACTGCTGCCATGACACCCACCACTTCTGCATCTCACAGTTGGGCTCACAGCTGTGGTTGATGAAGCGCGCCTCGTTGCCCATGCGGTAGCTGTCAATCACCATGCCGCTGTCCAGGTTCAGGCAGTACTGGCCGCTGTGGGCAAAGTACTGCTCCATCATGCGGCTCCTGAAAGGGAACACACGAGGGAAAGAATACATGGTAAGATAAGAGGAGGAAAGGAAGTACAGAAAAATTAAGACAAACAGACAGCAGAGGAGGATGCACAAAGGCAAAACGAGAGAACACGTAGGTAACAATAAGCAAAGAATGCTGTGTTACACCTCTCGTTTGACAAGTTAAGGCTAAAATGAAGCGGTGCCTAAAGCAAAAGGTCCTCACCTGAACTCGTGTTCACTGACCACCTCCCCCAGGTACTCGATGATGAACTGGCCGGAGCGCAGTGGCTCTTTGGTTCGGATGCCCCATCCCTTGCCCTCGGCGCGGAAGCGCTCCAGGCACTGAACCCAGTCGTGGCGCTGGATGTGCTGGTTGTTGCATAGCTCTCCACACGGACAGGTGCTGGGGGAGCACTCAGCATAGCTCATCCTGAGGGAATGACACGAGCGGCATTGAAATGTTAACGATTTAAATCTTCACCTATCTCTTCAATAGAACTCTGGAAGGAGAACGTTTGACCAGTGGTCAACTGGTGAGTGAGCATTACGTTCCAGTGGGAATAGTGACGAGGCTACTGTCAGGGAGCTCCTACCTGTTCAGGCACTCGTCAAGGCAGCCTTTCTCTGTGGTGTCCTCGGGACACCTGCAGCTACAGGTGGTGGTCTCATAGCCCGAGAGAGGCTTCACATCCACATAGACGTCTGCAAAGCATATGGGGCAAAAATGTTGAATGGGTGACGCACCCAGAATAGGTACAACCGGCCGTGAAAAAGTCATGCGAGTCTTGGGAAACGCTTGGGGCTTTACTCACTTGATCTAATCTTTTTGTAAAGGGGGACGTCAGGCCTCTTGTAAAGCTGAAACAACACCGCACACAAAAACTGGAAGTTAGCCCAGAACAGGAAGACAAGAGTGGCACGAGGTTATGTAGCTGGCAAACTACTCCTCGGCTTTCACCCGGTACGAGTGAAAACACGGAAAGTCACTCGAGTGTTTGACAGGAGTAATCACCTGGTCGTGTTTCCACAGCCACAAGATGTCGTAAGGCAACTGGAAGTCAATGCGCTTCTGTCTCAAGTACTTCCCTATGAAAGAAAGTAAGGAGATGGATAATCAAAGCAATCAGAGACAGAGGAATTTTGCACAAAGCAAATAATAGTTATAGGATTCATTGACAATCCTTTCGCATGCTGAACCCCCGCATTCTCTAAGGCTTGGCGTTTGCAGTGACATTCCTCAATGTGTGTGAGAGGCACTCACCGACATGGATGGGGGCAGGAAAAAGCCCGTGCTCGTGCTCCCCAGGTACGTACTCCAGCTTCTCTTTCTTTAGCTGCAGAAGCTGACTGCGGGGACTGGGAGAGGGGGATGGACACAAATCCAGAGTGACATTTCTACACAGACTGTGTGATCTTTCAACTTTTCCATTTGCAAATAAACAAACGTGCCATAGTCGATTCATTAATAGCAGAGAAGCTCCCGACTTACTCTGCGGTCTTGTACACGTCCGAGTAGAGCCCCGCCTTTTGGTACTTTTTCTTTGGAGGCCGAGCTGCTCTCTTCTCCCGTTGGCTGGTGATAGGCACAGGCGGAGCTTGTTCTAGAGGGGCGGGGCCCGGTTCATCGGGGGAGGAGTGGTCACCTGGCTTCCCTTCTAGTGCACTAAAAATAAAAGTGACTCGGTTTAATAGTGATGACTGGACTTCATAAATTCTGCTATATATACACTCCTGGTCAAGGCCTAAGATTAGAGTATGCTAAAATAAGTTAGCTCTCAGTGTCCACATAAGTGGGACTGTGAGGTTGTGGGCTAGCATTATAGTTATAGTCTAAGCTTACGTGCGAAAATGGTGCAGCTCATCCTGAGTCGGCCAACCTCTATCTTCCCCTCCTCCTCCAGCTCGGGATCTCATTCCCAGCCCCTCCAGGTTCTCCTCACGGTCCATCGCTCGCTCTTCAGACTCTTCGGCCTCTCCCTCATCTTCCTCGTCCTCTTCTTCGTCCCCGTCCCAGTGCTTCCTCTTGCTGCCTTTCCGTCGCTGGCCCTGGACCACTGACTCGATGGCGTCAGTAACCGTGTCCCCCTCCCACACCCTTGCACCAGGCACCCCTCTGTCCCCCCTGCTGTGCCTGCCTTGGGTGGCTTCGGCAGGAGGAGGAGGAGACGGAGGAGAGGACGGAGGAGGGGAGGGCAGCGGGTGCTTGCGTGGGCGTCCGGGCCCCCGCTTCTTGACCACGTTGTTGCCTGTGCGCGCCTGCCTCTGGAGCTTCTTGGCCCGGAGGATCTTGTTGACGTGGTGCAGGCTGTGTTTGGAGGGCTGAGCCGAGGAGGAGGCCCAGTGGGAGTGGTGTGGCGGCGAGCCGTCCAAGCAGTAGTCCTGGGAGGACAGTGAGCCCAGAGAATGGAACAGGGGAGGGTGGTGGTGGTGGTGGCGGTGGAGCAGGGAGCCCTCCAGGCCATCAGGGGAGGAGTGCGTGCCTCGCGTCTGAACACCTGAAGATCCACCTGTGGAAAAGTGGGGTTTTACTGCAGGACGGCATACGCAAATTATGCACTACATATACGTACGTCTATGCCAAAGCGAGAACTTCAGTATGCCCCAAAATGAAACAATTGTTTACTCATTAGAATAGGTTGAATTCCTCAGTGGAATCCCCCCCCCCCCCCCCCCCCCCCCATCTACTCCTTGTCCTGTTCTATTCATCATCTTTGCGTGCTCTTTCCACCCTTGGCCTACAATACCTCTGCAGAGAGGAGTCTGTGTGACCGCTGAACCACCCCGTGTCCTGGCCTCTAATCCTGGATTACCCCGGCTGGCTTCCACTCAGTCCAGAGACCTGCCTTCTCACACATGAGCTAATGCCCTCTCGTAAACGCGCACATGCTAACTACCACGGGATTGAGCTACCATAAGCATCCCGCTAAGTACTATGGCTGGCAGCGGGATTAGATGATCAAGGGTTGCTCACGCATATTTGCCAGACTGAAAGTATAGCAGATCAAAAAGGTGAACATTGACTGTTATGCTGATCGTTTATTTTTTCATTCTGACCATAGGCCACACTTAGGGTACATAGCGCAAACATACTTGTTCATGCTGTGAAAAAAATACAGCTATTCGCGCATGTAGCCAAAATGGCTATGAACAAAGTCCTTATCCGTTGACAAAAGTAATAAAAAACCTTGAAGAAACAACAAACTTCACAAAACTCCACTAATGACAAAGTGACCGCACACAGCCAAGCCAGTCCAGCCAGCTTATGCTATTACACTGACTTTCGCTGCCGAGCTTGTAACCACTGGTGAAGGCTATCTAATGTCAGGGCTAGCAGACGGCATTACAATGTAAATCCTCGTGGAGAGACAGTGAGGAGGTGACAGTGACGGGCAGAGACGTCGAGCTAAAAGACACTTCAGAAAAAGTCAAGGCACTGACATCTCCGCCTGCCGTGGCCTCAATTAAGCTATCGACGAGATGTGCCAGCAACACAATGGGTGTGTCAAGCCACCGAGCTGTGCATACATCATCTAATCACTGTTCTTACCGCAAATGTCTTCAGGCAATAGATACTGAATTAGGGACTATTTTTGGAAACCTGATTTTTGTGCACAATTTGATAACCTGCTACAATGTGACATTGTCAAATTCAATTTGGGTCAAAACGTTCATGTGCACAAAGGCAGGTTCCAAAGCCATGCATGTAGTTGTGTGTTTTCAATATGTAAGTAGTTTCTAACAATGCATTTTTGCAGGATAGTTAGAACTCCCTTCTAACTCCTCTCAATTTTTCCCAATGATCAAAATGATCCTCTAAATCTGAAGTTGTTATACGAAATACATCAGTGGACACATCAGCATATTCCCGAGTGGGAGTGACTCACCAGTCTCTCTTTCAGCCGACGTGGAGTGCTCCTTCCTGGGAGGCCTCTCCATGTGGGAGAACCCTGCACTCTCTCCAGCCCCCCCTCCAGCTTTCCTGCCCCTGGCTCCCTTCAGCGAGGTGCGTGTGAGGGCTGTGGCAAACAGGTTGGTGTGGTGCGGGGTGTCCTGGTCTCCTGGCTCCGTCTCCTCCGTGGTCATCTGGGGCTCGTCGTCCTCGCTGTCTGAGCAGCCAGCAGGGTCCTCTGCCTGGCCATCGGAGGAGAAGGGGCCGACCGGCCCCGCCTGGCCCCGGGACAGCTTGGCGTAGTCGGCCTCAGAGCTCCCCAACCTGAACAGGGACTCTGCGGGGGGGTGGCCCTTTGTGCTACAACTGCTACCTAGCGCAAGCCGTGAAGGCCCCAGACACGACAGCGAGCTCTCCTTCCGTTTGTACCGGTCTGCTGAGGAGGAGGAAGACGAAGACGGAGAGTTTGCAGAGGCGGCAGCCGTCGGTTTGCCGGTGCCGACTACAGAGTCTCGTCCGAAGCGACAGCGCTGAAGTGACTCTGCCATCCCAGCGCTCCCTGCTCGCTCTGCTCTTCCCGGTACCCCACTTTCTGACATTCCGGTTCCCGTCCGGGTCCCTCCTACTGCAGACCTACTTTCTTCCCCATTCTCCTGAGTGCAGCGCTCCCGGTGCTTGTGCCGGTGCTTGTGTTTGGGGTGCCAGTTGAAAGAAAGCTCCGAGGACATGGGCGGGTAAAGAACGGGCGAGCGGCCCCCACCCAGGTACTCTTGCCGTAGCAGCTTGTGTTTCTTCTTGTGGAACTTGGAGGGGTTGAGCAACAGGTGCGAGGGGTGGTGGTGAGGGTGGTGCATGTAGGAGGGGGGTGGCGGCGGCGGAGGGAAGGAGGCCGAGTGGTGAGAGTGGTGGGAGGGGGCGGCGTGAGGCCCCTGGTGGTGGGCATGGTGGGGGTAGAGGGCGCTGGCCGGGGGGTAGCCACGGTAGTAACCCAGCCCCAGGGGGCCGGAGGAGTAGGGCACACTGTAGGACGGGTGGTAGAAGCCCCCACTGGACAGCGGGAAACCCAGGCCCGGCACAAAGGGTACGTCCGACATGGACTCCCTCAGCTTGGGGGGGCGCCCACGCTTCTTCTTCAGATCGGGCTTGCGGACGTAGTGCAGCGAGTCACAGGGGTAGGAGGGGTGCGGCGAGTAGTAGCCGCTGAAGTTGATCCTGAAGATGGTGGGGAGGAGGTCTCTGTGTAGGTAGTGGTGAGGAGGAGGCCCTCCAGCAGTTCCAATGCCACCAGCAGCCCTACCCGCCGCTCCTGGCCCTCTGCCAGCGGAGCCTGCAGCCATCCCAAGCCCGCTGCCCAACCGCAGTGCCGGCGTGCGGTGCGCTATCCGGATCTCGCTCAGCCTCACCACAATCTCGTCGAGCTCGGCTAGGAAGTCTGGGTCCTGGCGCCGAGAGCGTAGCTGCAGATACTTCTTCTTGCGCTTGCGCTTCTGCCGCTTCAACTTGTCGTAGCCCGGGCAGCCGTGGTTCCGCCGCTTACACTTGTGCTTGTGTTTCTCTTTGTGACCCGTGAGAGTGGAAGGGGGAGCTGCCGTGTGGGGCCGACGAGGGTCCGGCGACGTCCTCGCCCCTAAGGGGGATGGGGTCGGTGACGGGTGTTCCAGCACCAGCGTAGACGAGTGGCGCCGCCGGCCGCGGGAGTTGAGCGCTGATCCAGGCCCGATGGTGGAGCTCATGACGCCGGGCATCAGCAGCCCGCTGCCCATCGCAGGCACCATCCCCACGCCGACCAGGGTTCCTGCCCCGCCGGCCTTTTCGCCGCGGTCTGACGTGCTGTTGTTGTCCGTGCCTATGCCGCTGTCACTGGGCACCGTCTCCTCGCTGTGGGACTCGCTGACTGGCGACGGCGTGGCCTCCTTGAGTTCGCTCAGCGGCGCAGGGGAGGTGGGGTGCAGCGGCCGGGGTGGGGACAGCTTACGGTAGTGGTAGTGCGGTTGCCGGTAATGGTGGTGATGGTGGTGGTAGCCGCGGCACGCCGACTTCTTCTGGGCAGCCGCAGCAGCTGCAGAGGCAGAGGACGACGAGCCCAGGAGGCCCATGGTGCGCGGGGAGGGGGCCGAGAAGGTGGGGGGCGGGAAGGGGAAGGTGTGGTGGCCGTGGTGCGAATGGTGGCCGTAGTGTGGGTGGCCGAGAAAGTGCACGGAGCCGGGCTCCACAAAGCTGGCGTCGCTGCCGGGGCTGTGACCGCCGCTGGACTGGGAGAGCGAGGGCGACGGGAAGACCTCTGAGGAGGTGAGCTGGTGCTGCTGGGAGGCGTGGTGGTGGTGATGGTGGTGGTGGAGGGGCGAAGCGGTGCTTGGGGACAGGAAGGGTTCGGGGGGCGGTGTGTGGGCCGCCGGGGACTTGGGCTTGCGGCCTCTCCTCTTGCCCATGTAGATGGTGCCCTTTTTGCTGACATTGATCTGGGGTCCCAGTTTCCCACCCAGCGAGGCAGCCAGAGAGGAAAGGGACTGCGTGGCGACTGGCACCGAGCCCACGGCCCCCGCACTGCTGACCGCTCTGGTGGGGTCCTTCTCCGGGCCTGACCCGGGACCCATTAGGATCTGACTGAGGATTCTCTTGCGCTTCATGCTCTTCATCTTGTTGATCTTGCCGATGATGGTCTTCATGATGAGCTGCCCGTTACCTTTGTTCAGGAACCGGTCACTTGCTTCTGGTGCCAGCGTAGGCGGCTGGCCCTCCTGCGGTAGGGTGGGCGGCAGGCGCTTGGGACGCCCCCGTTTTCGGGGCATGGGCTTAGGGGGGTTCAAGTCAACTTCAGGGTGTAGCACGGGAGGATCCTGCTCCTCTTTGGACTTGAGTAATGATGAGTAGACCTTCGAGGGGGCGAGTTTGTTCGGTGGGCGACCCCGTGTTGGGGCATCCAACCTAGGCATTTTAGACTTGGGTCTACCGCGTTTCCTTGGTGGCTGGGGAGGGAAGAGTTGAGAGGAGGGAGTTGGTTTGACCTTGTTGGGGTTGGGGGGCCGGCCCACAGGCCGTCGTATGGGCAGCGGGGTGTCCAGGCTTGCAGACAAAGGCATGGTGGTTCTGTTCTGGTCTACTGGGCTGTCCAGGCCCACTCTCTGGGTCTGGCCCCTGTTGACGACGCGAGTCCAGCGGGGTTTCCGTCCCCGGCGCTTTTTCAGGGGTTTGCTGTCCTGCTCTGCCGGCGAATCGACTGACGAATCTGGAGAATCATCTCGGAAAGGAGGTGGAGAGCTGTCCCTGTCAGCAGGCTCTGGTGGAGACAAAGGCCACTTCTGCTGTGGTTCTGGTGGACTGGACGCCCAGCCAGGGTGACTGGCATCCCGGTTAGGGCTGTGTTTACTGGGACTGGAGCTCTTTTCCCTCTCAAGCCACATTGACTGGTTACTATTCGCCCCCTTGTCTTTCCCCTCCTGCTTTCCTGTGCCCGTTGAAGGGGGAAGGAGGCATTTGTTAGAGTCTCTGAGGCTGTTTCTGTCAGGGTCCTTCTCTCTCTCACTGCCCTCTTCTGCCCGTAAGGGACTTTCTCTAGCCGACTGTCCCTGCAATGAAGCTGGGGAACCCTGTTGACTTGACGCGCTTGCCACCCTCTTCTCAGATGGATTGGTGGAGGCTAACAAACGAGAAGGTGAAGACGTAGCATGGGGCGGGCAGTGAGTGAGACGTGGTTTGGCGCCATTGTTGTTGCTGATGCCGTCGTTGTTGTCTTTAGATGTGGTGGTTGCCAGGCGGCTGTTGCCATAGGTGAGTGCAGGGCTGTTGCTGCGACTGTTGTTGTTGCTGTTGTTGCTGTTGGTGATGCTGCTGCTGCCATTTCCAGGCTTCCCAGCCCCATCTGAATCGTCTTTCCTGGGTGGGGTGGGGTTAGAGGACTTTTCCATAACACTGTCTTTGTTCCGCGAGCCATAGGGGCGGCCTGGAGGACGTGACACGGGAGGGGGAGGAGCCAAGTGGACCGCTCTGGAATAAGTGTTCCTATTGGCCATGGCTCTGTCTCGCTGCTTGGTGGTTGGGGCCATGAAGCCTGAGTTGGGGATGGAAGCAGTGGAGGGGGGCATCTTGCTGGGTTTGGACACCTTTGGGATCTTGGTGGGGGGACAGGTGGCAATAAGTTGAGCTAGCTTCTCTGTGACAGTTGGCGCGCCCCAGCTGGGAGCCCCACTCTTCTCCTTGTCCCTCTGGCTCTCAGTGCTGTAGCTATATTGAAGGGGTTTGGGTGGGTTCTCCATGCTAGGTTCCTGGTTTGCAGGGGGGACAGGGGGGGAAGATGCAAACGCTGAGGGGTTGGTTGGTGGAGTGGGTGTTTTCTTCCCAGAAAGGTTAACTTTGCAGTCTGTTGAGGGCCGGTGGAGATTCAATGGTCTCTCTGTGGAAGATGCTTTTGTTTCTGACTTTGTTGTCTCGGGCTTGCAGGCTATCTTTGGGGGAGCCTTGAAAAAACACAGAAGTCAAAATCCTTAGCATAGTCACCGGTTTGACAGATTATGTGCTTGTAAACATCTAAACAGCCCTTTAGAACATTTTACAAGTTTGAGATTCTTCACCAACTTTAACCCCAACAATCCTGAATGCGCTCAAACCACCCACTTTGACCCCCTTATGGAGCCAGCTCAAAACACAAACTATCAATTGCTCTGCAAGAAGCTAAACGGCAAAGGGATGCGGCTTTTGTTTAACACTGTGCAGATCAGACTTCATTGACGGGATTGTCTGTCCACTACTGCCTCAGTCGTGCCCAGAGGGGGAGGATCCCATCGACTCAATAACACTTAAAAGGTTCAGACTGGGGACACAAAGCCAGAGCTGGAGGGGACACCATCACACAGTGACATGAGTAGGACATGGGATTAAGGATATAGACAGAATATCCACAAACAAATCAGAAGCATTTGTAAAATGCCCAATGTATGTTTTTTTTAACTGATAACACAAATGAGGTGTCAGCATTTTCAAGCAGTGCTGATAAGTTTCTTTTTGAACATGGCACACATTCAGCTTTGATGAAATAGGTTGTGTCGTGTCCAAAGAGTTTATATTCATGTTTTTTCCCTGTATTTCACATGCCTATCACTAAATCACCAACCCAATCCGCTCCTAATGAGGCAGGCTTTGCATAACTGTTTGTAAATCATTTTGCCATTAAGCATCAACATGCGATGATGAGTAGCTACAAGTTGAATAGTTGCTCACATCCACTAGCCTTGCAGCGATTTTATGCACTGATTTTATCATACAAACGAAAAACAGGCTGTAAGTTTAGTGAAGTTGGGGGAAGAAACTGGAATGCTCTCAACAGGGCTGTCAGTATTGTGTTCCCTCTTTTTTGGCAGGACAACCAGACAGCTCTTGTGCAATTCCTAATGGACTCTACGGCTTACATTTGAGAGGAATGTGCTTTTTAAATCAGAACTTCAAAACACTAGGTTATTTCTTCTTACCCTTTTAGATGAGGCACCCCCATTTACTTGGGAGAGCAAAGTAGAAGAGGCTGCTGTTGGAGTGGGAGGAGCAGGCGGTGGAGCAGAGGGCGCTGACTTCGAGGGGGAGGAGGATGGTGCGGTGGGCCGGCTGCTGATGGTGCCAGGGCTATGCTCCCGCTCCCTGGCACAATGAGGAGGGCTCTGTGTCTGAGTGCTGGGCCCGTCACATCCAGCTCCAGCTCCGCGCCCCCCTCGCCCAGCTCCTCGCCCTGATGCGTGCTTCACAGTGGCCCTGAAGGCCGGCCGGCACACGTAGTTCTCCAGGATCTTTGGGGGCTTCTTCATGCGCTTGGCCTGCAGGCCAATCTTCAGCTTGACGTTGCCCTCAGAGTAGTTGGTCTCCTTGACTGAAAAGTGGGACTCGTCGCTAGTTCCACCTCCAGCACCACCTCCGCCGGCACTTCCCGTCGTCGAGGCGTCGCCTGTCTGGGTTCCTTCTCTCTCCTTTTTCTTTTCCTCCTCCTCGTCTTTTTTCCCACACCCAGCCTCCTTCTCTCGCTCCCCCGAAGAAGCAGTGGTGGTGGGGAGGGGGGGTGGAGTGGCTGGCCCCCCCTGGGTCCTCTGATCCATCAGAGAGTTAGGGGCTGTAGGGGGGGACTAGGTGTGTGGTTGGATGCCAGGTAGAGTTTCAAACAGGTCAGGCAGTGTTTCAAAAGGAGATGGGATAGGGGGGTTAAAGGGGGAGGGAGAATAACGATGAAAGTGAATAGTATTCCTCGTTCAGACGTTTTTTCCACCCTTCCCTCGGCTGTCCAGCCCTCTTTCTCCGTCCTTCAACTGTGGTCAAGAGAGAGGGGGCAAGGGAAAGACAGTCAGCCAGAGGAAGAACAGCAGAGAAAGAAGAAAGAAGAGTTGCATTTTAGTCAACAGTTACTTCAACAAGAATGATTAAGCAAACAAAAGGACGGTTCAATCACTGCAGAACAGCATGTGATATTCCCATAATAAATGATTGAGATGCTAGTTGGAGGTGAAACCTTTTATCATCCCAAAGCCTGTTTGCTAAGCAACTGTCCTTCATCCTCAGTGACTTTTTACGAAGTGTTCGTCCTCAAGAGCCTCTACAATCTATGACCTATTTACACAGCTGTGTGCCTACCAGCAAAATAATAAGGGAGATGTAGTCCCTGTGCTCAAGGACTTAATTAGAACTGCCTGCTGAAAAGGTTAAGACCTTTCACTTCAGGTAGAGGGCTCAACCCAAGAGAGCCACCACCTAACCATATTTTATTATGAACAAGTGCCTAATTTGTTTCCATTGATAGGACAGGTTCAAATTAAAGTACGGTCTGAGACTCCCTACACTTGGCAAAGTAACTTAATATGGGTTTGCCCCTGAGCAGGTGCTTTCTCTGGTTGAAGTCATTTGGAGGCAATTCAGAACTGTGACCTCAGCACATTGGGCCCTCTGGGACAGACAGAGGAGCAGGCCGCCTTTCACAGCCAATGAGAGCGAGTGAGTAAGAGAGAGTGAGAAAGGCACGCTGGCAGTTTCTGTGCACCCAGGAAGCTGTACAGTATGTGAAAGCTCTAGCAGAGTGTCTTAATGGAGCAGGCGGCCTGCATAGGGAAAGTCACTACAGTCATCACATTGTCAAATAGCTGGACCAAGCAAACAAATTGACAATGTGTGAGGCTTACAACACTGTAAAAGGCATTGGCAAAGCTTCCATTTATTTCTGGAGTCAATGCACAGCGAAGGAGATCTTACGATTCTGACCTGGTTGACTTTTCTATGTTTACTTTATTATTTTAATTACGCACACTGTTGAGTCTTAACAATCTGTCAAATTCCCTGCTATATAACTACACTCAAGTCCAAAAATATTTTTGGGGTTGGCCTTCTCCATTAATATGTCCTTTACTTCCATTCTAACCTTTCTGTTAACATTTCATCCCCTACCATACCCCCCTTAGGCTTACTTTATGCAGTTTTCAATATGCATCGTTATTAAATTGTTTCTGCTAAGTTGTGGGCCACTAGGCACTTTCAAGCTAAAGTAGGCTGCCATGCTAAAAGCCTATTGGCTATTAGACTAGAAAGTCAGTCAAACAAAACATTTCTCAAACTTCTACAGTCTAGCAAGATAAGCTATTGCTGGATTTCCTTGTTTTACATATTTTTATTCTGATACCCAGCTACATCATGATCTGTTTTTTGTGTTTTTTTCTGTATGAAAATTATAACGTCTCACATTTCGTTATCAGTTTATAGACCACGCTGCCATTTAATCGAATCACCAAATACTATGGTAAAGTTAATATATTGTCTGTAATTATCAGCCAGAAAGGCAAAAAGCTAAATACATATGAGTAATAAATCAAAAAAGCATAAATTAAGTAGCAGGTGATGTAAGTGGACAGGCTGTACTAAGAAAAAGTAGGACATGTTGCTGCCAAGTTAAGCTGACAAAGCCGAGGAGTGGACACTGAATAAGGCAATATATCTCACTCCATTTTCCCTTCTGCACATGATGTACATAACTGCTGATTTCCAATGGGCAGTACTAGTTTAAATTCTACCCCCATACTATGTACATGAAACATACAGAAACATCTTATTCCCAAAGCAATCATTACTTGCATGGCTCTTTTATGATGAAAACATCTCCTTACAGCATTCACGATAAAACGGAAAATACTCTAGTAAAAATAAAGAAATAATTCTACGTGTTCTCTAATTTGTAAGGCTTATTATACATGAGTGTCAGTGTAACATTTTGGGACACACTTCAATTGCTTCTGTGCTCCTGTGTCGATTAAACCAAGATGAGACCGCATTATCTTGGCAGCATTTACAAAAGTACCTTGCCACAGGTGCTGCCACCTTTCTACATCATTTCAACTAATGAGCATGTAAAATTATATACAAACAAGTTGGCCTGTACTGCCTTTGCCAATATGCAAAATGGTTAGTTTTTTTAACTAGGTTATTGATCTTTACACAGGTTGAATCGAACTTGTCTAATCTGCTTTGAATTTTAAAACCAAATATTATAGCTTGCATTCATTTGAATAAAAGCATATTTTTCTGAACACTAACCACCTTGCCTGAACTTCTAAACGTTAGATAGTATGAGGATACTGTAGGATCATATTAACCTTGATACAAAATGTATAATTAACTATTTAGGTTCTGCAACAAAATAAAACATGCATATATTTAGGGTTTAGGGGGAAAACACTTTTCACGAAACGTACCTTTAAAATGTACTAGAACGTTCACATTATTTGGCTTGAAATCTTCCCTTCATGCATGTTAACATGGTGGCTTCCTTTATGTTCCAACTGCGGATAAGCCAAAAAGAATATTACAAATACGAGGAATTCATTTCAGCGTTAAATACAATCCTGTAAGTGACGGCATCGCAGTGCATAATGGCAGCACATCTCAATCTTGAGGTATCCAAGTGTTTATGATCAGGTTATAACAATTTAGAGTAGCTTTGACTCCAATCCAACGTCCTAAAACACCATTGTACTGTAGGAAAATATAGACGAAACGTGTAGACAACCTTGCCAAAGGTTGGCCAAAAACAGAAAGTTGTGAAGATAGAAAGTAGCAATGACGTTACGCATTCCACTGAAATTATTTAAAACCCGAATGAAAATGGCCTGTCAAGGCATCAAACATTGCTTTTCTAGAACTTTGCACTTATTACAAGCAATGCATTAAGGACGATGTTTATTTTTGATACATTCCAGTCCCAATAATAGCCAAGCTGTGCTACATTGTATCACTAATGGCACTCGCGCTCGCTAACTGGCAATATCTCAGCAGGCTAAAGGGATAATTCAGCGAGCCTGAGCAACGTGGCTGTATATGGTAACGTTAAATCTATTCAAATACATCAAAATGCACGTTTTGTGGTTTCGAAACGTGCAGACAGAGTCAATAAAAAGCACAAGACCAGAATGATGTACAATCGCCTATCCTCGTCACATTCGTGCAGCTCGTGCTAGCTAGTTACGTTTAACTATGACGGCTAACGTTACCTAGGCTATGCAATATTGTTTAGCTCGCGCTAGCATGTCAGCCACTGATTGACGAGGACTTCAGACAATGATACTATACAGATACCTGCACTGTATGTATACAATAGATAAGCAAGGACATCGTATATAAGCTTGTAAAAATTGAAAGAATAAATGTAGCGCTGTGTACGTTATTAAAAAAACACGAACTGTCAACAAAATGGCGGCTGTGTAGAATCAACAGACCCGAAATGGATCTCCCTCTATTTTCTTCTCTCTCGCCCGATTCCCTATTTTCTCTCATCAATTGGTGTCCTTAAATTTCCAACAACGTCCAGTCTTCTCCGACACACCGTTAACTGAGCCTCTACGTGTCAGAATAGGCCGTGCTCATAATTCGGGCCTCCATGTCTGCTCAGCCCGTATCGTTACTGTCAGTACAACACACGGGCATTCTCAGTAGAGAGGGAGGGAGAGAGAGAGGAGGGATAGGAAGGAGACGGCAGCGGGGGAGGAGAACAAATTGAGGAGGGCAGATGTCGGTGGTGCGCGGTGCTGCGCTGTGGTCACTTTCACCCAGCGGCTAGACTCCAGTAATAATGCCTTCTTTATATCTCAGTGAGCCTAACTGCAATGAGAAATGTGCAGGGACAATAGCTAATATTAATCATAAAAATAAATTGGCATTCATGAGAAAGATGTGTTCTCCCTCTGTCTGCTTGTGGACTGTTTGAAGCTCTTGCAGAACATTGGATTTAATGACTGAGTGTAAAGTAATTGGTCAAAGTCTTTAGCTAAAGAGAAATAAAAATATTTGCAAAAAAAGGTGCAAAAGTCTTTGGTGTTTCAAAGTTCATATTGCAAAAAATTCTTGAGAAATGCCATGTATCAAATTCATTAGCCTACATCAGCGCATAGGCCTAAATTCCCGACCACCCCCCACCCCACCCCACCCCCAGGTATGAGGCATGTAGACTTCAAAATAAAATCTTTAAAGAAAGGAGAGGATGAGAATTACAGGGTAAGGCTTTATTATGTTGTCCGAATTAGGGCTTATATAAATCGGACTATCTGGAAGGATGGGCCTAAGAAGTGCAATTAGGCCTAGTCTAAAACTCGGATAGGTGACTGAAGGGATATTTCTTCCCAATAATTGTAACACAGGAGTTCAGCAAGCCTTTTAGAACCTCTTTCAATTTGTATCAAATGTGGCACACGTAGCCTGTAGTCAGTTCCTTGGAGCAGAATGAACGTCTAAAGTGCAACGCGCAGAAGTCAAAATTTGGTCAGCAGAAATGGTTCCCATTTGCATATAGCCTAAAGTATGATGAAAACAATACAGCAAGGGTATTGGAACCTTTCCAAGTAAAACACTCAAATAGGTCTTTGTAAAAAGGTATGTAAAAACAGACCTTTTAACTTGATTGTCAGGTAATTTCAGTGTAGGCACTTGATAACTGCTGATAGCCTGTTTCTGAAAATAACATTTGGAAAGAGGTAGACATTGGCTGAAGCCCCTTCCTCAGATTGCCTGTCTCTCCTGTTGCTCTGTCCGGATGGGTGAGTTCTCTGGGGGTTCTGATGGAGACGGGATGCTGTTGTCTACGCCATCAAGGCTTTTACGACAAACTGGACAGGTGTCATGCTGTTAGAAAGATAAAGAGAACATACACACCAAAAGAATTATGTCCAACAAGCACGTTTCATTAGAGCACAACTTGCATAATAGTAGCACATCATCTCTAGACAAATAACAGTGATGTTCCCAACCTTACCAGTTGGAGCCAAGGCACTATACAATCACTGTGGAAATAATGTAGACAAGGGAGCTGTTTGACAGATTCACCCACAGAATACTCGTCTCTACACACCGGACACTCCGTTCTGCAGTCTGTCAAAGAGAAACGGGAGAAGATTTCTTATTAAAGAAATATCTTAATCTATATTTGAAAAAAAGTTTGGAACCTGAACTTATATCTCTGGAATTCATTTAAGAACATTTTATGATTAAAAAAACTCTGCTGTACAAGTCAATGACAAATACAATATGCATTGTTGTTACTGTGTTGTATAGCAGACTAATCTATTTATCTTAAGTTTTTCTCTCTATCAATGAAAACCGTATAGGCCTGTCTGTCTTTCTCAATGTCTATCTGAAAATGATGACAATTTCATCCAGCATAGGTGTGCATGCCAGGAAGCCCACCTGTCTCTTCTTGAGAGATATTGACCATTGGGAGGGATGAGATCCTCTCTTTGTCTGCAGGTGGTGGTCCTGTGCTTTCAAGCTGCCCTAACAACTAGAGGGGGGTAAGACAGATAGATCCCCATAAATCGCAGTACAAATGACAAGGATATGATATCTGAATCACTTGAAACTTTGTATATGGACCAAGTGATGGAAAATACAAAGCGGGATGGAGAGAAGGTGGATGAGTTGTGTAGACGCAATACCTTTGGCCACAATTCCTTGATATGGTAAATCACTGACCTCTGTGATAACTGTGTCCAGGCCTCCCTGTCCCCAGGCATAGTCTCCTGGGCTTGAGTGCAGCACACTCGTTCTACAAGAGGCAGAGAAAGAGGTGGAAGAACAGATTAAGAGTGCATACATAAACTTATTAGGATAGTGTCATATACTGTAGTAAAAATATATACATACAGCTATTCAAAAGTGCTAGGTTAAGATGTGGATGGGAAACTGATATGGATAAGATTGGAAATATTGTTCTTTACAGTGAAGCTGGCGCTGAGGCAGGATTTCCATTGTTGGAAAAAAGGCTGGCCAAGAACTGCTGAACAATCCTAAAACAAAATCAAAGATAGTTTCAAAATGTGCACTTGCATATGCATATATGCAAAATTGCGTCTGTTTTTAAAATGATAGAACTAGTGGTCAAAGCTAGGCAACAACAATACAATGAGTAGAATGAAGCTTCTAGAAATCCCAACACAATGATTATATTTTATATCACACAGTCAGTTTGCTTTCTCCACCCACCCCTCCACTGCCGGTGAATGGTCAGATAGGGATTGCCTCCTCTCCTGATTCAGAGGGTCAGAGGGCCTATCCGGTTCAACTTCTATGGCTCCTGAGTTGGCTTCAAAGAGAACCCCTGGATCTCCTTCTAAGACGAGACTGGCAGTGGAACTTTGTCCAGGAGTGGACGTCAGGGCTAGGTCGGAGTCAGAACCAAGGGGATCTGATAAGAGGGCTGAGCGTTCCATGAACAGCAGCTGCCATAGCTTGGAAGGAGACCAGAGCAGTGGGGGAAAAGTCAGAGAAAGAGGACAATGCAAAAGTCAGACCAGAGCCATGCAAAATGGATGAGAGGGGAGGAGAGAGGACACTCACGTCAAAGAGTGTGTTTGTATCTTCAGTGGCCGCAGCGTTGCTGTCCTCCAAGAGACTTGTAAAGTAATCCAAAGTTCATCCAAAACTTAATTACATACATTTCTGCATTAAAAACGTCCTGTCCTTACAGTCTATGAGGAAGTTGAAACTTTAAGTCCGCTTACCTAGAGTTCTCTGTCACCTCTTCAATGAAATCAGACTCACACCTGGGGCATATGTATTCCTTTGTACAAATAAAATGAAAAGGTCCTCAAATCATGTTCATGTTATTTATTGAAATAGTTCAAACAACCGTTCCTTTAAAAAAAAAGGGAGTTAACTAACCAGACCAGTGGCATTTTTCGGGGCGCTGCCCCTAAACCTCTTTAAAATATCTCAAGTTTCAGAGCTACAAGAAAAAATGCGCTCGTGCGCCTGTTGGTGTGCTAAAGGAACGTTCACTTCAGTAACTAAATGCAGTTGACAGTTGACTACAAGCTGGCAACTAAGTCGCCAACAGTAGTGCTTCTAAATATGGCAACAGCGCCAGGCTGTGAAATTTGGATCAACTGAAATTTGCTTAAAGGACTGGCGAAAAGCAGTCATAATGTAAAAATATGTATGGCCTACGTATGGGTTAATGTAATTTCCCTATTCATAACTTTAGAGCAGTAGTAGAACGGATGATACAATTAAATTATAACTTGTCTGGGTGTGTACGTTTTCAAAAGAACAATATTTTACATTTCAGACAGCAAATTTTTATGACAATGTAAACATGCGAAACGTACAACCCTTGCGACAAACCCTAAAACGCGACCTCACCGGTAGTTTTGGGTCGATTTCACCTTTACAGCAGTGACAGAAAAAACGGTACTGTGGTGTCGCTGTAGCCTCCGCCATCTTCACCGTATAGCAGCCCCTGACGTCGGTATGGTAAATGGGTGAAGGCTTTTGGGCATCTGCTTGTCCAAAGGGGTCAGTTTAGTTAGGAGTCCCGTAATGTGTTGAATAGACCGATTTTTTTTTATTCGGATTGTTCTGTCATACACAGACAACTGTTACGGGTAGCCTATGTCCCATACCATTAAAAAATAAATAAATAACTTGTTGCTAATCTAAAAACTTATTGTTATATTATAATAATAATAATGTTATATTATAATAATAATAATGTAATTACATTATATATATATATAGTACATTCTTACAATAGTAGGTACAGCCAGGCTGAGTCAATACTATCACTGTGGAAATAATGTAGACAAATGAGCTCAGCTGCAGATTAGCCTATAAAAAGACACAAAAATCAGCACAAGCAATAGATTTTATTGAAACCAAGACAGTGAACTATGACATAACCACATGACAGCACACACTTATATATATTTATAATAGAGATAATATACAAACAAAACGAACATATAATTTGCAGCTACAATATGGTTTTGGCAAACAAGTAGTAAATTGGCATTATAATTTGGGTCACCCAAAGTTGTTAGTTTTCGCATAGCAAAGCTATTCGGCTTTGGCCACAAGTAGTTGAACAATTCAAATATTAAACAATTCATGTTAAATAGCATCAGTTAAGTGTTTACAACTTCAAACCTTCTCCCCTCTTCCTGGACCTCTTACTAATCCTGTTTGATATGCCATATGACTGATGTTCATTGAATTAGCAATGAAAACAGCACAAACAAAACAGCAGGTAAACAATTGGCAGGGTGAATATCTAGGGCTTGTATTACGACATTGTTTGATATAATTACTACACTTTCTTTCCTTGCAATTTACATCAGAATTCCTTTACAACATCGTAACACTGTTTTCTCTTACCCATACCATGTGGCAATTAAATATCTTGCATGAATAGATAACAACAACAACCACTCATATATATTTCCATTTAGTTACCCAAACCCCTATGAAATAACAATTACCCCCTTGGATGTGGCTGGTCATCTTGCCCTGTAAAACCTTTACAGATTGCACCCACCCTTCCCCTGCCTGACAATGGTCCAGCCTAACTTTCCCTACCTGCCATATACCGTTCTATCGTGCCCCTGAAAAGGCCCCTTGGGCAGCGTTAGCAGTTGCACTTGCAGCTGCCTGGCGTACTGCCTGGTTAGACATGACTCCAGTGGCAAACTCAGCCTGGGCCTTCTGGAAGCTGGCATCAGTCTGTCTGTATAGGCTGTGGATCTGCAGGAGAGGGGAGCACACCCCGTTGAACTTGATACCCAATACACAGACAGGCAATTAATCACTGTCCACATTGTCAGTCTGAAAATAATACTGTAACATTATCTGAAACAATTATTTTGTTTATTTATTATTTGTTAACAGCTATATCGTAGGTCTACCATGTGAGTATAAGTGGCTAGTCACAAGAATGCGGCATGTAATAAAAAAGACAATTATTTATTCACACCGTCTGAGACAATTACCTTCCTAGATCCTTCCATAACATCCTCAACCTTCCCTCCCTTACCCCATAGAACTGTTCCATTAGGTTTTTCATTCCTGTGGTTTACCTTTTTGAGCATGACTACGCCCATGGCTGTCTCAGCAGTGAAGAGGACGGCGTTGAGCATCATGATTACTCCTACAGCGACGTTGGTCTTCAGGGTAGCCAGACTTACAATCCAACCACTTAAACAAAAACAATATAGGCACAATATAGGCGTTGGTATCAAATTCAGAGAACAAATTAATTACTGTGGGTTTTCAATGAGTTTCAAGATGTAATAGTGCAAGAAGTCCCAGCCCAATTGAAAAGTATGTTTTCTACCTGAAACCCCACCCTGGAATTCCAATAGTCATGATGACGTAAATTACCACTTGGACAAAGAAGATGAAGAAAAAAGCAAAGAAGTTGAAGGAGCTATCACTCCTATGAGGGGAAAACAAGAATGTTAGAAATTCCAGTTTTAGAAGCATAACAAATATTCATTACTTTAACGTAGATGCTGACACAAAAATGTATTTTTCAGTACATTAAAATATTACTGTATTAGAAAAGTGTTACACATTTTGAAAGAAGCATACGTACACACCTGAAGGCTTTGTACACAGGCCTGTACCAACAGACGAAAGAGCAGGGGGTAAAGAGGAGGACCCAGAGAATGGCCAGGCCTAGCCCAACCCCACCAGTGGTGTCCACACAGAAACAGGAAAGACAGGCTATCAGGTTAAAGACCAGAGTGCCAGCTGTGACTGGAGGGGAGGACAGAAAGAGGACCAAGACAAATCAAAGAGAATACGTGAGAGAGATACAGAGATGGGTGGGAGAAAAGGTTCAATAAGAAAGGAGAGTAGTGAAAAGAAAAGATAATAAGAAGATGTTTGGAGAATAGAAGGAATAAAACAAATGAGTAATACAGAGAAGATCACAAACTACAATCTGGGTTCCATAAACAATAAAATGTTATAACAAAGGAAAGCATAAGAAGGCTATTACCAGTTGTGCTAGTAACAGTAATCATTGTAAACCGGCATCATAGCAAGTACGGTCTGTCAGGTCTTCTGTTACAATTTTACATAAAACATACCTAGAGTAATAAAATAGCAAGTATTGTTGTTTTTTTTCTATCTGTGTTCAAGCAATTTCAACCGAATTCTTTTTAATTAAATTGGTAACATTGGACAGTATCATTAGAAGATAAATACTGATTCATTTTAAATCATCTTTTACATAAACATTTTCCCATCGGTGTATCCCAGTTATAATGGGGATACATATATATCACAAGAGTAAATAGTGTGCTATTTACTCCCTCAAGGTCCTTTTAACTGAAATTTGGTTAGTTTTAACATCATTTAGTGTAAAAAATATGCAAAAAGACATATATATTGGGCAGGGTGTATTAACTTTGGCAATGTGGTTGCAACTTGTGCACATGTATCCACCTCCTCATGAAATCAGTATGGTAAAGTGGCATTCGCTTTCCTGGTTCAATAGCACACCTGCATATACTGCATTTTTTTTCCTACATTCTTCACTTACACATCCAATAGTAGTACATGATGGTGACAGTGCGCTGGAAGTTTTGGCTAATCTCCAGGTTGATGTCCTGGTAGAAGCAGGGTGCCACTGGACAGAACGATGGAAGTGGGGGCCAGTTGTTCTGACGAGCTGAGGAAGAGAGATTACGAGAACTTTGAGTTGATAATCAAGTATGAAACACTATCCCACCTCAGCATAAAAGAATCGCATGTACGTAGCGAATGCCAGCAATCTAAGGATCTAATGCCATACAAAAGAAACTACAAAATCGAATGAGCAACGGAGATGTGCAAGGTTATTGTAGGGACCCTAGAGGAAACAAACTACGGCTCTGAAGTACAATCAATTAACTAGGATCTAGAAATTTAAATAGTTAAATGTGCTTCTATTGATTCATTGGTATCCTTAAATTTTTCAGCACTCTAGCTCCTGAGGGCAGCTTTCTCCAGGAAGGGAGAGAGATTTACTCTTGCACTCCATGCAGCCCATCCTGTCTCTCCTCTCGCGGTCATCTGTGAAGTAGATCTGTGCCATCTCCTTTTCAAGTAGACATAACAAAGCATGCATGCCAGTTTTAGTCAGCGAATAAGTTTCAGTCAATTGATAATTAGCTATTAAGGTTGTAGTTTTCACCTAATCAGACATTTTTTATTTTTTAAGCTGTTGGTAGCATTACCAAAGTGCTGGCTGCATGATTTATTTTGCTGCCCGTCCAGTTGATTCAGGTGAAAGCATACAAGCTCATAATAATTTCCCAATAATTAAGGCAATGTTATATTTTTTTAACATAATTCCATTCTACTGCGTTTCAATGATGCATGTTTGAGGCTGGAGGCATGAAAAATTATAAATTTTATGGCTAGTTGAATAGTTTACTAATGGCCTTATGATATTGAAGAAGTGTGTCTGTTGTCTCAGAAGAGGAACCCAGCAAAGTTATATATTAGTCAACCAAATTATTTAGAGCTAGTTGGACTAATGATTTACTTAAACAATAACTACTAAATATGTTATACATATTTCTGTTGATTATGTTAAACAGATTATTTTACTAGCCCCCATGTTGTTGACTTCTACTGATGTTTTTTCCATTGCTACTTTGGGCCAACTATGGGGAGGTTTTACAGTGTGATGGAATTCTTATTCAGACATTAAAGTTACTAGAGGCAGTTTAAGTGTAGGAGGTGATTTGGAAACCCCTATTGTTTGATTAGTGTAATTATTTTCCCTAACTGTTGCAAAGAAATAATGCAGAATGCTCATGGTCACTGCATATCGCTAGCATGATCGACTATACTCCAAGTACGGGCATCTCTTCCTGATTTAGTGACGCACTTCCTTGTGCAATAAAGCAATTCGTGACAGTTTCACGGGAGATCCTGCACGGTGGCAGACAAAATTTAAAGAGACTTAAAGAGGACTGACTTGAAGCACGATTATTTCATTCTCCCATAGACATTACAATGTGATATCAGAAGAAATGTATTGATCATCCGTTAATATAAAAAAAGTTGCCTTTAACTCGGTATTATCACATGCGAGGAGAGTATAAACCGATGACCAATGCTCAATGTATCCTTTTTGTTTCTTTTTCCTTGTGACAACGTCTTCTGTATGATAAAGCTGTTCTCTTCTGTCAGTATTGTACAGAGCTGTTGAACTATCCAATCAGCATGATTTACTTGTGAGAGGATCCTTTAGTCCTATATTAACAGGACCCTTCTAACAAAAGGGAGCTTTATTTTTTCATCTCTTTCCACGTTCTTGGTTATTACTTACTCACCTACACAAAGACAATTTCCATGACAACAGGCAACCACATTTCTGTTAAGTTAGTAATAGCTGAAAATAAAACACACATCTAACCTATTTATAACTATTGCTTCCAGCAGTAGTCTACCATCTATCTTCACAGTTTCACTCACATGCTCCAGGTCCGAGGCCATGCGAGTCCAGCTCCCTTTCTCTCCTCTCAAGCTCACGGGCCTTCTTCTCCAGCTCCTCCTGCTTCTTCAAAAGCTCTGCTGTGGTGGCATTTACAGCGGTCTGCTGTAAAGAAAAAAGTGGAGAGAAAGAACACTTACAGGTCAAGATTATAACGCATCAACTGGCTTTTGCACTGCCTGAAGAGACTCGTACGGATATACTGGTCTGTCCTCATCTATATGACCGGAACAGGACAGGAGGCTCAGTGAGAGTTGTATTCATATTTGCAGGAAGTGTACCTGGGAGGTGTAGGACCCATAGTTGCGAGGCTCAGTGGGTGTAGTCCCTCTGCTGGTGGGGGTCTGTGCGGGGACAGGTGCTACGGACGGGGATGTAGCTTCATATGGCGGTGGCGGTGGCTGGAACATAGTGCAGATGGAATTATAATGAACAATTCCCAATTCACCTGAAAACATACTATGGTGCTACTGGAGATCAAAAAGCACCGAATGAATACCTTCTAACCACTGTGTTGGTAAGAGCTGCTTAGCGGTGGGTGTAACAGCATATCCTGACATTATATACACTAGATACAGAACGTGGTGATTTGTGGTGGGTGGATACAAAGACATTTGTGTTTTTATTTCAATATCGTCCACATCTCTTACCCCAGATTTATTGTCAAATGGATTATAAAGGTCCAGTGTGGCATACTCTGTGTTACTACTGTGCTGAGTGACGGCAGGGTCCTGCAACAAAATAATGACAAAACGTACATTTCCTTACCTTTATGAAATAACATCGTTTCGGATATGTAGATTCAACAATGACCATTTACACGATAGTTCAGAGCAGCCAAATCACATGAGCAGCCGCACGTATGCTATTACTGGGTAACAGGAAAGCAACACTTTCATGACCACTGCTCAGTTCAACAATGTCGGTAAAAAAATGATTGGTCAGTGAATGCCAATTTTATTATTTGGCGTTACCTGGAATGGGTTGTGGTCGTCACTTGGCTCGGAGAAACTTGTATATTTAGACATTTTGCGTTTCACCGATGTGTTTATCCCCGAACGATCTGTTTAACAACACAGCCGACTGCTACAATCTGGCCAAATTCTTCTATTTATGCCACTGTGTCGGTTTTCTCATTGTTCTTCAATCGCACATTCTGGGAGACTCAACGTTGACAGCTGCTAGTGCTAGCACTAAGACAAGCCAGGTAGCCAACGCTTAGCAAACTGAAGTAGCTAGACTAGAGTCTAGAAGCAATCGGTTCCGTAAATATTGCGTTGATCTGAAATTGCAGATTGTCAAAAAACAGTCTTATCAATATTTTCAAACAGTTCAATCTCATTTAGTGTGTATTATTCAATCGTTTAGCCCTATAAATAACATAGACTATTTGTTTACAACGACTACTCACATCGGGTCAACAAATATGCGATCCAGGAAGTTAGCGTCATGTGACTGCTGCGGCAGAGAAGCACGTGGACTAAGGGGTGTGTTTGGTTAACCACTTTCACATGTATAACATTTCACTAGTCCAACCAGGCTTATATTTGATTCGTTTGCCTGTTGTGTTTCGTTAGTTTGGTTTTCATGCTTTTTGTATTATTGTTACTAAATTCCTTACATAATGTAATTTAAATAACAGGATTTTTGTTTACAGACTGGTGGACCCAGCCTAATCTAACGGTTCACGCATCCACCACAAGGTGTCACTGGCGTTAAAGCTTAGGTATTGTTTGTGTAGCCAGATGTTTGCAGTTTCTCAGGAGTTCACTAAATTGGAAAATTGTTAGACTTTGCCCCACAAAATTTACCGAGTTAGTATTGTATTGTAGTAGCCCATTAGTATCGAAACTATCCGAAATTGGTTCCAAATGTCATGCAGGTCAAGGACTTATGAGAAAGATCTCTGCTGCCTTAAGCAAATGGCTCAATACCAGTATGCATATGGACTTTTAGCTAAAATGCTGATATAGAGGTTTGGAGAACCATGCTTAACCCGTGAATGCTAGTTTCTACAAACATGGATCAATTGGTCATATGCCATGAGACCTTAGGCCACCTCCAGTCATGTGGGGTCAAATGGGTTGGACTCAGTCACATGACGGCATAGCACGCAAACATACACTCACACACGCCAACTACTTACAGAGGTGCAATGTGTGTAAGTGCAGCGCGCATGAGGATAAATGTAACTAGATTGTGTAGTCTTGGCTTGGATGGATTTGATGGTTTGTATGTTTGTTTATTGTTGATTTCACGGTCATATGCAACAGCACCTGTTTTGTCAACACTATTTCATTTCTCATATGATTAATCTAAGCGACTATGATTTGTCTAGATGGCCTAATGTAAAAATATTGAGTCGTGGGCCTCCTGATCTTAAAACCACAGCATTCCCCAGCCAATCAAGCAATGCACGGCCCCATGACATCATTGCCTGTGGAATGAGCTGACATGATAGAGTGGAAAGTGACTTTGGTAACGGGCACTTACCAGCATGACCTGGCATCCCCATGTAATCCCCATGTTCCGTTGTAAAGTAAGCTTAATACTATTGTTCTGTTAAGAGCACAATAATTTAAGCATAAAAAGATCCTGTTAAACACATAGTAAACATACAACAATTGCTCTCAATCGATTCAAAAGTCAATTCAAAACTTTTATATTTTCCCCCAATTTATGTTGAATTTATGTTACATTTAAACACACACAAGCTTTACCTATCTGATCTATTTACTCTTTCTGTGAGTTTATAAAGAATCTCTTGGTAGAGTCCTGTTACTTGCTCAGCATTCGTTTAAACCTGTGAGGCGACTCACTGTACTGTTGGTCCGTTACTGGTCTAAAAACCTGTTAGAATATTTACTGCTAGAGGACTCTGGGGGTGTTCTTCTCAGGAAGTTCTCAAGAGACTCCGTGTAACTATATTTCTACATAGTATGTAACTGTTTTTTTTAAGTATCGGAGTCATTCAGAGATCAGATGGAATAAATGGAATACACAGGAAAATGTAAACATCTGCTCAACTCATTCTCTCCCAGATGAGGGACGTGGCCTCTATGTGTAGAGATGAACATTTTGACAGCATATTTGGTTATATTGGTCAGACTGATATATGGTTTTGAGAGCTAGGAACTTGAGAGCTCTGTGAACTATGTAGTGGAACCTGCTGTACAGGGCCAGCAAATCGGGGTGGGGGGAATTTTATGCCGCTCATACTGTAAGTAGGTGCAGCTGTGATGCAGTCAAGCTGATTTCAATATGAAATTATGCTTTCATATTCTCTCACTCTTCAATTATATAAGTAAACAACATGGTAAAAAGTGTCAAAGAAAACACACAAAACATGTATAATTTAAGAGTTATTACATAAAAAAAGGATGAAGTAGACCAATATTTTATTACATATCAAAACATTTAAAACTGACAGGAATAATTCACTTAAACATAAATGTTAAAAACTGAAAATCTCAAACGGATGTTTTGGGACCACAGTTTGATTGACTGATGGACTGAAGACGTGAACAACAAAGACCAGGTCATCAAAGTTTTGTTTAGAATAATTAAAAGTGCTTCATTCACGCTCATACACTCTGGTGCACAAAACATCCCCAGCACTCATTGTCTGCAAAAAAAAATCAAAATACAAAAAAATTGTAATATCACTTTAATAACATCTTTAAGTTTTGAAACAAAACATGGCCTATGTATTTAACAATATAAACATACTAACCATATAAAAAAAGTCTTTCAACTTAGACAATTCTGTCCCACACTAAGTAAATCAGGTATAGAAATATCAAAATAACTGTAGTACTGGTCATTGTTAAATGCCATAAGTATTCCTAGCTTTAATAATAACGACATTGTCTTTAAAATGGTTTCATACCAATATCAGCTCCCCGTCATTGGTCAGTTCCCGAGTCCATCCTGTTTTTGGCCCCTCACCTTTGGGTAAAGTCTGCTCACAGCTGATCTTGCGCTCTGTCTCCCATCTCGGAAAACTCTGCAGAAAGGAAGGAAGTCATCAGAAGACAATGGGGGAAAAGACTTTGCTGAAATGTTAAGATACATAATTACATTATGCTTAATTTTGAAAGTAATAACTGTAGGAAAGATCTGCACGATCAGATGAAGTGTTGCATACTGTGCAAGGCCGTCCATCCACAGTTGTCTCGTTGAAGGACTGTCCAACTGTGAAGGAAATGATGGTGGTACGCACACTAGTGGACGTCTGGATAGACAGGGTCTCATCTTGCTGGGTGATCTCCACCGCTGGCCTAGAGGCTGCTGCCAGCGCTATCTTCCGCACAAACACATTCACACCTGGCCACATGGGAGCATGCACAAATATACAAACCACTATAACCTAGTGGGATGGAGACAAACTGTTGCAGTTGATTTAGCAGTTATTTATTCATAGTAGCCATGAAGATTATTAAGGTGCAACATGACTCAGCTTTGCAGTTTAAGTTTAGTAGAATGTAATTAGGGAATAGTGGTGGCCTAGTGGTTAGAACTGCTACCTGCTGACCAAAGGGTTGTGTTCAACCTCATCTGGGAACACCATCACTAGTGTGCCCTTAAGCAAGGCACTTAATCCTATGTTGCTCCAGGGGGACTGCCCCTGTAATCTCATTGTAAATTGCATTGGATAAAAGTGTCTGCTAAATGAGTGTAATGTTATTACTTGACTATTTTAGCTATCAACAATAGACAACTGTCTACTCAAGGAGGCTAGCTGATTTTACAGGCTTAAACTTTTTTTCTTACATTGTTCTTGGAGGCTGTCCAGCTCAAATTCACTTATGGAATGAATACGCAAGCACACGATCACAGTTCTGCTCTCTCTCTCAGACCCACACACACACACACACACACACACAAATGCACACTCTCCCTCTCTCTCTCACACACACACACATTTACACATGCTCTATTTCAAACACACACATTCTCACACACACACACACACACACACACACACACACACACATATACACACACACACACACACATACACACAAATACACACACACACACACACACACACACACATACACACACACACACACACACACACACACACACCACATACACACACATGGAGTGAGTTGAGGAGGCCCAGCATACTGAGAACGTATGTAACTATGTATCATTACTGGCTGACTGAGGGGGCCTTTTCAGGGCTTATTTCCGTTTACACTGGTTTTAATTACAATTGCATGAGGACCTACAGTATGCTATAAGTAAATCCACCATTTTTCCACCATATAATATGAGAATATTTGACCTATTACCTTTTTTATAGAATGTGTCCTTTATGAATCTATCTGCTTTCCTTATAATGAAGTACCAACATACCATACTATTCGCATATACCATTCCATAAGCTAATATACCATTCCATAAGGCTAAACTGCGATGTTGTTATAAAAGTGGGGGTCCCTGCTCTTCTTACATAAAATGCAAGGGTCCTTTTTATGAGAATTTTTTGGAAACCCCTATATTCGAGAATAACAGACCACTCGTTTACCCTAGCACAAAATCGAATGTGTATAGCACATATCATGGATATTTTTTTACTCTTTCACAAACAATAGCCATATATTGACTGAACAAAATTACTAAAGCTTTTATTAGAAATTATTAGGTATTTCACCTGAATATGCAATAGGCTAGGAGTGTGATTGTCTATATATAGGCCGATCATGAACTAAGATTATACAACGTAGAAGTATATCCTATGTGACTCACCAAATGCTTTCAAAAGCTCCTCAAAATTTTCTGAAGTTTTAATTTTCCATTTGCCAGAGAAGTCTGTTACTTTCCGTTCCATTTTGATGTTCGCAGCTGCCTTATAATAGTCTAGCGACTGTAGACTCTAGCCTAAAAATGAAGTAAAATGTAAAAAAGTAAAAAATGTAAGCGACCCTGTTGCTCCCAAGCACTGACTTATTTATGACCGTAAGTGCCACTAACCTTGCGCTGTACTCTGTACGCTGTACTGTATTATTTTCATGAAGATCGACGTTATGGCTGCAGGCCAACGCGAATTATTAATTGGCTCTTGAAGTAGTCGTCTGACCTGGGTAGCTGCCGTGCAACCAGGGAAAATCATATACGCGCATTAGCCAGATGTTTGCCGTTTATAAGGAGTTTACTTAATTGGCAACTCTTAGACCAAATCCCCAAACAACTTATGGAGTTGGCTAACCAATCAAGATACGAGCATTCATTGGAATGCCTAAATCCAACACAAAAGGCTGCGCTTAATGATGATTTAAAATGGCACATATATTATAGACTACACTTAAATTCGGTAACATTATATAAGCAAAAATGAACGTCACTGGCAGGCTGATGGGAATGCAAATTCTTTGGGCGATTTGGTGACAGCAGAGTATTGCTTTGACAACTTGGCCACCCAAATTGCACATGATTAGGCATTTGGAATGTGGAATCAAATAGTCTTTAAATTTAGTTCTAAAATATCATATAGATTTGGAGGAGAATATGGGAAGGGTGAGATAAGGCATCTGAAACGAAAGTTATTGATTATGTGACACTAATATTTTCATATTAAATAAAATGTAATCATGTTTGTTGCTTCTAACGGTGGAGGCTGAATAGCCTATTGCTGTAAAAAAAAAAAAAAAAAGTAAACCTAATTAATATTGCACCATGCAATATTATATCCATAAACGTTTTCCAACTTTTGCAAACCATTTGCTTTGTACTGAAAAAGTAAATTGCTACGATGTTATGTTGAGTGCAATGTTCAAAGAAACACGATTCTCTAACTTGTCTTGGTAAGCGAAAGTGGACTAATTTACTCAATGTTTTGCAGCCATAATAACTGTTCGGAATCACAAAATTATGCAACCTTAAAGTGGGCTAGACAACTCCAACCGCTACAATGTTGTCTTAACGGGACAATTCACGCAGCGGCGACTAAAATCACGCTGTGTAGCGTTTTGAAACAGTTTGAATCACCACAAATATAACGTTTTTGTTGGTCTGAGCCTATTCAGTAATTCAAATGTAAACCTCGTTTCACAACATATACGTGTCAACATCGATACAGCTCTTGCTAATTCACATTTAGCTTTCAAAGTGCGCTGGTTTTGTTCTTGCATGAACAAATCCTTAAATTTAAGCAGTTTGATCAAAAAATGTATGCTTTATTTAATATCAAACCAGTGATGTACTGATTTAAGCATTTATTCTTAAATCATGGACAATTCAATCTTTCCATATACTTATTGTTAATAATATTGAAACTGTTTGAAACTTTGTTCGAAATGCCTTATTTTGGTAGAAAACGGGCACCGATTTTGCCGCATCTTGAAGTCTTCTTGCCTACTTTCCCGTTTTTTCACGGTCAAACTTTGATTCATTTTGAAGTAAACCCCTGTACCTACATGACCTTAAGTGGAATAAGCAATCAGTCAACAAATAGATATTTAAAATACGTGCTATATACTTTACTTGTCTCTCTACTAATTTAAATTTAATCCGTCGGTCGAGGCCTTTCATCTCTGAGTAGTCCAAGGCCTTTGAAAGATTCTCAGAAAAAAAATATATTGATCCTAGGCAGAAGTACTGCTCTCTCAAAGTTTTCCGTGCCTTCACTTCTTCAGGACAGCTCAAACAAACGCCATTCTCCACTATACTGGTATTTGAGTCGCTACTAACTTAAATTAAATCCGTCGGTCGGGGCCTTTCAACTCTGACTAGTCCAAAGCTTTTGAAAGATTCTCAGAAAAAATTATAAAAATCGATCCAAGGCAGAGAAATAACTGCTCACTCAAAAGTTTTCCGTGCCTTCACTTCTCCAGGACAGCGGTAAAACATACGTCATTTCCCACTATATAGCTTGCTAGGCAGTTTGTTTTGATTTAGAAATCAGTTGCGTGGTTTGGAATCCATAAAGCAAGACCTATTTTTATTGTTTTATGTAAGCTTATGGTAATGTCAGTCAGTTTGGCTACTATTACATAGGCCTTATAACACATTGAATTTTAACTTGAGCTATGCTGATTGATTGTGAATGTAAGTGATGCTCATCGGTAACGTTATTTGTACCAAGATAAAAGGCGACCTAGTTGTTGCATGCTTGAGCGGGGTAATTTTAAGTAGGCCTATCAAGGCAGTTAAGAATATATTAATGAGATCAGCGGATATGAAAAACTTCATATTTAAAATACTTCTGCTTATGAAGAACTATGCGTGATAAGAGTTTGAGGTAGCATATCAATTGCCGTGAGAAAATCGGGACCTTTCCTTTCATCTTTTGTTTTCCTCTGTCCACCGAAGCGTTGGTTTCCTTAAAGATCGCGTTGAGTGGCATGATCAGTTGTGACCACGGATGCGTGCCTGAAAAATCAGTGCATTAAGAAAACAAGAAAACCTATTCATTAGTCAGATGGTTTATTGCCTTAAGGTTTGCAGAGCAGACTGCAGAAATTAGCAGATCGGCTACTCGTAGACAGCTAAAAATACAAGATCAATACAATACAAGATCATCATCGTAATGATAAATGAAATATAGGCTATAATGTAGGAGTTTGTTGGGCAGAGAGCTTTGACTTTTGCAAGATCGATTGGGCGAAAACTGTGGGGGGAGGCAGGGAAAACTATAGTATTTCAACGAGAGAATATGCCTGTTTATTACCACTTTATAGGCTAAATAAGCAGATATGTACAAATAATACTGAGCAATGATCTTGCAATGGGACCTACATTTTACTGAGATGTTTTGAAATGTGTTTTCGACCTGGTGATTATCTGGCACTGATTATGAGTGTACAAACGCAATTGCAAGCAATACCTTGGCAAACTGTCGTTCAAAGCCTAGAATTGTTGTTGACTAGGGCCGCGTCATAAAAAAGCTAAGTTGTTTGACACGTTCGCGGTTTTCAGCATACACGTATTTAATATTTTAGCCTCAATTTAGGTAAACGACCATGTAACTGTAAAGGCAGTTAGTTTTTCAAAGTATCTGTAGCAACATATACATTGTTTTTCCCAGACAAAGAAGTAAACTAATGTCAAAGTTGGCCATAGGAGGTTTGAGCTCTTAGAAGACCCCGCTTGGCTACACCAAAGCATCAACTCGGTAAAATGAAAAACCTTTTTTCGACACAAAAACTGTCACTTTTAGATCAACTGAAAATGTATGAATTTGTTTTTATTAATAAACGTTTAGTAAGTAACATAAATTTGGAGCATTCACTGTTTAATCACTTGATTTAAAAAAAAACTGAAAGCACGTTTGTCCTGTCTACTTATAGCCCATGACGAAACATGTCATTCATGAATGTCGGTTGGAAGCAGATTCGATCCCAATTGGAGTAATATTCTCAATATACACTTATATTATTTAAATATATATTTTTATAAGTCGTGGTTTAGATTTTTACCAAACGGGATAAACATAGGTCTACATATATAGACCATGTAGGCTGCAATGGACACAGTGATCACTTCTTTGGTCTGAAGTAGGGCTTGACGTTGAAAAACATACATGAACTGAAGTAAAACACTCAACCATAATTATCCTTCAACATCTTGCATGAACATGAGAAAATATTAGAACTACGAGAACAAGTTCCTCTACTCAGTAAAACGAGGGAACTGGTGTGTGACGTCTAATTGGTTTAATCCGCCTAATTTTATATTGGCTTGGTAAATCATGACCTGTGTCTAACTTAAACTTTAATTCACTTTTAGATTTTTTTTACTCACGAGACCACTCAATATTATTTCAAATCACAAATTTAAATCAGTCAAATAACTGAGCTCCTGGAACAATGGCCAGCGCAAATATTTTTAATCCATTGCCTATTTCGCGGAACTTCTTGTTTTAAGATTATTGTTTCCAACCGGAACATCAAATACGACATTGTCTCGACATGGCGAGGCATCTACGTTTCGTTGCCCGGACAGTGATGGTTCACGAGGGCAACGTTGATACAGCTTATAAGGCATTGAACAGGTAATATGTAATGCTAATTATTGTGAATTTTATCCTGGCCTGTGATGTTTTATTTGTTTAAATTTACAAGCTCGGTTCATTTGCGTTAGCTAGCTCAAGTTACACAGCCTAGCTCAATGTCGTAACAACCCCCTCTGAAGGTCCACCCACATTTTGGTCACCTTAATGGCAGGGTACGCTGTTTCTAGGGTTAAATTAATAATTAAATCTTCAATGACTAAGCTTAATTACAGTTAGAGAATCCAGCATGACGGTAGTAAGGTTATTTTTGATTTGATTACGATATTCCACAAATGTATGTATTTACTTACTAGTACAGCTCTGGAAACAGAGACCACTGCAAAATAAGTTGGTTTGACTATTGCCTATGTGTTTTTTTTATGCTGTAAATTACTGACAACATCTCTCCAAAATTCTAAATGAAAAACTATTGTAATTTAGAGAATATTTTTGCAGAAATTGAAAAGCGGTCAAAATAACAAATAGTGTGCAGTGTTTTCAGACTTCAAATAATGCAAACCAAACAAGCTCATATACATTTTTAAACAACGCAGTACTAATGTTTTAACTTGGAGTTCAGAAATCAATGTTGGTGGTATAACCCTGATTTTCAATCGCAGCTTTCATGCATATTGGCATGCTCTCCACCAGTCTCACGTTGCTGGGTGACTTTGTCACTCGTGGCCCAATAATTAAAGCAGCTCGGCTTTGTTTGATGGCTTGTGACCATCCATCCCCCTCTTGATCACATTTGCAGAGGTTCTCAATGTGGTTCAGGACAGGAGTTTGGACATTGTCCTGCTGAAAAAAACAATCCTCCAGCAAAACTCAATTTTGTGAATGTAGTTTTACGCAATAGCTCATCAAAAACGCTGATAAGACGTCAGACGGTGACGTCAAACTACCGTTGATGCTGTATCATTTCAACTAATTGATTTCAGATCATCAACGGCTTATCCCAAATGAACAAAAATAATAACAGAAAATGGTCTCTTGGACACTACAATTTCCTACTGATGTCAACATGTGGCAACAAAGAACAATTTATTTTATTTAATTTTCCTTGAACCAAAGGGAGCCTCTCACCTGAGTCTCATTGGATCATGCTCCTTGAACAGAGTGTGAACTTTGAAATGATCCACTGGTCTCTCTTTGATTAGCTAGTCCTTCATCCGCAGACGTTCAGCCATTTTAGGTAGTGTTTCTTTCCCTCCATATCAATAAGCATTAATGTATTGATAGCTCTCTTCCTATTATCTTGGACAGCCATCATGAAACAAAGTAGCCAGCCAGTGCCAGAAGAAATCCTGCCTTGAAACCTATCGTTTCACTCAGATTATATTGCCATTTTACTCATCCAAAATTTATTTTGACAGCTTTATTCTTCCATTACAAGTTACACTTTAATTTTTTTAATTCTTCTCAAGATTGTCCCTATATTTGACTTCATTTACCTTCACAGTGTGTGATTATGGAATGCAAATTAAAATAGATATTACTGAGTTTTTATTTTCATTTTGACATGGTATTTGAACTGGCAAATGACTGACTGTATTGTAAATGCAATTGCAGGATTACGTTGTCATTGAATGTATTGCACTTTATTTTGAATTTTGACAGCTGTTTTCATCCATAGTGATGGAAGTTGTGCCTTATCATAATCTGTTTATTCTGTTGTAACCTGCCCTTGTTCTTTGTTCCTCTTAACACATTTTAGAGTGCTATCTTTGGATGGGATTATTGAAACCGTAAAGCGCAAGCGCTATTATGAAAAGCCATGCAGGCAAAGGCAGCGTGAGAACTACGAGAACTGCAAGCGGATATATCACTCTGAGATGGCCAGGAAGATCTCCTTCATCTCCAGGACACACAGGGAAGATCCTTGGGCTGGTTGCTAGTACAGTGAAAAATAGGCTGGTACAATAAGGACAGTGTCTACATGCTCAATGTGATTACCAGGAAACTGTAACGAAAAGAATACAAAATAAAGAAATCCACCCAAATACAATTGTTATAACTTTTTGAAAGTCGACCAAGGGATTCACTCAATGTATTCAAAGACTTAAGACAGAGTGAAGAAATCAATATGGCATGATTTGTTGTTATATCTGCTGTTTCACAATGGCATTATCTGTGCTAATTGGATATTTTCTTATTTTTTATTGAGTTTTGTTCAGCAAATGTGTTGATAAATAAACGTTCTCCAATCATACTTCTGTTTTGATCATAGTTCTGTGTATTTTAGGAATTGTTTCACTAATCAGCTCAAAGGTAAAAAAAGAGTTTGGTTTTGTGTGGTACTTTCAGGCTTCTCCATGACAACCGGAAATTGGAAGAGTTATGCGAGTCTCAGAATGAAGCTATTAATCTAATCAAAGCACACATTCATAGCCATGCATATAGCATTTGTAGCAGTATAATGGCACAGAAATGCAGATTGGCTTCAGAACACTAAATGTTGTGCACCTTTTCAACACTTATGTAATTCATCATAATGTATGTAATATACACTGCTCAAAAAAAATTAAAGGAACAATTTTTTATCAGAGTATTGCATCAAGTCAATTAAACTTCTGGGATATTGATCTGGTCAGTTAAGTAGTAGAGGGAGTTAATCAGTTTCAGCTGCTTTGGTGTTAATGAAATTAACAACAGGTGCACTAGAGGGGCAACAATGAGACGACCCCTAAAACAGGAATGGTTTTCCAGGTGGAGGCCACTGACATTTTTTCCCTCATCTTTTTTGACTGTTTTTTTCACTAGTTTTGCATTTGGCTAGTGTCACTACTAGTAGCATGAGGCGATACCTGGACCCTACAGAGGTTGCACAGGCAGTCCAACTCCTCCAGGACTGCACATCAATACGTGCCATTGCCAGGTTTGGTGTGTCTCCCAGCACAGTCTCGAGAGCATGGTGGAGGTTCCAGGAGACAGGCAGTTACTCTAGGAGAGCTGGACAGGGCCGTAGAAGGTCCTTAACCCATCAGCAGGACCGGTATCTGCTCCTTTGTGCAAGGAGGAACAGGATGAGCACTGCCAGAGCCCTACAAAATGACCTCCAGCAGGCCACTGGTGTGAATGTCTCTGACCAAACAATCAGAAACAGCGTTCATGAGGGTGGCCTGAGTGCCCGACGTCCTCTAGTGGGCCCTGTGCTCACTGCCCGGCACTGTGGAGCTCGATTGGCATTTGCCATAGAACACCAGAATTGGCAGGTCCGCCACTGGCGCCCTGTGCTTTTCACAGATGAGAGCAGGTTCACCCTGAGCACGTGACAGACGTGAAAGGGTCTGGAGAAGCCGTGGAGAACGTTCAGCATGACCGGTTTGGTGGTGGGTCAGTGATGGTCTGGGGAGGCATATCCATGGAGGGACGCACAGACCTCTACAGGCTAGACAACGGAACCCTGACTGCCATTAGGTATCGGGATGAAATCCTTGGACCCATTGTCAGACCCTACGCTGGTGCAGTGGGTCCTGGGTTCCTCCTGGTGCACGACAATGCCCGGTCTCATGTGGCGAGAGTATGCAGGCAGTTCCTGGAGGATGAAGGAATTGATACCATTGACTGGCCCCCACGCTCGCCTGACCTTAATCCAACAGAACCCCTCTGGGACATTATGTTTCGGTCCATCCGATGCCGCCAGGTTGCATCTCAGACTGTCCAGGAGCTCAGTGATGCCCTGGTCCAGATCTGGGAGGAGATACCCCAGGACACCATCCGTCGTCTCATTAGGAGCATGCCCCGACGTTGTCAGGCATGCATACAAGCACGTGGGGGCAATACACAGAACTGAGTACCATTTTGAGTTGCTGCAATGGAATTTCAGCAAATTGGACTAGCCTGCCGCATCATTCTTTCACTTTGATTTTCGGGGTGTCTTTGAATTCAGCCCTCTGTAGGTTGATAATTTTCATTTCCATCAAACGATATGGCATCCTTTCGTTCCTAACACATTACCCAGTCCATATCAGTATAGATTTCCAGCATGATTTTTTTTCCCATTGAGATCTGATGTGTTTTCAAAGTGTTCCTTTAATTTTTTGAGGCACACATTGCATAAACACTTGTCTTCCGAATTTAGTATTAGACTTAAAATGGTTGCTCAGTTTCATTAGTTAGACCGCTCTTAGAGAACTGTTTCCCCACTCGAAAAAGAAAGGATTGTTTTTGCAAGAAGGACCTAAGGGGCTCTGCAAAGAGAAGAATCGACAAATCAATAAATAATAGGAGCTACTAAAATCTTGACGAAGAATCTCCATGCTGGATGCTGGTTTGCTAAGACTATTTTGTTAACCTATTAGATAATGGTATATCAGGGGGATGTATTTACAATGTCTTTGCAATAGGGCATGATCTCAATAATGAAATCAAGAGTGTAGGAGAATAAAAGTGATATGGTACACTTCTATTTTATTACTAGCATGTAAAACAGCACACCAATTAGTAATTACTTGCTCTGTAACAGGTAAGTTAAGATTTTTAGTTTTGAGACCTTTTAGATGTAAACTAGGCGGTCAGGGGAGGGAAGTAATTATTGACCCCCACCAAATCCACCAAATCTGGGACACATTTGAAAACTGCTCGATCGACTTGAGATCTGGGGAATTTGGAGACCAGGTCAACACCTTGAACTCTTCATCATGTTCCTCAAACCATTACTTAAAAAAATTTTTGCAGTGTTGCAGGGCACATTATCCTGCTGAAATAGGCCACTGCCATCCGGGAATACTGTTGCCATGAAGGGGTGTACTTGGTCTGTAACAATGTTTAGGTAGGTAGGTGGTATGTGTCAAAGTAACATGAATGCCAGGACCCAAGGTTTCCCAGCAGACCTGCAGTTTTGGAGATGCTCTGACCCAGTCCTCTAGCCATCACAATTTGACCCTTGTCATAGTCTTAAGATCTTAAACCAACTGACGAGGGTAAATAATAAACAAGTAAGATACACAAACAAGTCTTTTTTGGAACATTTCCGTAGTTTCAAATAATTATTTAATACATAAATACATTAGCACACTGTTGCAATGTTATAGAAATAACATAATTCGAAGATGTAAGGTGTATCATTGGAAATGTGAATACATTATTTAATGACTACAGCATCGGATTATGTAATTGTTGCGGTTACTACGAAACTCCTTGGAAATGCATAAACACATTGGAGCCTCTCCCTGATGAGACTGAACAACGTGTCTGGCTTGTTGACTACACAGCCTACCACACGATTAACACGTGCAGATAGAAGATTAGGCGAACAAGTGCTACTGACCAATCGATGTTTACGGGATTACTGAATGGTTACTCACTGAGCCAATAAGAAAACGCCTTTTGGAGGGGTAACCAATGAGCGTGGAGATATTGATGTGACACGTGTATTGTATGTGGAGTCTGTGGAGTTGCACATGTTGCACCGCGCTGTACAGGGAGAGTACATGGACCTAAGAAGGAGGGAAAGCTAAGGCACGGGGCACAGTACAACGAAGTCAACATTGACGATAGACGCCTCAAACAGCAGCCAACTGCGAACAGCTATACAAGTTCTTACTAAACGTTGCTTCTTTGATTCAAGTCGTCTTTGATTCCCTATATTACTTTTATAGGTTGTTAAGTAGGTGGCATCATTTTAACCTGTATTTCTGTTGGCTGAATTCACAACATACCCTTCAAGGTGAGTCCGAGTTTTCTATTTTTCCTGATGTGAAAGTTACATTTTCAAAATGTGATTTTTGTTATTTGTTTGTTATTTTTTTTTGTCTTTTTTTGCTAGTATGTTAGATATTTTTTGCTTAAATGAGTCTGTTCCGGTTGCATTTTAGTTATTAGCTGCATGTGACTAATAATGTCACATATATTGAACAGTGCTAAGCGCATTAGGAAAATGTAATAATATACTAAGACATGTCCACTCCCCTTTAACTATGGCTCATTTACTTGGTCACATTTAAATAAATGCTAGATTGTTAATTCATATTGTTGTAAGCAACAATGACGAGAAATAATTAATCGGCATAACCAATTTGAGCAACTCCATTGTGGCTTTTAACGCTGCCAAAATAAAGGGACTTTAGAATTTGTGTTACATGTATAGTTGAATTTGAAATTACCTTGTACAAGATTAGATGGGCAGGTCTCTGCCACACAGCACTATGCGTCACTTGGACCTCCCTTCACATGTATTGCAACGCAACAGCTCGTGAGGAGCACACCCACTGCTCGACATTGCACACCTCTTGCACGTTTTTGACATGCAGTGGGATAATTACATCAAGGGGTTTTTACGCTCTAGATATTATTGCCTCAATCAAGTCCCATTCAGCAACTTATGATTGTCACTTATCTTAATTGTCTCTCTTGTCTTTCTTAGGTATGCATTCCTTGAGCAACTCTACCAAATGGCCATCCTATGAATCACTCCCCTCCACTCCTAGCTTCCTGTTCAGTGAAAGTGATCAGACTGAGGATGAGGCAGACGTCTTCTCGTCTGAAGGGGAGGGAGAGTGTGGAGGGAGCAAGTCCTTTTCATTGTCCCAGGAAGGCCTGACCAATTCAAGGTTGGGTCAAGCCTTTGTTGGTCAAGATGGATCTTTCCGGATGTCTGGAAAAAGCCAGTTGGAATGCTGTCCCCACACAACCACATACCCTTCCTTGGTACTTTCCCCAGAGCCCACTGCTACACTAGACCCAGCTTCTACCTCAGATGGAGACCTGGCCTTTGCACATAAAGTGAGTTTTATTTATTGAATTGAATATTTATTGAATTAAGCCACTCAAAAGAACATGTATAAAAAAGTGTCTGTGAGGTTACTGACATTTTGTTTTCTTCCAAAGTGTGCTGATCTACAAAGATTTATCAGACCAGTGATGGAGCTTCTTAATGGATTGAAAACGGGAAGATATGAGAGAGGTAAGCTGTTCGGTAAAAATTGTCCACCGACAAATATCTCCAAATGATCTACTTTCCTAGTTGACCAGTCATTTAAGTTTGCATGAATATTTATTCTCTTTTTTTAAATTATTGACAGGTCTCAGCAGTTTTCAACAGAGTGTTGCCATGGATAGA
Organism: Galaxias olidus; assembly: GCA_026901105.3. NCBI lineage: Eukaryota > Metazoa > Chordata > Actinopteri > Galaxiiformes > Galaxiidae > Galaxias > Galaxias olidus. The sequence continues at coordinate 237,499 of JAPMUY010004991.1, read as the reverse complement.
TTGCAGCGGATTCTAGGAATTCTTCAGAAACCTGATATGGGGTGAGTCTATTGAAATCTTGTAGTATAGCGATAACCATGGTTGTACTAGTTTGCTGCAAACTTCTAATGTCAATAAGGATTAAGCTTTATCGCATTAGTAACACTAATGTCTCTTCCTCTTGTTTTGGTAGAGAGAGATATTTGAGAACACTACTGCAGGTGGAGATGATGCTAAAGGTGTGGTTCCCTCAGGTTGTCAAGGAGACCCTAGCTCTCTCTACGGAGAATGTGATTCCCATTGCCCCACCACGTTGGCACAAGAACCAGCTGCACATGCCAGTCAAGGTGGGTCTCTTACTGCTTTGCATAGTACTTTTACAGCACCTGAAAATGCCACAGACATCATTGTATGTTACCCAACATTAACATTTGTTTTCTGCTGCTTTCCCCTTATCCAGAAGCGAAAATTGAGCTGGTTGGACTCAGACTTTCCCAGTGCTCTCCCACCTAGCTGCAAGCGTCAGCAAAGAGACCAACCGGAGGTCAATGGCCAGATAGAGATTCCCTGGAACAACACCACAAAAAGCTTGCCTGTGCCATCTAGAGAACAGACTAGTAGTCTTCGGACAGACAATCAAGTGGCAGAGCAGGTTAGGTGGACAAATGGACATGAGTTGTATATCAACACTGGTCTTCTGAGCAAACCTTCATATCTGTGCAGAAGGACAGAAAAAGCGAAAGGGAAGCAACGTCAGATCTTGCTGGCGTCCCCATGTGTGAGCCCAGAAACACAAGAGTGCTGTGTGTCTTCCTCTATCCTGGTAACTGACACTCCTCAGCTCCCCCTCCTTGGACAGCTGCCACTGAGATGCCACAGCCACCTTGTCAACTTGAATGCCAGAGGTGGGGCAAAAATCAAATCCGATGAAATCCAGGGATGGAGTTTGTCTGTCTCACTGAGGGCTTGTAAACAAGAGGAGGAGGAGACTTGCATATATGTATAACTGCCCTAAGATTGACAAAGCTTATAACTTAGCTTTTTGCACTTTTTCCCTGATCATTATTTTTTGGGGTTCTATATGGGAGTGTTACTTTTTGATACTGTGACTTGTCTGTTTCCTTTTTTTTATAAATGTAATACGAAAGAGTTGGAAAATATTTTTGTATGGTTGATGATATAAAGCTGTCAGTGCACTAGTTGCATTATCTTTTACACCTTCTGTATCAGAATAATTTACATTGTACAAGTTATAAAATAAATCTCATGTTGACATGTACAAATCAAAGATCAATGTGAAACTTTAAAACAAATAGCTCATCTTCAACTAGAATATATATATTAAGACAGGAATAATGGAAAAACTGGGGTAGTCAAACTTAATATGCCTTCATACTAAACCAGGCAAGTTCTTAAACCATTGCCCAGATGTGCAAAGTAAATTGATATATTTTATAAACTTACAAAATGTTTCGGCAATAGTTCATGGAATAATTAATTTGGAATAACTTCTATAGTAAGCTACCTTTTGAATTATAAGTAATTACTGAAAAGTAATGACACCAAAGATAACTACACACGATGAAAATATACATATATTCAATGTATATAACACAATCAGGTCCAAAACCTTCTGGAAACAAAAATACACTGAATATATATACATTTTCATATATATATATATATATATATATTCTTCATATATACAGTATATATATGAAGATGTGTAGGGAGTAAACTGTTAGAATTAGAAAGCATTCCTTTGGTCAAGAATTTGCTCTAAGAATTTTCCCTTTCCCTAGAAAAACATTTAAGATTCTCTATATTGATTACAACAGAAATAACTTCACATCTTTTCTTTTAACATAGTGACATTTCCTTTCTGTAAATGCTTCTATTGGATGGTGTTTGATCGATGACTACTTTGAACTATATTTAGAATTTTGCCTTGTTTTAATACAGGGATGTAATCTTTTATCACAAAATTACTCATTCTGTGCAAGATGACACGAAACCTAAATACCGTTTCACCCAGCATGGTCCTTCACACGTGTCAAACATGCTGCTCTTCATACTTCCCATTGAATCTTCTTCAAGCATACCCTGTCATATAGTAGGTGATTACACATGGTGAATGAACTAAGCACACTTCCATTAGTGCGTGTTTTCTAATCACACACAAACTGTTCTATATAAATATGTGAAATACCTTTCATTTTCTGACAACTTGAACAACTTGGTTGAAAATAGAACAACTTTATCAGATAACTTGTTCCATTTTCAACCAAGGAGTGGCGCCACATTTTGAACATCCCCTTCAGCGTTGCACGAAAACGAGGAACAACAAACGTGCTTTGACCATCCGGTCAGCTTTCTATTGGCTACTATGTTGCGATGGGGTTAGTGTTCGCTAATTCAGCCACACTTCCTTGTCCAATGTTTTGTAGTAAACTAATATAAATATCTACGTTTATTTGTATGAGAGGATAGCAATAACAAGTACATTTTGTACAGGGCGTTGTTTGTCCATTGTTTGAATGTGCGATCACCAAGTTATGTACTTCACGCGGCCAGAAGTAACGTTACCTTTAAGAAGCGCTAACGTTAGCAGCTGCTTGCAGGTTTAATACTGCAACCAGGCAAACACCGATCATCAAGTCGATGTAGAAATGGCTTCAAGAGCTGGCGCGTCAAGCAGCTCACCTGTCTCTTTTGAATCAACTTTGAACCGGCGGTTTCAAGAAGTATCGAACACAATGGATTCTATTCAAGGTTTATCGAACTGGTGCATCGAAAAGAAGAAATACCACAGCCTAATTGTGCGATACTGGGTGAAATGGTTGAGAAAATGTAAGTTTCCTAGCGCGCGAGCTAGTAAGTTAGCTACTACCACTAGCTAGCATGCTAAGTTTATCAGTTAAGCTTTTTCCATTTTCAACTAGTGTGTCAATCATCAAGTTATGTAGCCTGTACTTCATGCGCAGGCAGAAGTAACCTTTCCCGTAAGCAAACAACAATAGCTGCATAATTGATGATGGCGTTTGTTTTGATAATATAAATTTGCCTCTTCTGTCAGGTTGATTGCTGATATGTGGTTTCCGAATTAAATATATTGCTCCGTATTTTGTCTGTGTTATGGAGTACTTTTATTTAAACTAATTCACTTAAATTCAGTATTGATTTCCCTTAAAAAAAATGTGTATCTGTTCAAACAGGCACATTCTGTTCAATAAAATGTGCACACCCAGGTAAAGTTAGCTGGCTAACTTGTGGTAAACTAGCTAGTAATGCCTGGTATGCTACTGTTAACCGCTACCCTGAGTCCTGCCTGGATACCTACTTAACTTGCTTAGACTAAGAATTAAGAGTAGACTAGTGTATGTAACTTGGCAGTGCATTATGCCTTTTCTGATTGTGGTAATTTAAGTCATGTATTTGAGTTGCTAGATCAATAATTTCTTGACGTTGAATCACAATGTATTTTGTTGGTTAGTTGTAAAATATCGATACTTTTTTCATGATTGTCTGCAGTGTGGTATGGAAGTGTTTTATGGCATTAGTAAACAAAGGACAGGGTCATCATATGAACCTTTCAGCTGATGTCTATCAAATTGGGCTGAGGATGAAAAATGGCCATTGCTGGACAAAATAACATACCTTTCCCCATGAGAGTCATAATCAGAACATGGAAAAATAAGAAATAGGTTGGCCTGAGAGTTATTAACTTTCATGTTAGCATATTAACTGAGAAAGTGGGAGCCGTTTATAGTTAGTGGCAATAGCACACATGCAAGTTGCCTGCAAGTTGCATGTGTATGTGTGTCTCCTACTTGGAGAATTGTTCAATCGTGAACTAGATAATCAATGTCTGCTAGCGGGGTTAGCTGTCTAATCATTTGTTTATGATTTATCTACTTGGGGATTAAGCTGATACAGGTAGAGCATTGTATTGTCCCTAATTGTCAATGTTATCCTAGTAAAAATGGTGTATGCAAAACTGACAGAGGATTTAAGAGGAAATGTATGACATAACCAAAAAGGGACTTTTCTATTACTCCTTGAGATGTTTCTCTTTTCAAGCAGCCAGGAATGGTATACTATCAATAAGTGTGTATCGCAATCTAGACTGTTTATTCACTACAGTAGGGGCATGCCTGTGCAAATATTATCATACCACTTATTTTTAATAACACTTGTTAGGTTTGTGATTTTTAACAGCTTGTGAAATATAAGTTCTATCCGACCAACTGAATTTGCATGTACTTTTCACTGCATATTTACAAACGCTGCTTGCAAAAGAAAACTGCTCTAATTAGCCTATTTGTTAGTTTAGTTATTGAGGTCAATTGTAGCTGCAAATTATATTCTGTAGTTCCAGTTAAATACATTTTTCTCTGAATATGATAATGTTTATTCATATAATTTGAATTGAACAATTTGTGCATTTTTTTTAAGTTAATTATGTAACTTGTTTTTTTTATTAAAGTGACAGCACAATCTTTAGAAAATTGTTGAACTGTGACATTGATGCGTTCATGTATTGGTATCCATTGCCATCCAATCAGATACATCACTTTGTCAGATGATATTAATTTAAGAACCCAAACACTTTTACAAAAAGTTATTTTAAGTTTAGTGAAACTGTTGTTTTTTTTTGGTTTTGGCAAATTGGCATGTCTGTTTGGGGGGGATGCAGGACCCTTTCATTGACCTGTATTCCTGAATAAATTGAGGTTAATCCCACTTCTAAAATGAAAATATTTCGACTGGCAAGGCTTGCATTCAATGTGCTTTTAAGGCCAGATTTAATTTGATAGTGTGTAGGCTAAAAGTGTTATTCTAAGTTCAAAAGTTTGTTTAAAATGTAACAGACTACTAAAGCTCGTTCATTTGAGGTTGTGGGAGGCGTTACATTTAGGAAATTCTTGAAAGAGATACAGAGACCTAGCTAAGTAAATGTGTATAACTTGGATTTAAGATATAATTATTTTGCTTTTGAAAGAAACAAAGATTTGAGAGAAGTATTCGTGACAAATGTAATTTAGGCTCTATGCTGTATAATTAATAAAGACCTAGCTTGCTAACCTGACAAGGTTTTCAATGCTGCATGTTCTATATTGATCATTATTTTTATACTGCCGATGTAAGGATTAAGGGCAGTTTGTGTTTTTCATGTTCTTAGATTTCCTATAGCCTTTTGCTTTCAATTGCAATTTAAATTTGCTTTCAAGCACGTTTCAGCTTTCGACAATTTCAGTGAGTGTTGCAAAAAGCACATTATCCCTCAGTCCCATTTGAATGTACTTTGAGGAGTTCAGGATAATTTATTGTAACCTTATGTCTGTCACCTTGAGTTAGGCTACGGGTTTTGAATACTTGGAGCTGTTATTTAAACCTACAGGAATGATTAAAACCGACAGTTTTGTCAGGGTTTGAATGAAACATCAGTATTCTTTAGCAGGTATTCGTTATGAGAAATATCTTAAGGCATGCAGTTGTCTGGCTTAATCCTTATCTTACTCTTGCTTTTGTTTTAAGTGTTGCTTATTGTGTTCCTACTCAAGTGACTCACTGCTTTGGGCTTGTGCCCCCAAACAGTTAAATCCACTTTCAAGTAGCAAGAATCACCAGTATGAATGGAAATGTGGAAAATTTTGTAACTGGGCAATGTGTATGTCTGGTTTTATATGAATGCATGTGTCGTCTTAACAAGGACTGCTGGCTTGTAACTGCCTGGCTAAAGATATTCTCTCCTCTTTCACAGCTGAAGCCCCTCACAGACTCAACCTGTTCTATGTAGCCAATGATGTCATTCAGAACTGCAAGAGAAAAAACGCCATTGTCTACCGTACTGCCTTTGCTGAGGTTTTGCCTGATGCCTTTTTGCTAATTAAGTGAGTAGAACCAGGCCTGACTGACTGCAGGAAACGTGTGTGTGTGTGTGTGTGTGTGTGTGTGTGTGTGTGTGTGTGTGTGTGTGTGTGTGTGTGTGTGTGTGTGTGTGTGTGTGTGTGTGTGTGTGTGTGTGTGTGTGTGTGTGTGTGTGTGTGTGTGTGTGTGTGTGTGTGTGTGAGAAACAGTCATGAAAGTACACTTTATGGACTTGTGTTGCACTTTGTTGCCTGCTTAGTTTACGAAGTAAAACCTACTACCATGTTAATTGTTAATGCATCATTTAGTTTTGTACTTAGTTTCTCTACTCTTGGCTGCTTGTGTGTAACTGGCTGATGGTGTCATTGAGGCTGATAAGCTTTCCTTTCGTCTTGCTATCATTATCATCCCCTCTCAATGATGCAGTAATTTTGGGGATACCAAGGTGGTGAAGGCGGTGGACCGAATACTGACCATCTGGGAGCAGAGGAATGTCTATACTAATGTCCTCATTGCTGAGCTCAAGGGCTGTTTGGTCAAAGAGGAGTCTCCTCCTGAAACACCTGGGGAGCCAAAGGGTGAGTCCGTCAACCCCTTTCCTCTATTTTCGATCCCTAGCTTGCACATTTTCAACATTCATTTAATGATACTCACAGCTCCTTTGTACACTTCTTCTAGCTCCGTTGGAGTCCAGTATGGCTCTCCGGTCCAAGATTGTTGCTGAATTTGTGGTATGGATGCATTAGCGTTACTAATTAACACATAGTTGTTGTTTTTTACGATCAACATATGTATGTTCTTGTAAGAGCATGTATTTAGTTACAAAAGAAAACTCTCTGGAGTAATTTGAAAATGCTGTTGATTACATAGCTAGGTTGAAAGTACATTACGGCTATGACAACAACTATGCATTGAATTTCAAGATGCTAAGCTTGAAACCGGTCTTGACAAGCTAGTTGTCTCACTGCTACTCTCCTGTACCATTGCAGCCTCAGGTGTTTATGGAGCAGCTCACCAAGCACCAGTGCTCCATGGAAGAGACCGAGCTCAAGGAGAAACAGCTGGCTGCCATGAGAGTGGACGTCTGCAGCACCGATGCCCTCAAGAAACTGAAAGGTGCCCGACTACAATCACAGATCATCTCACAAATTCATGCACATTTTACAGAAAGACACACACACGCCAAACCACTTTTGTTCTGAAAGAAGAAAACCCTGTCCCTTGACGGTCACCCAGTTACAGGAGTAGTAAATACTGCTCACTAGCTACAGTATATTTAAAAGAAAAAGCTTGTGCCTTTATCTGGATAGATGTGTAAATGAGGTATTGTTTGCTGCCCTTTGAGTTTAATAACAGTTCATATTTAATCTTTCTTATTTAGACAAGGCAGGAGGAAAGAAGTTCTGCAAGGACTTTGAAGATGGGAGTGCAAAGCTTCAGGAGTTTGTCAGTTTCCTGGACCAACAGAGCAAGGCTGGACCTTTGCTGTTGGAAGCCTTGGGAAACGCTGACATCTTCTACGAAATGCAGTACAAAGAGGTCAAGATTGTTGCTAACGTAAGTCGTAAACACATTTCCGTTTATATGCATAGTTCTGAGAGACCGTATAATACGTTGATACGTTAAGTGAAAACATTGACATTTCATTAAACCAATTCAAAATAATTAATACTGATAATGACCAAAACAATTGTTGTATTCTAAAGGCCTACCAGACATTTGCCAACCGGGTGTCCCACCTCAAGCGAAAACTGGACAGCCTCAAGGCCAATGTACCCGATTTGGACGAATCCCCCATTCCCTCGCCCTCTGCAGATGCGCCCTCTCCTACAGGCTCTGAATCGCCTTTCCAGGCCCTTGAAGTGGCTGAGCCAGACACCGACCTTGATGGCCTGGCCATGGAGGATGAACAAGATATTGTCTTGGGCGAGGCCCCTAGCCCCCTATCCACCCCTAGTGCATCCCCCAAAAACAGCTTCAGTGTTGGGGACACAGACAACCGTGATGTTGAGGACATGGAACTTTCTGATGAGGAAGCAGAGGGTGGCAGTATTATAGGTAGGACAGTGCTCTATGTGTAATGTGGTGGGGTAGAAGAGGGTGCCTTTTATGGTCATAATTAAACCTCTGCCTGGGGAATTTTTTTTTTTGAAAAACAATGTTTGTCTTTAACCCCTCCCCCTTTATTTACAGTTCAACAAAATGAATGCCCTGCCCCAGAAATAGTCTCCAATCCATTACCGACTGTCACTCAAGGGTCGGCAATCTCCGAGGCCCTTCCTGTCCAACAGGCCACGCCCCCTTTAGCAACCCTGCCTGGCAACCTGACAAATGTTGACATGGGTAAAATCAGCTCCCTTCTGAGCAGCTTCACCACAGTCATGAAGAACACAGGTTAGTGCCATTGTAGCCCCATACAGAAAATACATACACTTCTGAAAGTCATAATAAACTATTGATTCTCCACAAAATGACATCATCATTGTTGACTTTTGCAAGATTAAGAAGACGAGTTAACTTGTACATGATGATCAAATGTGTTTTTCTCTATGTAGTTACAACCTTGGTTTATGCACAGCCTCAACGTCAGATTTTTGAAATGTTGCATATTTTCCAAACTTTTTTCAGCCTTTATCAGACATAATGGAGCGTAAAGGCTAAAACACACCGCCGCAGCGTGTTGTATGTTACGTGACAAGTGCACCAATAGGAAGCGTCGTGCTGCAGCGCGTCAACAGGAAGACCACATTGTTTTCTATGTAGGCTACATGGTGTGATAAGGCATACATTATGATTAATGAGAAGTTAAGTTAGTATGCCATACTATACTAATAAAATGTCTACCAGAAAAATATTTTTAAAACATTAGGTTTTAAGTTATGTGTGGACAGTGGACACCCACTAATTAAACCTCATTGAGCAGGAAGACCTGCTACGGAAGCTGTGATTCAAAACAGCTTTTTCTCTGGCCGCTGGTTTGGGAGTTCAGTGAACATAGAAATTAGAAAACAATAGTAGGATATATTTTCAAGCGTGACGTTCAACGGCAGTGTGTTTTAGCCTTAAGTGAACAAATAAATAATAATTGTCAGCATTATTTGATTTATTTTCTTAAAACTAGAAGAGCAACAAATATGTATTTATAAAGCACTTTTTCAACAGTACTTTAGCTAACTTTTTTAATGTTAGTTGACCACACAAGTTGAATTTCACTAAGGTTAATTTAAAAACTATATATATAAATGTGAATGGATGTTGTGAAAAACTAACTTTTCTACTAAATGAATGCCTCTGAGTGAAACTTTAGAGAACACACTACATTTAATCTATGGGTCTCTATGGATTGATCTATGGGTATTTATTCTTGTTGCAACATAAAATATCAAACATCTGACAGGTGTCCCTTCATTTTGAAATGTCTGTTGTTTGTAGGAGGCTCAACAGGGAGCCCATCCTCTGCTGCCACCACAGCCACTTCATCTAAGCCCACACCACCAGCCCCCCTGGCCAGCCTCCTGTCTCAGGTTGACCTGACCTCAGAGGACCTCCTCTCAGCCCTTTCCAGAGCCAAGGGCCAGGGCAGTACTCAGCAGGGTAAGATCAAGGTGCCAGTGTACTCCTGGATAGGAAAGTGAGGCTGTAGTGTTTTGATGATGGAGACTCTTCCAGTAATGTAGTACCCTTAACAGAGTTTTGTTTGTCCCCGTTCAGAAGTGTAATTTGTTGACTCTTTCTTTCTTTCTTTTTTCCTTCTCGACTTTCCCTTTATATCAATATTCTCAAACAGGCCTTCCATCCCTTCTGAACAGTCCATCAGGGCATGACCCTTCCAACTCCTCAATCACAGCACAGCTCCCTCCTCCTGTCCCCTCTGCCCCTCCTCCCTCATCGGCGCCCCCTGGAGGCCTGCCTCTTTCTTCTGCTATAACCCCAGTGCCTTCTCCACCCATTCCGACATGTGGACAGGTTTCCACTGCCCAAACGGTCCCCCTTACCCAGGTCCCTCAAAGAGCCACCAACACAGAGCCCGAGACAGGCCCCTTGCCCTTCACCTCATCCCTGGAGTCCAAGATCCACAGCTTCCTCCAGGGAAACCCCGGTTTCAATGCGTTTGACCTGGGACTACATGGCGACGCCGTCCGAGGGGTGGATGACCTCAGCCCGTTGACAGGCACTGAGAACCAGGAAGGGACACCAGTAAGAGATGAAGGCGGGGGAACGCCAACACAGGACGAAATCATGGATAAGCCTGCTGCGGAAGCCGCGACTCAGGCAGCAGGCGGTACCCTATCGTCGTTGGCTTATGGCAACAGTGCCTGGCAGGACCCCAACAACCCCCATCACGGCCACCAACAAGCAGCAGCTCCCAACGGTCAGGGCTACCAGCAGAGTCAGTTTGGGGGGCTGGATGGAGCAATGCAGAATATGGCACACTACCAGCAGATATCTGCCCAGGGGACCACTACAGCGCTTACAGAGGGAGCCACTGGTAGCGCAACAACTAGTGAATTCAGAGGCTTTCAGGGCTGGTACGGAAACACATACCCGGCGATGGGTGCCCCACACCCCAATGTGGTTAGTGGTGGTGACAACCCTTATCAATACCAAGGCGATAGACCACAGGATCTCCAGGTCATGGGCTCCCAGCAGGGGTCCACCTCCTCGGGTTACCTTGCTGGCTCTGTGCCTTCCACGCTCCCACCCATCCCTCAGTTACCTCCGCCTCCCCGCGGCTTCGAGATCCAGTCTGTAGCTTCCTCCAGTGGGATGGTTCACCAAGAGCAGCAGCATATGGTGGACCCAATGGTGGAGGGGGTGCAAGAAGCCTCTCTGCCCGGGGTGGTAGTCCACGACCACCAGCACAAATCCATGTTTCATCATGATGATCCAGTTTATCACCGAGGGGACCTTCACCGGCCTCACCCTGACGAGCTACAACCTTACCACGAAGACCCGCGGCCATACGACCCCCACCGGCTGCCGGAAGACTTGTATCCCCCTGAAGACCCCCGCCACCTTCACCACCCAGACGACCGGTACCACCACCCTGACGACGTTCGCCGTCATCCCTTTGACGACCCATACTACCGACCAGGCAGCCCGCCCCCACACCCGTATCCCCGGGTCCAGGGGCGTCTCACACCACCTCTATCACCCTCCGAGGACCCCTATTACTATGACTACTACCCACGCAGCCCCTCTCCTCCTCTGTACGGCCACAGACCCATGCCACCCCACCCAGAACTGCACCACCGCCACCTGGGGCCCAGGCCCCTACGCCATCCACGGCCCCCTCACCATCCTCCGCACCCGAGTTACCGCTACCCTCACCCCAGAGCACCTCTGCGGGGCCCCCCTCGAAACCCATTCCACGACCCAGGAAAAAGACCCATTCTAAGGGGCGGGGGACATCCAGGGGGTCCTTTCTTCCCTCCAAAAAGACCATACTTGCCCCCAAGATATTGACTGGTCCACCTGAATTTCGCTTCTGTAAATCCGTGTGTATTTGAAGGTGACTAAGATTTTGCTTTCGCCGTTGACCATTTGTGAAGTTACCAACATTATAAAACCCTCGCAGGCTGTGGCCAAGTTGGAGATAGAATGTGCAACAGGGAGAAAATGGGTGGACTGAAAACAAGAAGTGGGGCAGAGGAGAAAATGATGTTGCTGCAGTAAAAAATGGAGGGTGCACACCTGGAACAGAACTTTCGATTAAAGGTGAACAACAAAGGAATGAAAGATGTTTGAGAAGATAAACGGATGGTGAGCGGGGGTTGAAAACCGAGAGAGAGGCTCATAGAAGATTGTCGAGCTGGCGCTGGGAGACCAAGGATAAAAGAAAATAAAAGGTGGATATATATAAATCACTTCCATTTTTGTTCTAGTACTTGTTCGAATGCATTAAATCTCAAATTCATCGTCCCTCTTAAGCGTTAAGTATGCTTGCGTGCATGCATGCAGAGGCCGGAATGCGCAAGGCAGAGACCCCTGTTATCATTTCGATCAGATATTTATGTTTGCCAAGAAGTTGTCAGAGAATTATATTTGATGCAATGTTATTTCTATTTTTAGTTATTAATCAGTATAATAAATCAATCTCATATTTCTAAGGCCAAATCCTTATTAGATAGCCTTTGACCAAGCTGCATTTCTTTCCGTTTACACTACATTTTTAAGTATGTAAACTCAAAGAGTGCAAGTTGATCCCATTTCCTTCTACAGTATCCGTTTTTGTAGATGGAGAAAAAGATTGTTAATGTTCTGACTTCGAATGTTACAAAGCGATGCTTTATGCGGTGAACATGGGGTATAAGAACCCTAACGTTAAAGTTTAACTCGTCAAGTTATTTAGAGGGTTAGATTATAGGTTAAGGGAGTTTGAATCAAACGTTTTTTTAGGGAGAGATCTTGTATACCTTTAAACCAACAATGAAGAAAAGAAGTTCATTTTGGAGGGGATGGAGAAACTCGACTTCAACCGCCACATTTTACTTGTATTGGCTTTAATAAAAACCTGAGTTTGAAAACCGGTGTTGCCTCATTTTCCCACTGTGTAAGTCCCCACCATCTCCATCATTACCATCACTACACACTAGTACCTTTTCCTTTTTTAACTAAAGCAGAATTTTAAATGGATGTAGTTGGTTTGACACAAATGAAGGAAACCATAGCACGAATATATTTGAAAATTGATTCTTACACATGTCTTGGTCTAAAATCTAATCTGTGTCCTACAAAACGGGTTGAAAGCAACATTAAGAGAGATTCAGATTAGTCACTATGCAATACCACTAACATTGATCTGACTATCTAGTTGTTTAACTCCGCTCATTTACCAAAATCTTCCAAGTCAAAATAATTTCCCTTTCTAGGTCTTCAGTGTTGCCTTACCATTATACTAACTAAACTGCAGATAGGAATACTGAGTCACCTACTCTTAACTTAAAAAATAAAATAAAAATAGTACTGTCATAACCAGGCAACTACAGGAAGTTGTAGGTTAAATAATAGTTCAAAGGAGGATAAAGTCTGAAAGAATTTATCAGGCTCTCCATTGTGTTTTGCCTAAATTCCTAAAAGAAAGTTTGTGACACAATTTGCATTGCACCTCACTTGTTAGAGGCTGAATGGTTTCATACCAAGCAATGGCTGTGCCAAAGCCCTGTTTACACATTTAGCCAGCCCCTTCCCTCTTTCCAGCTCTACTTCAGCTGTCAATTGACTCATGGGTTAGCCAACAAAGAGCATGCCTAATGTGGATTGTTGGCTCTGAACCATTTTATATTTGTGAAGATAGAACAGGTCCTTAATTTTATTGTTTAGGTTCATGGTATAAAAATCTAATTAAATCCATTAAAACTGTCTATTTAAACCTGCACTAAAATTAGACTGTAGTGTTATAATTTGGTATTCTAATGAGAGAGATTTCACATCAGTTCTGTTCAAACAGAATAACATCAATCTAAAAGTGTTTTATTTTTACCAAGTGTATGCTTAAACATGTCTTAATATAATTCATGTTTGGTGTTGGCTGCATTCCCAAAAAAAAACTAGAACAAAAACAAAACACTTGCATTTCGGTACATCGAGCTACCTGCTAAAAAACGCTGACAGGGCAGGTAAGCTTCTGGTATTAGGAGAATCGATTATGGTGGGTCAATTGAATTCGGTCCATATAGTCTGTGCGAGTGGTACTGTATAACCAAATACATTTCTAGGAGTATTTTGCACTTTGTCCTTTAGGTTTAATAAGCTGTTATAGAAAATCTGTACACAGAACCATGTGAATTTTATAGTGGAGGCTTTTAAATGCAACGATTGGAAAATACTGTCTTTCAGCAGGTTCTGTTTGTTCTGGTAACTTGTCGGCAGATGTCAGTAGAATTGCTTGGCAATATATTTTCCACTCAGCAGCAGAACAGCAAAACCATCAGGTGTTATTTAAGACTTCCAGAATATATTCTGAACTATTTGATAGTTTCTAAAGTAGGCTATTTACTTCCTATCGTCTGTGGTTCTATTACATTGTTTGGAGTCTAAATGCACTAATCTACCACACAAAGTCATCAAATATACTGAGTTCACTACCACCCACACCTGAGGTGATCGAAAGATAGCCGATAGTGTTTAACAATGATAAATAACCTACAGGCCTTCTGTTTATCGTTTGAAATGTACCTTTCCATCAAAGCGGTTGAACCGCGTGGAGAAGTTTGTATACTTACAACACATGTATCTTTGAAATTGTTGCGCGATGCTAAAATGTATCTTTTTTATCTCACTTTCTTTCAGCTGCTTTCCTCGTCCACCTGCTCCACAGAAACCATCAGCAACCTAAATTGACCTGATGTGGTGCCAGCAACTCGAGAAGGGGGGAATTAGGGATCTTGCTTTTAGACTTGAGGACGTGTATGCAACATCCCCTTCTGTATCCAATTTGCATGGTAATGCAATATTTCACTTGCCAAGTATTAGTCTTATTTTAAATTAAACTTTGTAACTGTTTAAGTAGACAATTAAATACGTCATATTTTTACATCGTTGCTATACAGAAAATTGTAAAATGCCGCCTGATAATTGTCATTCCTGTAGATATGCGCAGTGGTTAAGTAGGTCTACTTGAAGATAAGAAAGAACGGTCCATGAAAGACAGATTGAGGGCTACTTGGGTAAGTAAATGCAGAATTAATAACTATTGTATTGCATTGTTACTGGACCCCGCTAACCCAAACTGACCCACCAGCACCTTGTTTTTCTTTTACTTGACCTATCTAGGTCTAGCTGCTCTATTGTTAGCAACCACTATGTGGGTAAACTGTTCTTTGACCTTTTGTCGTCGACCCCTCAAAGCTCGTTATCTCTCTTTTGCACTCATACTCACTCAGTTACTAACTTATGCGACAGATTGTTAGTTATGTATACATATTTTGTTTTGCAGAGTAATTTTTTTTATTAAATATAACATTAATGCTTCCTATAAACTTAGTAAATGTTAATAAAGACGTTTTTGATGTACCAAAACGTAATGGAGTTGTTTGTGTTTGCAACCATCTTATCCCTGTCTTGTCATTTACCGTTTGTACCGCTTTTGGCAGTATGAACCACTGTAGAGAATAAATCAAATAAAAAATGTTATAGCACATTTAATGCAATTCAATGTGCTTTACACAAAGCAAGCAGAAACGTGTACAGTAAAGTAAATACCAGAAAGGATACAGTAATTCATTCCAAATCCTTTTTGTTGTATATTCAAAAAACTTAACTGAACACAAGGTATCAAGATAATTGTTAAATCGTTGAGTATGATAAACTACGTTGCTTCTTCTGAGGTAAACAGATGACAGGCATGGAAATTGGCTTTATAAAATTGTGCTTACTTTCCTGTTTACACAAGAATGCTTTAAATGTTTGGTATGAGCTCTTTGATTTACATTCAATAATACTGTTTTGGTTGCTATAGAGGTCTCAAATATTTTCTGAATTTGGTTTAGCTATACGGACAGTGGAAGTATGCTACTCCTGATCATTTAAACAACAGTCTACAAATTATTCTCTAATATGTGATTTAAGCAAACAAGGAGAACAGAGTAAAGTAATTGGTTGTTCCAGGGGCTATATTTTACTGTTATGATCTTCATCTGGAGTGTTTAGTCCTTGATGTAAGATTGGGGTTAGAGGTCAAAAGCAAATAGGATTTAGAATGGCAGATGGTATAGCCCTACAGTGATTTGGAAACAGAAAGAATATAAACCAACAGACGTGTTTATGTTGTTTTTCTTGTCTTGGGGTCGGTCATTTGTAAAAACAATAGTAACATTTTGTACATTTAGAACGAATTTGTATTGCACGTTTATGGTGCAGGCAAAAAAAAATGTCACTGGTTCGCTTATTTACCCCAAATTATGTGTGCGCATGACAAGTGCTAAGCAGAAACTGTCATGTGGGCGCATTGTTTACATGTTGTCGTGTAAACTAGATGTATGCCCTAGTTTTGGCGTAGATATAACCTGTGACGCTCCATATTATATATTCAAACAATTTAGTAAAAGCATGCAAGAAAATGATCATTCTAGCATTAATGTCAGTCAAACTATGTCTACATCCATTTCAGCACCTTGGTCAGCTACTGCAAGAACAAAAGACGAATTTGCATCCCGTGATGTCAGGGAACGTCAGTATGTGCAACTTTATTCTAAAATGAAAAGGAACGACCAAAAAATAAATCCAGATTCCGTTCTGGTTACATTTTATCATAATGTAATGGCCCAAACTGGGATGTTTGTTCTTTTCTTCTTTTTTTTGTAATGGGCCGACAATTGGGGAAACTAAATCTGTAATCAACACATTTTCTCAGATTAACCAAAATTTAAATGGAAATCAATTTACAATACATTTCTTCACTAAGTTCTCCTTTTGCTTCTCTTTTAACCTTCACCACCAAATTAGTCCCATGAAAATTGCATCCAATATCGAATATTTAACTCAAATATAATTTGGAGAATTTGTGGATAGTCCCTTTAAATAGACATCACGGCTTGTACAACCCAAGGGAGGGATGGAGCAGACAGATCGACAGGGAGGGAGACACCGGCTTACGACGTCAAAGGAGTACACAGAGAGGGAGAGGAGGAGAGCCAGCACGGGAGCAAGCGGCTGTTTTATTTCGTGTAGCTTATGCAAAGGGACTACATAAGCCTAGCACTACATTTCAGAAATATAATTTTTTTGAAAAATTTATTTTTGTTTTCCAATGGAGAAATATATTATGTAAACAAGAGCACCCTAAAACTACGGATCAAGAAAAACGCGCATGCTGGATAAAGGATCTTTGCTTGAATTTGTAAGCCTACGTGCGTTGTTTAACGGGACAACTTGTTAGTACAGGATACACATGAATAGAGCTTTAGAAAATATTTACACATTAGAATAAAAAAACGATAATTTCGTTTCGATAGGCCTATAAGAAAGAAACATCTATAATACATCGTATACCCCGAGAGGAGTGTAAACAGGTATGAATCTTTAATTTGTTAAGCTATGTGAAGCACATATTTATGCCGTTGTTATTGTCACCCTGTCTTGACAAAGAGACCATATAGGCAAGCCTATATGTCGACAGTGTCACGTTAGGCTCCTGGCTTGAGCCTAGGCAGTGACAAAACAACAAAGGATTGTTTGCATTCCTAATGTTTATTATTTGATCAAAAGACGGCACAGTTGCTATTCGATCATAGCTCCGTTATATATTTTATTCCATATTTACAAATTGGCTTGAACATTATTTCGAAAATTGTTACAATCAAACAATTATCAGAACAGACAATATGCCTATCTATTTTACAAAATGTGTAAATACATTCTAGACAAGGTTATTGGGCTGTGTGATTTCTGAAAATTCTAAATGATCATTCTCTGGTCCTAAAACACCTGCCTTCCCCATGACCTGCACAGTGAAAACCTTTGCCGCTCATCGCTGCCGTTTGAAGATCTGGGTCTTGCCCACTTCACCAGTTTCGGTGTCATTCCCCGGGGTTACTCACAACCAAGACTTCTCAATGAAGGAGGCCGACGCAATCAAGCTCTTCATTGGGCAGATCCCTCGAAATTTGGAGGAGAAAGACTTGAAGCCTATATTCGAACAGTTCGGCAAGATATACGAGTTGACGGTGATCAAGGACAAATACACGGGGATGCACAAAGGTGAAGGAACGGCTCTAGCTTATTTGCACAACTTAAACATTAGGCTTTTCACCATTCTTAAACTAATTAAAAAGTGTTTATAAGTTTTGTTCAACATTTAATTGTGATGATCTGCTCGTTTGAATGAGTTGGAGTAACATACAGTCTCATCTGTTGCACAGTACATCTGTATTGTATACAGTCCTCGGAATATTATGTTCCCCCAGACATTTTAACATACTATTCATAGCAAACAGGGTTGTCTTCTTTTAACACCTCATCTTTGTGTAATGGTCTTTGTAGCATGCTGAAAAAGCCAAACGTTTAAGGAAACCTTAATGAATCAGCAAAGGGTCGAACACATTTTAAAGCTCACGTTAACATGTATCTAATTTCAATCAGTCAGTAGATTTCCCTAAATGTATAGAGCCAAAGATTAATGTAAGATTGATAAAACAAGGCAATCATTAGCAACCTTTACAATTCTGATTTAGTTCATAATTGGGCATTTCCTAGGGCACATATAACATGCAGTCCAGAGCCGGTAAGCAGTTTGTTGTGATGAGAAGCGTTCTTCACCTCTCTTGAAAGACTCTCTTTTGGTAATCCCTACCTCCCTTCTCTCTGCAGGTTGTGCCTTCCTCACATACTGTGCACGCGAGTCTGCCCTCAAGGCCCAGAATGCACTGCATGAGCAGAAGACACTACCAGGGGTGAGTGTGTTGTCGTCTTCTTTTCTGAGTCACCGGTGACGCTCAGCGGCACACTTCCACACGCAAAAATTGGGGAACAAGAGGCATTGTGCCGCGTTGCACAGCACCCAGTTGCAGGGGAAGACTAACTCACATTGACATGTGAGCTTGACTTCCCCTTTAGCTGATGTGCCCCAAAATAAGGTTAGAGAAGCTGCTTTCCTGCTTTGCTTCGTATGGGAGGCATCCAGGCGGATCCGGCTGGGGCTTGAGTCATCATCCCATATACGGGTTTAGGGATGACAGCTTAGGGGCATGCCAGATTCACGTTGCCCCATTTCTCTCCATCGCTCTCTTTCTTTCCTCCTGTCTCTCTCGTTCTCCCTCTCTGTGTCTTCTTATTTGTCTGTACAAATCAAACTTCAACCAGCATTATTAGCATAACCAGGCAGCAGGTGTGCTGCCAAGTGACATTTACAGAGCACAATCTGAAGTGACAGGCGTTCTCTGCGCCATCTCTATAGAAACAGACGATGAACGACAGCTAGAAAAATGATTGGGTCCAGTGGGCTCTCTGTCATTTCATTCCGTCAATTTACTGCCTTATTTCCTGTCCTTGACCTATCTTTACTTGTCATGGTGAACAGGGTTCCTCTTTTGTTTAAGATTCCCTCTCATATTTTACCTTAGTGTATTCTATGAAGATATATGTCAATTTGAGGCTGGACGTTGGCAGGTGGGTTAGCAAAGAAGCGAGGCAGGATGAGTTGCAATATAAATCCCATTATTAGCATGACAGTAGTGACTTTTACAGGGAGCCCAGTGCCCCATCACTAAAACAGCCCTCTCTCCTAGCGGATGTCCTCCCAGACCACACTTACCCTCTATTCTTTAACAAATGCGCACAGGAACTGCCCCGAAAATAATGAAAAAAAATCGTATTGACTACACCCCCCACCCCCCCCCCCCCCACCCCCACTACCAGCTGTGGTATAATTGTCAACTTATAGCACCTTCTCTGCTAAGGAATAATTGACTCTGCCGTCTCAAGGTCTGGGACGCTACAAAGAAATAATATGAAGACAATTAGGAGTGAGAAGGGAGAGGAGCATTCTATGTATACCTGAATGCAGACACTTGAAAGATGCTATTAACTCTGAGGCGCTGGATGTATTCAGTGTGTCTGTAGGGAATTGTGGAACTTGTGGCAGAAATGTAGCGGCTCATAAGATTTTTGCCTAACAAAAGACAAGAGGGCGAAAGGCACACATAGAAGGAGAGAAAAGAGAAGTTAAAGAAAGGGAGGGAGTGGCGAACAGATGGCCTGATCACTGTGGCACCTGGCCTTATGTTTGATTTCAGGTGAGCGAGTGAGTGCGTCTCAAAGCCAAAGGGAGGAAATTAGTGTCAAACTAGGGGGGGGGGGGGGGGGGGGCTTTTTTTTGGCCTTTTACGTGTTCTCACTGTTGTGTTGCTATCACACTCTGCTTGTCCTCTTGTTTTCTCTGTCCTTACCGTTGATTATTTTTATATTATCTCTCGCTGCTGCACAGCTCTCTTCCCTGGCCAGTTTGTCATTTTGGCAGGCATGCTCTTGAAATTCAGAAATATCCACAGTTTAGTTGAAAAACTGAAAACTACTTCAGACATCATCACAAAAATAATATCTTAAGATGTGACGTATTCACAGCAGAATCTATGCCAATTTAGGTCAACCTTTTAATTCTGTCATGTTGATATTCCCTGTGGTGTTGCTCCACCTGATACACTCGTGTAATTTGTTATGGCTTTCTTAGCAAGGAACAGTCAAATATAAGCATTCTCAAAATCTGGTTTAATATGCTATTTGTGGCAATCGTGTGTGTGTGTGTGTGTGTGTGTGTGTGTGTGTTGGGGGAGGGGAGGGAATGGGAAGGCAGGTGTTCCGACTGACATGGTATACTGAAGAGGGGGATGGACTGTGTATGCCAGCCAGCCCGAGAGGAACACATTCACAGATCAGGATTGGAGTTGAAGAGGCTTAGCAGATCTTTGTGTCGACAGAAAAGCTGTTCTTCCAGGTTTCTGTGAGCTTTTTTATTTTGCGAGTAAAAAGCTCTTGTCTGTACTTTTTGGTTGCCGTAAAGGCTGTCACTATATGATATCTGGTGTTTTAGTGGAACATCTGACTAAGCCTGACATTTACTTAGCCATAATGAGACAGCTTGCCCTGGCTGAGGGATTTAATCAATACTGGAGGACCAAGTCATGTATATATTAATAGCACAGTCCAACTTGTGTATTACAGAAAACATTCAATTACAAAGATTTTTATTAGTAAAGCAATTTGTATAGACTACCGTGGTATACATGAATAGGGGCGAGAAAAATTCTAATGATGAGTGTTACTATAGCCCCAGATCACACATGTCTTCCACCATATTTCCAGTGGCGTTTCAAAAGTGCAGGGTCGGCGGCAGCAAATTCAAGCTCATGCTTCTCTGTCACTCTGTACCTGCCGCTATAATGTTGAACGCAGATTGACTTTCATGAGGAAGGTAAATGGGTGTGAATTGGAGAGAAAATGAATGAATGAATGAATGAATGAATGAAGGAAGGAAGGAAGGAAGGAAGGAAGGAAGGAAGGAAGGAAGGAAGGGGAGGTGACATGAGGAGGTGTGAGGTAAAGGGGCTGGGGGGATGGGGGGATGGGGAAGACATTAATGAAAGTTTGACATAATGAGCCGCGGGTGGGCAGCATGAAGGGGGGCAGGGATGGGGGGGGGGGGGGGTCTGGGTATGGGTGCATGGAGGCAGTGCCTTTATCTGCTTAAACACAGACATCTGTTACAGGGAAGGATGGCGTATTTCAGCGGGAGGGGGTACGAGAGTGTTTGTGTGTGTGTGTGTGTGTGTGTGTGTGTGTGTGTGTACGTGTGTGTACGTGTCTATCTGTGAGTGCGTGTCTCTGTGTTTGAGCGAGCCAAGTCGAAAGGGGCTCTCATGCTAAAACTCATCAAGCTCTTTGAACTTGGTGGCTCAGGGCCAGTGTTTAATCTGATGGACGTGCATTTAAATGTGTATATATATATATATATATATATATATATATATATATATATATATATATATATATATATATATATGTTTATTATATACTGTATATATTTATATACTGTATATATATATATATAT
The DNA here is from genome assembly GCA_026901105.3 of Galaxias olidus. Taxonomy (NCBI): domain Eukaryota; kingdom Metazoa; phylum Chordata; class Actinopteri; order Galaxiiformes; family Galaxiidae; genus Galaxias; species Galaxias olidus. The sequence continues at coordinate 216,104 of JAPMUY010004991.1, read as the reverse complement.
ATATATATATATATATATATATATATATATATATATATATATATATATATATTGCGCTTTGGTCTAATTAAGCTGTGAGATTCGCACCAAAAGGACGCATGCCCAAACTCAATATATCCAAAATTCCTCACAATTTTATTTCTTTCCCTGCACCACGGTGATGTCAAGACAAACATTAAACAAGTCAAACTTCTATTTTTCTTGGTTATTTGTATGTCAATTGGACCAATGTTGTTGGCTATTTCAATAAAACAAAAACTTTTAAGTTTATAATGTACAAGATTATATGTAATTTGGATAAAATATTACTTCACCAGTTTAATGGGAAAAATACGATGCTTAAAGAGATCGCGGACCACTAGTTGCTGGAAGGCGGCTCACTACTTTGTTTTAATGCATGTCTAATCCCAGATGGCTAGATAATTGAGAAGAGGTGCATGTTAAAGTAACAGCTCTTACATTTAGGAGAGCCTTCAAGTGGGGATTATTGAAAATGCAGGGCCCATTGGATGGTCCGTGTTCAATTTACTCTCTCAGGTTGATATAAAAGAAAGCAAAGACAAAAACGTGTCTATATTTCTGTGTTTTTGTGGGAATTGTAGAGCATATATGATTTCGATTTTTTTTCTCTGACTCTTTGTTTAGCTATCTTAGCTGAGCATCAGCACAAACATACACACACACGAGCCATTTTATTTTATTGTTCTCCATATTTTGTGTTTATGAATATCCTACTTTCCACCTGTAAGGGTGTCGGTGTTCCTAAGCAGCCTGGGCACGTGTCTCACAGTTAGTGTGTGTGTGTGTGTGTGTGTGTGTGTGTGTGAGCTCAAGGTAGAGAAGTGAGTGAGCGAGGAAAAATGAGAAGAGAGGAGAGGGGGGATGGGATGGCAGGTTGATTATGGTCGCAGGTCTCGTTGCCTGGAGACGGCAGAGAAGAGGGATGCCATGTTGCTAGGTAACGGCGCGATGCAATGACCAGCACTGTGTGATGGAGCGGAGGGAGGCGAAAAGGGACAATTGTCTTTGTACTCCACCCTAACCTCCCCTTCACTCCCTCCCTCCCTCTCATCTGTAAATGCTAAAACGACCTGAGGAAAGAGAAAGATGTTCTCTGCTGTCATAGTAATTGCACTGCCTTTTAGATAGAAATGACAAAGGGAGAGGGAGAAAATGGGAGTCTAAAAACGTGTCACCGGCTTGGGACTTCATGGTTTAGGCCTTGGCAGAACGGAGATGGGGGTTATGAGATCCCTCAGAAAGCCACGAACGATGGTAGAGAAACGTGATTATGCACAATCCACACATTCTTTGCTGTTTGATGCGTGAGCTCTACGTGTGTGTGTGTGTGTGTGTGTGTGTGTGTGTGTGTGTGTGTGTGTGTGTGTGTGTGTGTGTGTGTGTGTGTGTGTGTGTGTGTGTGTGTGCAATGCGGGGGTAGGGTCGAGGGGAGTGGCCACTCTGTGATTTGATTGGATAATCTATGGATTTAATATTTTATAATCCCAGCGAAAATCCCCGGTGGCATCACAGAGGGAAAGATTAATGATGTGTGTGTACGTGGGCATGTCACCAGGAGCAGTGTGTGTTCATGTGAGCCTGCCAGATATGCATGCTGTCTGTCTGATGTCTGTGTACAGTACAAACTACGTACAACAAATTGTTTATTTAGCTGAAACATGATTATGATGCCTCTGTGTAAATAAAAAGGTCAAACACAGACACATTCAAACATGCAAAGATGGGTAGTCTTACAGGTCATGTTTAGCTGTGCTTTGTCTGCGAACAGTGTGTAACTGTGTTCTCTAAGGAGAGAGAGAGAGAGAGAGAGAGAGAGAGCAAATGACTGTCGTCTCTCTGTCAGAGTGGTTTAGGCTTAGAGGCAGATATCTCTCTTTCAGCGCCTTCTGCTCTCAAGGCAGCTGTTCCATGCAACAGGCACCACTTCTTCTTGGGTACATTCAACCATCTCTTCCTTATTGCATGCACATCTCCTCCTCTAATCCTGCTATCGTTTGACCTAGAAGTACCCTCTGAACGCCCCCACCCCCCCACCCCCCACACACACACACACGATTTCTTTCTCCCTTCTCTTTCATCCCTCTCCCTCTTTTTCTCCTCCGCATGTTGTTCGGGGCAACCTTGTTTACCTGCTGTGGCGCTCGTCGAGGGGTTGCCATGGCAATGGCAAATGCAAAAGTAGAGCCGTCGTCAGAGACGTGGGGCTGGTTGCCGTGCCGATCTGGAGTGGTGCTGCCTTGATAGCCTCGCCTTCTCCTCTTCCCCCTTTTGTATATTCTAATTCCAATCTCTCCTGCCATCTGGTCGCGTCTCCTTATCACTACCAAGGCCTAGCACTCAACCTCCCGCCACAGCCAATACCCACTGAGGGGGTTCTTCTTAAAAAGCATTATTTGCCGCAATACACTTGAAATTTCAATAAGGTTAGGTTTGATTACCTTTTTTGTTTGGTTTTATTCATGTTGATTGTAATTACACGAAGAAAAACATACATGTTTGTTGTACTTGTATGTGGTTATAAGCTACTCTTCAATGCTCCATTTGAAGAATCCCAAGCCTAGCTATGAACTTTACATTTGCAAAGAGCTCCCTGGTAGTATATAAGAAGATGCCCATGTTGAAATGACTGACACTGGAGCCGACTGAGACACAGAGCTCGTCCGTCCCCCGTCTTCCTGCTAATTGGCATAATCAATGGAACACCCTCCATAAGAGAACCGAGGCCCTCTGAACCGCGGCCACTGCTGCAGGCTTGCTGGGATAGCGACAGTGGTGTTTGTGCATGCTGGTCCTTGCGCCGCGCCACGCCACAGCGCTGATCAATACTGTCTCTCGTTGACCGATCACAGCTGATCAATCAGTGATGGGGGGGGGGGGGGGGGGTCAGTCAGTGACTCAAATGTCAGCTGGCCCATAATTAAGACCTTCATTAAGCCACCGTTAAGTGTGTCACACTGTTGTTCTTGCTGTTCTTTCATCCCTCTTCTCCCTTTCTCTCTCCCTCCCTCTCCCGCTTTCGTCTGTCTGTTCCTGCGTTCTGTCTCGCTGCCTCTCTCTCGTTAGCGATTTCTTTCCTAGTGTTTTCTCGCTCCAGCTCCATCTTTGGGTTTCTGTCGGTCTCTAATATAACACATTTATTGTGTTGTTCGACATATACAGTGTCCTTTCAATTCTTGCTAGATGCACACGAAACATGTGCGAAATACAATTTAACAAAGGGTTCTTCAAACAGTATTGGGCAATTGTCATGAAGCACCAATTATGGCTATAATGGTCCCTCTTTTAATGACAAATGAAAGGTTGCCTAATTCCCTCTTCATTTCCTTTGCACTTGCTTCTCTCTATTTCTCACCTGTCTGGGATTCTTTTCCTTCCACTTCCACACTCCTCTTGTTATTCACCCTCTCTCTGTTTTTCTCCCTCTCTCTCTCTCTTAGGCTCAGAGTCTCCCACTATTCTAATCCCACATGCTTTTGTAATCCAGATTAGCCGGCGAGCGTTCTTAATCTCATCACTTCCCCGATCCCACGTGGCTGTGTGCTTTTCCTGGTCCTGTCTGATAGGTGGAGGGAAGGAATGCTTCAGGGCTGAGTTAAATTGTGCTGTCTCTTAGAGAGCGTTTGGAAGAGGGGAGAGAGGGACATATGTGAGCGTGCGATGTCACTGGCACCCATAACAGGGTGCAACGGAATTGGGTTGGTATGGACACAAATGCAGAGCTGTTATTTTGCTATTGGTCAAGACTGCCTAAAAGATGTGACATTGTAAAAGCAGAAATATGTTGGGGGGGGGGGGGGGGTGTAAGAGGGAGGTCGGCTTGATTTTCCATACCAGTATATCGTGACGGGAACTCGCGTAACACGCATCACACATCTTTTATTCTTAGCACGGCACCATCTTTATTCATCATTTGTAAATCCAATCCCCGTGCACTCCACACCGGGGGAATTAACATTGCCTATCTCTCCTCTATTTGTGGCCCAGATGAACCGTCCCATCCAGGTGAAGCCAGCAGACAGCGAAGGCAGAGGGGGTAAGAGACACACCTGTCCTTCAACGGGAACACCTGTTCAAACAGCACCCAGTTTAGAGACGCACAGCAGCAACTGTTAATAATGGAACTTTAGCAAAAGCACTGGTAGAATAGCGGGGCACCCCACCACACTCTCACCCTTTCTCAGACACACACACACACACACACACACACACACACACACACACACACACACACACATATATATATATATATATATATATATATATATATATATATATATATATACTATATATACACACAGCACCTTCTGATGAAACCTTCTGTCATACCGCAACAAAGCCCTTGATGCTTTAGCTCTGAAGGAACAAGTACATTTGCTCAACACAGCATACCAGAGCCGCCTAAATTTGAATAATTGGATTTATATTAAAGAACAGTCATTCTTGAAGCACAAGGACACATTGGAGACTTAATAAATCTGTTGATAGGTGCCCATAAACACTCAGGACTGCTTTTAAAGAAGCCTAGCTGGTGACTACCATTGGAGTCACCACAAGAGGCATTGCCAAAATAAGTCACACTACTGCACCCTGTTGGCTATCTTGAGGCAAACAACATTGCCCAACAAACCTCAAGAATATGCTTCCCTTTATGTAAACTGCTCGAAAGGATTGCGCAATCTCATATGTCTCACATCTCAATGTGTGTTGTTTGTGGTGATTTTGGTGTTTAAACCTTTGTTTCTCTTTACCATTTGTCTTCTTTAGCCCCATCGAAAATGACTCTTCCTTTGAATCTGCATTTCCCCCTATCCTTTGTCTCCTCTGTGTGCCCATCTCTCTACATCCCTCTCTTATTCTCTCCCCCTTGCTCTCTCCTTTCCCCCCAGAAGACAGGAAGCTGTTCGTCGGCATGTTGGGAAAGCAGCAGTCGGACACCGACGTGAGAAAGATGTTCGAGGCCTTCGGCAGCATAGAAGAGTGCACAGTCCTCCGTGGGCCGGACGGCACCAGCAAAGGTCCCTAAAGCAAGACACCTGTTCTGTATCTGAGCTGCAGGACTGTTGTCTACATGAACTTGACTGGCTTAATTGTTTCGTGTTTATAAATCTATTGTATGCCGATTTTATGCGTGAGCATCCAGGCCAGTAAGTCAGTTCATCTTAATTCAGTATTGACTTGTTAAAATGCTGAAAGGACAGCGCCTCCTAGACTTATTCATATTATGAATAATAATAATTATTATAATAATAATAATAACAATTAATAATTTATTATTATTATTATTATTATTATTATTATTATTATTATTATTATTTAAATAATTTAAATTATTATTATTATCGATTGCATTTTATTTAGTGCTTTTCTGGACACCAAAAGCGCTTTACACTGTAGGGGAGGGACTGACAGTTTGGTCGCCCAAATTTAATATATAATATAATATATAATGCTAAATGCGTTGGCTGCACATAATCTTTACAGTGGGATAACATCAGGGTTAGTGCTAAACAATATAAAACCTTCAAATATTGTATTGCCTTTTAAAAGGATAGGACCTAAAATCTACCCTACCCTCTTCAGTTATATCTAATAACAGATACAAAGCACAACTAATGTACTCCTTTGACCATCTAAAACATTAGTGGTAGTAGTAATCATTTATTTCGGTCCTCATGAACAATTTTACAAAATGAATGCACATACAAAGAATTATTAACAATAAGGCATTAAAGGAAAAGGAATAAACAAAGCATTTCTTAATGATTCAAGGACACCACAAATGAGATGGCACTAACATCAACCTAATTCTCATGTAAATCATATTGACACCCGGTACATACATGCTACTTATTGTGCTTTGACTGCATGAGTCATGACAAATGACACTATACATCTTTACATTTTATAGGCCATACCTAATGATGCGTTATGTTCTTTATAGTCTATGATTGATGAAGCAATGAACGTTTTGTGGACCATGCCTAATGATGCTGCGGTAACCAATGATGCATTAGATGTAAGATGACTTGAATGGACTCGGGAGGGCCGAACATCCTGTGTACAGTGCTGTGTGTGTGTGTCCTTATGTGTGGACCCTGTTAACAGTAATCTGTGTCTCGTAGGATGTGCGTTTGTGAAATACCAGAGCAACGTGGAGGCCCAGGCAGCCATCAGCGGCCTACACGGGACGCGCACCTTACCGGTCAGTGTCTCTCCATCTCTCCCTCTCACTTCTGACCCTGATATTTCAGAAAATAAGGCCGCTCTTATTGTGTTATGGGCCATTTCGCAGTGTGTCATCTGCTTAAGGGACACTGTCATAACATTTAACCCCGCTCCCTGCAGGGCGCCTCTTCCAGCCTGGTGGTGAAGTTTGCCGACTCAGAGAAGGAGCGGGGGATCCGGCGAATGCAGCAGGTGGCCTCGCAGCTGGGGGTGATCAGCCCCATGACCCTGCACCTGGGGGCCTACAATGCCTACACGCAGGCCGTGAGTAGAAACCAACCCCGTTGAGCTCTGGCTGCATGCCCATGCTGGACAGATTAATATGGCTCTCACATATAGGCATTGATCTGCTCGGGTGCTAGTAAATTGGAACCGTCCACACTCATGCTCTCCATTCTTCTCTGCTGCTCCATGTTGTTGACGTCTCTATGTTCTGCTTCTCCTCTTCCTCCTGCCTGGTTCAGTTAGTGCAGCAGCAGGCGCTGGTGGCCCAGTCCGCCTACTTGTCTCCAGTGGCCACCGTGGCGGCTGTGCAGATGCAGCAGCTAGCCGCCCTCAACCCCAGCGGCCTCATTGCCACTCCCATCACCTCCCTCGCCCCTTCCTCAGGTATCCCACTGGCTAAGACCAACACATTGCTTCTATTTTTCTGCCAAATGTTTACATATCTCTGTTTTCACGAAAGTGACCTACGAGCTAAGCAGTCTGGCTACGCTATTTGGCTGTACTTAATGTGTAAAACAAATTTGAGATAATTCAATGGTTGTCACAGAGTCAATTTGCTTTTTAGACCGCATTGAGAAATCATTGTGTGGTTAAATAGGTCAATAGAGAATGTTACTGATAGACCCTCTACCCTAAAACAATATGTAATGTGGGCAGGTACCAACACTCCCCCCACTATGGCAGCCACTCCTGTCCCAGCTCTGCCTCCCCCTCTTACAGTGACTGGCTATCCCCCGGTGCCAGCTCCACCCAATGGCCAGTCAGCCACTGAGGCTCTCTACACCAATGGAGTTCACGCCTACCAAGGTATACCACTTCCTGTGATGGGGTACTCTTTCTGTACTCTGTTAGACACAGCACCTCTGGCTTTGGGACTAATGTGCAGGACCAAGAGGGTTTGTTGAAATCTTATATTTGAAAGGAGATGGCTCTTATTTACCCACTTTTTGTGCGTGCTTCATATGACTGACTTTGTACCTGATTCATACATTTTTGTTGATCATCTTTACTTATCATTTGAATAATCAAGAGTAAAAGAAAAGAAAACGGCACCAAAAATGCAGCAATACTATTTGGAGCATGTTTGCATTACCTCAATTAGCCACATGTTGGCGATCATGCTACTTACCTTGTCTCTGCTGTGGTGTCGCCCAGCTCAGAGTCCTGTCCTGGACCCCCTGCAACAGGCCTATGCCGGCATGCAGCACTACACAGGTGAGGCCTCCGCTATAAAACCCAACCACTGCAGCCCTTCTCTCCATACAGAAATACTCTCTTGACGCCTTGCTCAGTCAACGATTGTGGAAACCCTTTATTGTAGGAACATTTTGGGTGGATATTTTAACATGGTAAAGCCATTGTTGAAATAATCACATATTTTAATATAATGATATGCATAATTATTGTTTATTGATTTCCATATTAGTTATTGCTGTAACGTAATCATCTTAATCATATTTGAGAATATGATCGGCACCACCATGTCTGGTTGGTTGATAAGGGCTAAATGTATGACGGTTTCGCTCAATTCCTTCATTGCTATCACCTGTTTATACTAAGCAAGGAACATGTTGTTGCCTGGGTATAACTATTCTGTGAACATCCTTGGACAGTACTCTCATCTTAGGTAGCGGTTGGTTTCAGAGGGCCCATTGACAAATGAGTTATATTTCCTTTGTCAAAGCTTGTGTTATGATTAATTCTGAATAAATTCTTAAATAAATTCTCACAATCTGCTTACATACTAAAATACTCTCTTTTCTTCCACACCACAATGCTCTGTCAATTTAAACCTGTAGCCACCTACCCCGCTGCCTATGGCTTGGTGGGACAGCCCTTTCCACATCAACACACATTAGTGGCACAGCAACATCCACATCCGCAGCAACTGCAGCAGCGCGAAGGTGAGCTCACCCATCAAATATACAAATGTGAAGAAGAATGCAAATGACAACAGGACAATGGACAACAGGTGTATAGCAAGACTATCCCGGCGTTATATTTGAAAGCATGCCCTGGTGATTCATTTTGTTATCTCCTGTTCTAAGTGCTCCTGTCACCATTGTTGGTTCTTCCTGAGTTCCCCTCTAAGCCTCCAGGGTCTAACCCTTTGTCCCTGCGCTGTGTTTTTCCTGTCCCTTTTCCAGGCCCTGAAGGCTGTAACATCTTCATCTACCACCTGCCCCAGGAGTTCACCGACTCAGAGATGCTACAGATGTTCCTGCCCTTCGGCAACGTCATCTCCGCCAAGGTCTTTGTCGACCGCGCCACCAATCAGAGCAAGTGCTTTGGTGAGTCTCCCAGGGGTGGTAATGATGATTATCAGTGCTTGTGCTCCTCTCTATTTTACTCTGAAACTGGTAGTGTCTGAAATAATCGAGTTGCGTCACAGCCCGACGTTTCAACAATCTAGCCTCCATGTTGTACCCAAAGAGCCGGTTAATCCAACTGTTCTATTGAATCTTCCAATTTTCTGTTTTTGTCCGAAAGGTTTTGTGAGTTTTGACAACCCGTCCAGTGCTCAGACAGCCATCCAGGCCATGAACGGCTTCCAAATTGGCATGAAGAGGCTGAAGGTACAGCTGAAGAGGCCCAAGGATGCCAACCGGCCATACTAAAGAGGGTGAGTAGAAAGAGACTTCAGAAACATAGGCTTAGCAGTCATATCTGGGGCTGAAAATAATAATACAAATAATAATCTATTATATTTTAACTGACACTTAACATGTCAAGAACTCTTGAGCCAGAAGTGAAGGAGCTGACAGTCTTCTCAAATCGTTCTGTAGACTTTCTTTATTTTCATAATAGTGTGTAGGCTAAACAATATATCACCTGTGTTCTTTGTTCCAGTGGTGGGTAATGGGTAGCGACAGTGTGCCTCAATGTTCAAACATACATATACATAACCCTAATGTCTTAATAACCAGTGTTCTGTAGGGTTGAAGACTGTTGTTCGTCATTAATTTGATTTACTTTTCATTTATTTGTTTTTGTGCTGTGTCATGTCATTTTCCTGAAAACAAAAACATCACACCAATCTCAAGACTGTCCTGTCCATACATATGTCGTGGAGACTGCGTCGCTATGGCTACGGTTGCCTAGCAACCGCTAAAACCCCCCCTTCCTCTCACAGCGTTGTAAGTTAATTGGCCTGTGTTGGTTGCTGTGGCGATATTGCCTGTGATGGTTGCCATTAGCAATTTTATTTTGGGCCGTTGCCTTGATTCACCATGCTCAACTGCATGGCGAGTTGCTGTGGCGACCATGAATTGTGTTTGGTGCGTTGTGAGTTTCCTATATTATTTTGTCCTGGTTTTTATCCTTGCAAACACTGATCAATAACTGTAACTTTACCTCAGATTTTGTAAGCAATTGATTATCATGACATGCTAATTTTGTATTCCTATAAATATTTAATTGCCCTGAGCAATTTTACTGGAAGGCTATGTAGTAGATCAAATAAGGTATACAGATTTACTTTTAACTTTTTTGTTTTTGATTAGTTTCCCTTTTGTTGTTTGTCATGATTATCATTCTTACATATTCCCCATGTTTAGTTGGTTGGTGTGTTAGTTTTGGTGGGTTCAGGTTTTTTGTTCGGCTGTAATTGAGCTCCAAGTGATTTTGTACCTGAACTCTCTTTGCTTTTGGTGTGATTGATTGGATGAATGGAAAGATTGTCTCACTAAACGGCACATTTTACACAGTTGTGTTTGTGTGTGTGCGCGCAAACGCGTGCTTACAGATAAATGCAGTGAGGGTTTGTATGGATTTTTGTTATGAATGTGTGTGTGTATTTACTTGTATGGTGAGTAGATCTACACAAAGTATTCCGGTATTTGTGTTCATGTGAATGTTTGTCTTGTACCAAGCGAGGAACTCTGGCCTTTTGTGGAAGGTCTTGGGTCAAACTGTATGGTCATTGTGACACGTGCTGCTGAGGGAGAAACTGAATTCCTCTCTAGGAATTCTGGGTCAGGAATTTGTAATTTTATCAAAGCTATACATAATCTATTTTTTAGAACCTCCCCGATTTTTGTCTATCTTAAAGGAGATGTTTAAACCATTTCAATTTACTTACTTACTTGACAGCTCAAGAAATGTTGTGTTTCTTGAATGACCGTAGGTGACAAAACTAATCAGGCTTTAATCCAATGAAAAACTTCCCAGAATTCCTATTGTGCATGTTCTGAATTCATTTGCCTGCCTAAATCGGACGAGAAACTGTTTTATAAGGATGCACACACAAATGCAGCAGTATGGTTGTCACTGTTGGAGTTGCATGGACACTAGACTGTGCTTGTATAGTCAAATGTTAGGACCTTTGCAGTATATCCTTGCAAGCCGTTTGTATACAGAAATTCCTAACTTTATTAAATAGTTGCAATGCATTGCGGTTCCTTTGTCATAAATAATGTTTTTTATTTCATTTTATTTTTTACTCTTCCAGGGAAATGATGAGAGTTCAATCAAGAAACCACTTGGGATGTCCCAGCCTTTTGGTTGTCTGACCAACCGCATAGCACAGGAGCAACTTCCTTGAAAACAATGTGTATCTGTTGAAAAACGACAAATGCTACCATATCAACAACAACACTATTGGCGGTTTCAAAATGTTCCAGAATTCACATTATTCGACATCTGGATTCAGTCATATGTACATACTATACTGTCTATTACAACGTAAATATGATTTAAAAGGATAACACTGATTTATCCTACAGAACAGGGTTTTACTGTACAGTGTGATTTGTGGTTCATAAAATAATTATGAAAGGCAGTGTTGTGTACGAGAATCAAGGGGGATGCTGACTTAATCCTGAAAAAAATACTGATTACCATTGATAAAATTGTTATGTAGTTAGTTTTATTATTTTAAACTAAAGATACGGGGTTATTTAATTAGAAGAGAGATACATTTCTTCTCGCTGTATATACCTTTGTTATACATGGAGTGAAATAAATAAAGAAGTCTCTCCTGCCACTTGTACTTTCAGTATTGGTGTAGTGGGATGGGGAGGTTTGGGAATTTTTCTATCTTGACTTTTACGTTTAATTTATTTGTGAAATCTAATTGATGAGAGGGAAACATGGCAATTTTTTATTTTAGTAAATAGAGGATTCCTTTGGTCTCCAAGATCATGGGCACACTTATTGTAGAATTTTTAATTACATAAATGTACTTATGGAAAAAAAACATTATGATGTTTGTTTATTTATTCTCTGCTATTGCTGTTTTAAAACACATGTCTTTAAGGAAATAAACTACAATTTAGAAAATATTGTGTGTGATTGTGTAACAAAAAAAATCTGATGATACATTAGGCTTTAGACTAATTTTGCATTTATATTATACTATTTCAAAAATAATTATTGTGTGCGTTTATACCTATGGATGTAAAAGAGCCTCACTCTTACATTTATTCAGTTCATGATATTCTTTTGTCTAGCACATAATACAAACTATCTGAACACGTAAATTGCTGTTGTTGTGACAGTTATATCGTAACAGCTGATTGCATGGTTTTTATGGTGCTGGTGGTGCTGGCAGGGACACAGGACTTTAACTTCTCTCTTTTAACCTGTTGCACAGTATGTCTTAAGTGCAACACTAGCGTTTGGCAACTGCAAGCTATGTAGACACTCCACTTTAAGGAGTATTATATTAAACAATTTATATCAGTTCATTTATTTTCTGTAAATTAAACTGAAGCTCTAGTCAGTGATAGATTATAAATTATCCCACATGTAAATGTATACAACATTATAGCAGCTTTCTATAACTGTCACGAAAGACACGTGTGCTTATCACGCCGATGAACGTCACTTAAAATAGCCCGCCCCCGCCCCCGCCCCCCCCCTCTCTCTCTCTCTCTCTCTCTCCCGTCCCTCCTGTATCCACTATTCTCTATATATGACCAACCCATCTGAAACCGACGCCTACACACAGCAATAGGCCTACGTTGGAAACTCTGAACAGTAGGCGGCAAAGCAATTTTCTGTCATATGTGCTTATGGTCGTACAAAATGGAGATACAACTTACGAAGAAAGATGAGTGTCTAGTGTTTTTTTAGAATGCAGAAAATAACAGGCATTGACCGAGAGACCGCACCAATCCCACCATATTCGTAAAGGAGAGTTCTAACATTATTGTCGACGATCAACAGGTTGGATTTTCTTTGATGGCGTCGTCTGTGTAAAAGTCAAGGCTAAGAAAAAACAACGAACAAACCACACAACGCAGGCTACCTGCGTTAAATAATTTGGAAAGGTAGGTTTAGTTACCCGCTTTGGCTCTCTGGTTTACAGACCCATGCTTAGTATTTATATTTTAATAATAGCCTACTAGTACCACCAGCAAAATTGCGTTTGCTAAAACGGCACTCTTCCTGGTTGTCTGACTGAATTAAACTTTTCAACCTGGGCATGCACACCTGGACTACTATATTTTAAAGACCTAAGATCGACTTGAAATTTAGGCTAGACGAGTGTAGGAAATAATCGTAGGAGCCGTTTTACGGTGCAACATAATACGGAAGATATAGCAATGTTATCAATTGATTGAACATAATCAAGCAGGCCTTGCCATATTTGTTCTGTTGACGATGTTTGTTTTGGGACACCGCGATAAACGAAGGTCATTCAGGAATGGACATTACCAAATATAGAGTACATTGTTGCGAAAACATTTCACTTCCAAAACGCTTTTCTGTTTGCGATAGTGCAATGATCCAAGCGTGAAAAGTTTCTAATCTGGGGTTTTAGCGTTACCGGAAATGTGTAAGAAATATTGTTCAGATTAGATCAGCGAGGTAACACACAATAACCAACTTGTCCTCCACACTTTTAACTATTGTGCGTGAATAGGTTTATTACTTTTCGTGTTTGAATTAGTGCTTTGGTTGAAAGTTCTCCATCCCAGTTGGGTTGAGACCATTCCGCTATGTCCCGAGCCACCCAACTTGTAATATGCACGCGCAAAGAACCACTCCCTGAAGTTCTTTACGCTTACATAGTGTAGCCTGCTAGCTACTTGAATTTAAGCGAACCCGGATTTGTTTGTCTTTCTCGTTTGTCTCTTTCAGAAAGGCCCCCGACCCTGTTGACCGATATTTAAACTTTATCTATATTTTGCATGAAATAAGGTAATAATTGTGCCATAAGGAGAAGCATCATAGATTTACAATAGCATTTGAATACTTTGCTAAGGTCATAAAAACATGAATTTGAAGTCGGCCCATATATCAGTCACTCACAACTATCATGACATTTTACAAAAAATAATAATTTCAGCTAACTGATCGATTACACAGAGTGGGCCATTTATGTGTTTAAGATAACGGTCTGCTTACATAATGTAGTCCTCAGGTCTCGTTTTAATAAATTACTTCGTGAAATTGGATTTGTGTTTAGAATAAAATGTGAATAATTTACATATTATTAGGAAATACTCTATGTAAAAATATGGATATGGATTCCAGTCCTGCTAGCAAGACAGGTAAAGGGATAAGCAGATATGTTGTGAAATATAATGTTTATATTACATAATGCATTTGCCAGCCTACAAATTGGGGCATGGTTTATGTTTACCCCTAATTTAACTAATTTAAGCTGTCTCGAGCTGTCTCATGTCTATGGCTCTCTTCCTAACTCCTGTATAAACAAACTAATTTGGTAGTAGTTACTGTTCATATATTGTAAGATTACAATTGGCCAAAGTCCATGTCACATACTATCCTTGTTAAGATATGTACTATCTAGGTACTGGAGACCAGGGTAAGGCTTACTTGTGGTAGCTGTTTTTTTCTTAGGGCATGCTGACAGTTTATTGGGCTGATATGTCCATTAAAATAGACAGCTGCCGTATGTAGTTGCAAACAAAATCCTTGAAGTACAAAGGGCTTGTAGTTCTGGTGTAAGATTGTCTAGGATTACTGATTTGGACATTTTACCTTTTTTTAACATGTCATATAGCCATTGGCTCGGCAGGGATCATTATGATCAAGGCCCCTCTTGCACTGTTTTTGCCCCCACAAAGGTGCAGCCACAGGGGTGGTAAGATGAGACTCACACTCTTGTAGGTAACAAAACCAGCGGCTGGAGTCCATGGGTGAACACCCATTCAAGACCTGCCAATAGTGATAGCAGAAGTGATGTCATCCCGCTGCTTGAAGCCTTTCACAGTAGATCTTATTGCCGTGGTTGTAATGAAGCCTGGGCAGCATCTATTGCCCATTCGCAAATCTGACATTCAGTGAATGCACCTATGCCACCAGCTGATCCACATGGACTTTGTAGTTTTTTGTATTTGTATTATTGAGCTATACAAAGTTTATAACATGTTATGTTCATGTGTGCACACTAGGGATTGTATGCAAGAGATTGATCAGTGCTTTTTGTTAAAAACGACTTACAAGGGTTGCGGTTGTTTAGTCAGTGTACAGAACGATATTGGGCTTAATTGTTTCTCACCTCTGTAAACTGAGAATGTTTGTCGATAATCAGAAGAACAATTTATTTCAGCCCGATTTGGTCTAGAGTCTTGACCCTGCACCATCAGAGGTTCATAATAATAATATTTATAATAGTGCACAAAGACCAAACTATCGAAAGAATGGTGAGGTCAGACATTATCAGGGTGTAATATAAATTTGTTTTACCAATTTGCATGGTTGACTGACTGCCCTTTGTAAATATGGTTGCACCTGTGCATCACGGTTATGTTTCACTGACATGAACTGATTGAATGTCAGAAATTGGTGCCATATCCCATTGTGTCAACGCAGTGCAAATCCAGTACCCGTACTTTTAGCTTGGGCGCTTTTCTTGAATTCTCAAAGCATTTCTATATTGTGCTATTCACCAAGGAAAAATCAAATCTCCAAGTTGGCAACAATTTCTCTCTCTCTGTCTGTTAATCTACTTTTTTTTTTATTGTTCTCCGTCCCTCTACACACCATCATTCCCTTCCTTTAGGATGTTGGCGTGGCTACACGACGTCATTTGGCAGGACAGCCTATGGTTCCCCGCCGGGCTGGGCTGGGACGACGTCAAGGACCACGATGACGTTGTCTTCACTAAAGTGACGGATCTCTGGATCACCATTCCTATCGCATTCTGCTTCCTAGTGATCAGACAGATCTTCGAAAGGTCAGTTAGCTGTCCCAGCTAGCCGTGCTCTAGATGGTGCCAGTGCATCAACAGTCCTCCTTGTGGATTTTATTGTACCCAAGACGCTTTCATTAGATTCGGTTTCTTGCTCTTTTTTTTACGGTTAACTTTGCATGACAAAACACTGTGGAGTATCAAACACTTGTTGCTTTCTGTATTAAGGACTGTGGCAACTCCACTTGCTTCCCTACTTGGAGTGAGGGATAAAGCGCGTGTTAGAGCGGCACCCATTCCCGTCCTTGAACACTATTTCTGTACAGCGTCAAAGCACCCAGCACAGGTAACGTCAGTGAAAACTATTATTAGAATGCCATAGAAAATAAGTGTGAAAATACATGGTGGGATTCTCACCACTTTTCTTCCAAACGAATGCGGAATGACTGTCATGCTTCACCGTACTACCTAGATCTTCTGGGCGCCGTGTTTTAATGTTCTCACTCTTCTGTCTCTTGTCAGAGTTCTGTTGAGGGTTTATGCAAAGAGACAGGCTGGTCATTGCGCCAGGTCCAGAGGTGGTTCAGGAGGCGGAGGAACCAGGACCGACCGAGCCTGCTTAAGAAGTTCTGTGAGGCCAGGTAGATACATTGACAAGAGCCATTACAAGAACTACAAAACCACCACACCAAAATGCTGTGTGCGTTTAGTTAGAAATTCATTTAATGTTCTGATATTGTTGTTGAATCAATATTGTGTGGTGGGGGGAAAAAAGTAATTGACAATTTCAGACAGCTGCACCATGCACTTGGTTGGATACTGCGAGACAGCTGCATCATGCACTCTGTTGGATACAGTGTACTGTACATGTGATTTAGGGACTTCCACTGCTAGTTGTCCACAGAGAGGTTTTGTCTTCTCTAGGTAGTTATTTGCCATGTCTCTTTGTAGTTGAGCTTTTACCCTGAGGTGTGGTTGGTATGGTAATGATTGTAGTGTGTTGGTGTTTTCAAGCAGTAAGACATTTTTTCAATCACTGAGGATTCTGAGGTTGCTGTACATTCTCTTACAGTTGGAGATTTACATTTTACCTTCTTGCTTTCCTTGCTGGCCTGGCAGCCCTTATTGATGTGAGTTTTCATACACTTCATTTTTTATTGTGTCATTCCTCCACCTACAAAAATGCCTTACTTTTCAAAGTGCTTCTGTGGTGTTTTTGTTTGTAAATGCAAATGAGAGCATAATAATCATTCTGTTTTTGACTAAAGCAACCAAACTATCTTCTCGTGTCCCTTCAGAAACCATGGTTCTATAAAATGGAGGAGATGTGGAATGGCTTTCCTCGAATGGTATGTCCACACTCATACTGATAAACTTCTTACATTTCTATTTGTGACAAAAAGGCAGTCTGGATTCTGGAAGACCTGTATTAGCATTTTTGGTGCAACTAGTTTCACTGCTTGTAATTGTTTGCTTTCCAAAGGAATGAACCATCAAAAATGGCTGCTTGCTGTGTATGTTTTTCTAAGAGCTCTTCCCTGCTGTCTTCCAGCCACTGCTGCCATCCCAGTACTGGTACTATATGATCGAACTGGGCTTCTACATCTCACTGCTCTTCAGTGTGGCATCGGATGTCAAGCGCAAAGTATGTGATGGAACCCGACTTGTGTGTTCACCATGCCAAGCCTATGAAACTTTCTTTAGCTGCTGTTGCTCACTATATCAGTGCCCTGCCCTAGATATGTACAGCTAAAATAAGCTACAGCACATATGACTCTATATTGCCAGTAAATAGCATGAAAAATCAAACACCCACTTGAGAAAAAAAAAACACCAATATGAGCAATTTTATATCAAGAATTTGAATTGAATAAATCGCTAGTTTATTTTCAATGTCGAAATTTGGACAACTATTTTTCTCGGCACCCTACCCCCTGAGTGTGGCTTTCTCCAGAAGAGGATATTTTGATTCACTGTTGCACAACACACACAACCTGTCATGCCCCGCCTCTTCCTTGTATTTGCTGGATTGGAGCCGCTCCTCGTCACATGTAGAGACTCTTCTTCTCATGTAGAGACAATATTGGCAGTCCAAACATGCCAGTTTAAAACAATAATAATTCAATGAAAATATTTAACTAATTTGATGAATTTCAATTGGTGTTTTTATGTAACCATTTAACCTAATAGTTTCTAGAGAAAAGCCTATGCAAACAAACTCCTTAACAATTTGCCTAAGGCTGTGTCGCATACTCCATGTGAACTTCCATACTGATTGTAGTGTATTTAATTTAGGCTACATGGTGAGTGATTCGTATTTGTGCGTAGTAGCAACTTTATCTAACTGAATAGTTTACTAATGGCTATATAGTGTGTGAAAATTTAAAGTTGATCTGTTGTCTCAGATAAGCCATCAGTTTTAGTCATGTATAGTCAGGTGGACTAATGCTTTTATGCATTTGGATAAATTATGCAAATGTTCACTGACCGTCTTTTTGTACCCATATGGCCAATTCTGAGCAAAGCAGACACTTTGTTGTGGATATGCCCACAGAATATATTTTTGGCCCAACTCATGTTGTTCTTCAAATAGTGCTTTACACGTTGCTTGGGTGGCCCTATAATGGGTATTATCTACAGCTAGCCTATAGGTATCAGTAGCTAGTAGTAGAATAACGCTAGAAAAAAGTTCAGGTTTGCAACCAAATCTCTTACTGTGCAACTAAAGGATGTGCTGTTATTCACAATGTCATATTCCTGCAGCTTATGTGCTTTCAGTGGTATACAAGGTAGGGGTCCTGGGTTAATTTGTTTGTATGTAAGGGTAACCTTGGTACGTTCATTTGTGACGGGGCTACTGTGGAAGCATGACAGTCAGAACCAATTGAACATGATCCTGGGTTTATGCACGACCTAATGAAAGGTGGCAAAATGTCAAGTCAGTCATCAGACTTGCCCCCAATCCCTCACCGGATTTGCATCTAGATTTGACATACTTCAAATAATTTTGCAACCCTGTTTCAAAACAATAGTTTTTTTCAAAGGAGGATGAAGTACTTCTAAAGTAAATTCTAACTGGCTTTTTTTCATTTTAACCCAATCTAGCTTTTTACAACGGTTGTAGAGAATAACCTCTGAATATCGATACACGTAAACGTATTTGGTCAACCATTTGTGAGACCTTGATCAGTGCACATGCAAAGTTCTGACTAGTCATCAGTGTTTACTGGGGGGATCAATAATTCACAGTACACACTCTTCTAGTGCTCTCCAGTAGCCTTCAACCTCACCTTACCATACCTTTTCTTTGTACATAAAGTTCCTTCTCTGTTTTTGTTTTTGTCTCTCACAGGATTTCAAAGAGCAGATCGTTCACCATGCAGCCACCATTGTACTTATAAGCTTCTCCTGGGTGGTGAACTACACTCGAGCTGGCACGTTGATCATGTTTGTGCACGACGCGTCGGACTACTTGCTGGAGGTAGGACACCCCGGCCCTTATGACCATGGACTATGCTACGAGTGTCGGAAAACCTGTATGACAAGTCACTTTTAGGAAATAATTGCTCTACGAAGCAGGAGTCACTCGTAAGGTATCAAAGGTTGATCTCATTTCCAGAAAGCTGATTCCCCCACAAGTCTTTGCTCACTCCCTACCAAACCTCTGATTGAATTGGTTAGGTAGAGTGTGGGAGGGGTTCTGACGGGTCACCACAGTTCAGTGAAGTCTCACCCATTTCAATTCCCTACTCCCCAGTTTCTTTAAGTCTGGCTATGATGTTTTAAAAATGAAAGATGGACACACAAAACTCGAAAAAGGAGTTTGTTCGCAAAGTATCATTCACAAAAGACCAAATAAACACAACAGCCCTAGACGCCTCGTTAGAAGTGCATCGTCATTTTAAAGTGGTCAATTATGAACATTAGGGCTGTTTAGCACCTTTTAAGTTTTGGTTGGTGTGTAGCAGCTGCAGTAGGTGTAGTTGAACAATCCTGTGCTCCCTGGATTATTGATACTTTTCACATCCTGCCCTCTAGAGGAGAAAGCTAGAAACCTTACATCGTTTCTCTCCTCTCTTGCTTGCTTCTTCCAGTCAGCAAAGATGTTTAACTATGCAGGTTGGAGGAAAAGTTGCAATTGCATCTTCACCCTGTTTGCGGCCATCTTCATCATCACCCGTCTGGTTATTCTTCCCTTCTGGTAAGATTAAAAATGTATTATGCAAGGTTTTAAAGTTTGATAGGCTACTTCATTTACAAAGATAACCACCGTGTTTACATTGTGTCTGGTTTTATTCTGGAGTGAACAAAAATAATGCATCCAAAGTATGATGTTCCTATAATAAACAAATATTGCCAACCGTTGCCAATGGAATTGTGTGCAAGGACATTCAGAGATGGCTTTTCCACTCTGTGAATGGGCTTTTATTGTGACTGTTTGGTGAGGGGACCCTGACTGGAGGCTCTGTGGTGTCTTTGTCTCCCTAGGATCATCCATACAACGTGGGTGTACCCCGTGACCCTCTACCCTCCCTTCTTCATCTACTACTTGTTCAACGGGCTGTTGTTTGTGCTGCAGTGTCTGCACATTTTCTGGGCCGGCCTCATCCTGCGCATGGTGGTCAAGTTCCTGCCTCAAAATGTAGGAAACCCAACCACACACATTAGCTCCACAGTTGGTCACCCGCAGCTGTACTGATACATAGTTGAAGATTCTACTGTGTAACACTCAACTTGAACCTTTTCCTGCCAGGATATCGTTGAGGATGAAAGGAGTGACAAGGAGGAGACAGAGTCCGAGGAAGAAGACGAAGACAAGGAGAGGAGTGAGAAATCCCAGAATGGCCACGTTCAGAACGGCCACACAGCCCTCAACAACAACTACCATGGTAAAATGGAGTGAGGAGGCAGCGTGAGGTTGAGGAGATTGTTTCTAGAATTGGGAAGAGCGTCTCTCTCACGTGTGGCCTCACCCAGGTGGTTACATTTTGGGGGGAAAGGCCCGTGGAAATCTGAGGCTACACACGTACACATGCCCGCACACACACACACACACACGACTAACTGGCATAGAAAATATGCTAAATGTACTCGGACATTAACATTTCTCTTGAGCCCTCCATCTAATCGAAGGTGGCCCCACTGTTCTGTAGACCACACTAAAGTGGACAAGGGAGAGGTAGGAAAGAACACTGCGATGAAGCCAAGCACAGAGGAAAGCTGTGTGTTTGGTGTGGTATGACCTGTCCCAGTGCCTTATCAGTAACCTGTTCTCTGCCTCTGTCCTGTGTTCTCTCTTCTCCATGCTCTGGTAGTCTGTAGACCATTCACAAATGTGCCTGCTCAATGCTTTCTGAACTGTATTATCAAATGCCAGAATAACCATCGTCATTCACATGGGCATTTACTTCCTGCATGCTTGATTGCCTCATGTCGTGGCGCTTAAACCGCGAATGGTAATGTGCAGCCTTCCCAGTCATTTCTTCCTAAATATATATATATATATACGAATAGTTTTCACTTTGATTATCACACCACACTGAAGTCTGTGATATTGTAACTAGCAGTAACACTGCCAATAGTGATGAGGTACATGCCAGGACCACTAATTGTTTTTAGTCGGTGACTCACAGAGTAGCCATAACAGTGAATCAACGACAACTGTTAGTGTGCAACTGCTCTTTGTACCTATTTTTCTGTTAACTGCTAAACTGTTTCGATTAGCCACTACTATTATTGTCATTCTATTTCAGTCCGGAATGCACCAGTGTTGCGTTTAATTATACATATTCCAGTTGAACGCTGAGAAGAATAATTAGTGAAATTATTACATTTTAACTGTCAAAAGAGCCACGTTTTCATTGAGCTACTTTGCTTCTGTTTGTTTGTCTTAATTACAGTGCCTCCTGGGCAGCTGTAAGCACTAAGCTTGAAATAATAATAATAATTTTAAATGTATTTTTTTGTAATTATTGTTTGTATCCGGTTTTATTTACTTTTAATTTTAATTTAGTGTATATCAAATTGAGAATACCATTTTATATGGTCTAATCTGGCCCCAGCTGGTTTGACCTTTAATTCAACTAGACTGATTTTCATAAAACGTCATTGAAATCATCAGTATTGTTCTGATCATTCATCCAAAGATCCACCACTTCATGTGGTTTCCAATATGGATCAGCATTGACTGAACACAAATTAGCCTGATCCTAGTGTAATTCAAATCTAAACCACATGCGGTTTGGACAATAATTGCCGTTTACAATGTTTTTCTTGTCTATGAAAATTGTCCTTCTAAATACAAATATATGATTTTGTCTTTTGTTTCAATTTGAAGATCTTGCAGATAGGACACCAAAGTATTTTTTTACGTGTTTTGTTTGCAGTAGTTCACAAGTGCCTTCTTTTTTGTAGAATAATCTGTATGTCATTACTGTATGTATGGCACCTTAATTAACACTTTATTTTTCAAGCTTATTCTTACTCTGGCCTCCAGTCTTTAGTAGTGTCTGGCTGCACCATTTGCCCCCAAATATCCAAAGGTGACGAACACTCTTGCTACTTGATACTCTTGCCTTGCATTGCCATGTAGCTCTAGTTTCCTCTGAACACACACAAAGACCAATAAAGACCTACTGTGTGTTAACTGTGGTCCTCCAGTTTGCTTTCCCTACGGTGTCTTTATGTTGTACTCATGTTGCTAGTTCGTATTGATTTTGTATTCATTAAAACTAAGAAAATATAGAGATATATTTAGAGCACCACTATCAATCACGTTCTGTCTAGGGGAAATGAGGTGAATTAATTGTTGCGTTTCGTTTCATTATTCTTGCATACAACAATTTTTGAAAGTGAGCCTTGAATGCTGTTGCCACACAAAGCTGGTGAATGACATGGGTGTCTGAAAAAGGTGGCACAACAAAAGGTCCCTCACTTCATAGACTGTTCTGGCATACAATGTTCAACAAAGACAGAAAATTATGTACATAATTATTTGTATTACTTTATTACACAGTGATTTTTGTTCATTTTAAGGCTACATATCAACAAAGCCATTGGCTAATGTATTAAGATTTTCCATCTCTGGAGATCAAATTTAGATTTGCCTGGCAGTAAAGTAGGTTCAATATAAGCTGTAACCATATGACCAAGATTGTTGCATCAGTGCAGACTTACCCGTTGATTTCGTCTTCATACTTGAATGAAACCAGATCAGTTTTTTTTCTTTCTCTCCTTCGGTCTCTGCCCCTATTTTGGCTTCACACTGAAGAGCCTCCCGAGTTGATTGCATAGGCATAGGATCACTTTACACCAGCACCCTGTGCCTCAGTACTGTTATTCTCTACTGGCAGCTCTAACTGTAACAATCTCCATTTTAAATTGGTAGGGTCAATTTCCTCTTGGTCTTGCCCTTGAGACCTGGCTCCACAATTTAATTGCTAATGCGTCTCCTGTTTCTTTTGCCCAACTCTTCTTTCCACGTCCCTCCCCTCTTGTATTTTCTTGCTCCTCCTTGATCTTTGCTTTCAAGCTCTCCCCCACTTATGATGGGGCTCATTGCCACCTTGTGCTCTTAAGTTATGCTGCTGTGCACCCTGGTACGTGACAAAGCCTAAGGTTCTCTTGACAGCCATACAAAAGCCAGGAGGTGTTTGATTCACATGTGAACTGTTTGGACCGGTATTCAATTCCTGATTAACTATTGATCAATTCTTTACACACCAGGAGGAGGGTCGACTCATGTGTACAGAATGCAATTGGGCATGTGTGTGCGTGTTAGCAGGGGGTAATTTGTGGGCTGCTCATTTTGCCCACAATGATCATGAGGAGAGGTGGAGTGAAAGGTTTGGTATGAGACATCGTGTAAGGAAGGCTTGCAGGGAGCTCAGACAGAGATATGCTTTACACAATTTTTTTATGGTTTCGACAAGTGGAAGGAAAATTGTCCATAGATGAAACAAAAACTTTTGTCTTATTGAAGAAGGAGGTAGGTTTGATTAAAAATTATCATTTAATATCTAGATCAGTCGCACTGAATTTGTTGCATTGTTATAATAGGAGACAATGTGTGGCATCAACTTGAACAATTGGAAATGGGATTAATCAATTTCAATCATATCTTGGATGAAGACCTAAACTAATCTACTGTTCGATAATTTACAGGTTATTCTGTATTTTAGTAGTTTGTTGTGAAATACAATGACGACTTTTTTAAGTTGTTAATGTATCATTTTGTGCTTGAAATGCATATACATTGTGAATACTGGAAAATAAATGTGTCATCATAAATGGTTTATAAATTGACTGTCGATGACATTTTCTAATCCACAAACACTACTCCAACAGGAATCCCTCTGGGTTGGGACAGTGTGGTGTTCACCAGCTAAAGTGTTCTACTGAACTATGATTAAACCACACAAGTTCATAGGAAAGATATTGACCCATATGCTACCTGCAAAAATAGATGTGGAAACCAAACAGGCTTCCAGCTTTTTGTTGTGCTAGTCCTGCATATTGTGATAATCCCCATGGACCAGATTTCTCACCAGAAACCAACCCAGCTGGAAGTGGACGTGGACCTGGGCTTTGCTCTCTTTTTCCTGGGCTTGCTGTGCTTCTTCCTGCTGCTGACAGTGGTGCGCTGCGCTCAGACTGTGGTTGACCCTTATGGCTCCATCTCAACCTCAACCTACCAGGAGGAGCAGATCACCAACTGAAACGGGTTCAAATTCAGACAGAGACTACCTTAAGTGGGCAACTGTGAAAAAAACTGTATAAATGTCAAAGAACATCGGGCTCTGATGTAAAGCATATAGGTGCAAAACTTGCTAACGCAAGATTATCTTGGATAGAGAACCGTGATCAACTGAACAGCCTATCATTTATTTTATAGAAGATAATATTGAAGTTTGGCTTTTTTGTTCATCATGGGGAGATGGACACTGAGTTTGGTGACTGTAGGTCACATGGTGTTTAGAATATGATAATTTAAAGATGGCAAATTGGATCACTTAATGTAGCGCCACCATGAAGTCAGTTGGTGTCATCTTTGGTTTGGGAGTATCGGTTACCGGTAACGACCAGCATGCAAAGTGTCAAGTCTCTAGCATGAAGCAGCTATGGGGAAATTGAGCGAGGGGAGTGAAACCGTAATAATGGGGAAGGGTAAAACGATACAATAAGGGATTTGTGTTTCACTACTAGAACATTGTGGAGATAATGGTGTCTTTTCACCTCTCCATTCATTCCTATACTTTTCTTCCCTATAATGCAAACTTAGTTATAGCCTTTTACCCATACATTCGAAGGTCTGTTTTTAATTACCTTCATCCTCTCATTACGCTAATTATCAGTGTCCTCTGTGATTTGTTACATATACTCATTAGTGTCATCTGTTATTGGTTATACCTTATAATGCATACATATACTTGATTACATTTGCTTGATTACATTTGGGCCTTTAGTATACCGAAGGTCTCGTTGGGCTGTGGTCAGGTTTGAGAACAATAGGCTACTTGTCAAACTGAAGGTAGTTTAAAATGGAGTGCAAAGTGTAAAGAAAATAAGCTTTAACATTCTGATGTGATTTGTCTTTTGAGCATTTACTTTGTTGTTCAATGTGGCAATGTTATGGCGTACAGGACATATAAACTAAAAGTCAAATGAACAATGCTTTTTCCATTTTCAATTTTACATACACCATACACCAACATGAAAATTTTAACACAAACTAATATTTTGCATTTGAATTTTAATTATGACCCAGATTAGGCTATATGCACACATAACTTGAAATAGAAATTGCAATCCCATTATTGCTCTATAATTTTCGAGTTTGACTTTTCATTTGAATATTGGCCGCTTTACTAGTCCATACAAATTGATATTCACCTTACTAGTCCATACAAATGGGCATTCACCGAAAACATATCTTGAACTGTGAGCATCAAGAACTGCAGGCCAGCAAGTCAGACATTGAAATGAGCTACACGTGTGAGCCAGCCAGTGTGCCCAACTACCAATCAATGATCACCATTTATTTTCCTCCACGTTGTCTTGTTTCATTGTTCTTTTTTCCTTTGTTTTAAACTTCAACAACCGTGACTAAATGTAAAACTTAATTGTATAAATGTATTGTATGTTTGCAAGTAATTAAAAAGTGTATCAGACTGAATGTGTTCTCCCACAATTGCCTCAACTTTCCCACAAGTATTTCTCCTTTGCTTTTGCTAGCTATAAATTCAAAACTGCATACTCAAAAGTATAAGAAGGAATGGGAGTCACATTCAGACTGCAAGGGTTGGCTGGAGCCCAGTATAGGCAATGATTCAAGGGCATACTGTCTTTACTGTAAGACAAACATTTATGCCAAGTTTAGTGACAAAAAAAGCAAATCGAGAAGTCCAACCCTTACAACTCTACTATAACAACGATTATATGAAGGACTGCCCTTGCCAAACTAAGGAAAATGGCACACATGGAGACATAGGCCCAACAAAGCCATCCCACAGATTGTAAAATTTCCCTGACAGCTGATAGACAATGGTTTGGCCAGACATTATATTTCAGATTCCTGAGCGGTGAAACTCAAATAATGGGCCTCACCCAAGGTCACGTGAAACAAAGCATAAAACCTGCGTTGTTCTCTGGTTCAAACCTGTTTTTAAACCATTACACATCTTAAAAAAGAGAGAGGGCCATCTCTTAACTTTCTCTCAGCTAGGTCACTACTTAGCAGGCACACACCCACTTTCTGTACAGGTCCATTTTAGCATACAGGCACATTGCTTCTAGATTGTTGAGACATTACACTAATACTTTAAATAATTCGTTTTCAAATGTCCCATTACAACCCAAGCGCTGGCCTAGCATATACAGCTCTATAGTGTTCTATATTGGAGAAACTTTACTCAGTTACAGTAGAAAGGTTACACAAAAAGATACAAATGAAAACTGAAAAGGTACATATACAGAAGGAAAGGTGTGTGCCGGTTATGCAAGAGCTTATAGCGTTTGTCACTAAGTGTAAAATCAAATGGGCGCAGTGTATGTGCGGAATCGAGGTAATAATGTCAGAGGTTTTTTTATATTAACTTTGATCATGTTCTAAAACTTCTATTACATTTTGTTTCTATTTTATTTAAAAATGTAATGTTTAAATGTGATGCGCCATCAGAAGCATCAGAAGATACAACATAATTAATTTGTGTGACTTGTGACACGACTCGGACTCGACATATAGTGACTTAGACTTGGACTCGAGCACTGGGGACATGGGACCCGATTTGGACTTGAGGGTTAGTGATAGTGACTTGACTACAGCACTGGAGGAAGGACCCCTTCGATGCCAATATCGTTGAGCTAAATAGGGTGTGTCATCTTACAGTGGGGAAGCCCTGTACAATGGCAGCAACTGAGAAAGGAGATGGCCAAATTAAGAACATTGTTCACGCTTGTGGATAGTGTAGGAGAGGGTTATCTATTTAAGTGAGTGCTGTAGCATACGAGAAGCTGTAAAAAAAAAAAACAAGCAGGATAAAAGATAAGAAAAGACTGGCATAAGCTATGTCTGGACTGAGACAGGGTAGTTAGGAGTTCTTTGCTATATGCTAGGTCCTTTATTATATTTAACTTAAAAGAACTGCATGTTTTAAAATAAATTATTTAAGTATAATAATAGCTGCTGCATATAGGGAAAAGCAAAAACTACATAGTGATTTGGGATTATGTCCAATATTGCGAAGTGTCTAAAGGAAGGCAGTCACCTTTTAAGCAATGTTAACCATGTTTTATGGAATCAAACCTTTTAATTCTTGTTGTTACAGTATTGCTATATATATTGTTTAAGCTTTTTTACTTAAAATAAATGCTTTTCCTTGAAATGTGTAATAAAGACACTGTACCTATGCCGGGTGTTGTCTTTACAGCTAGCTGTGATTTCTGCCTCTAAGGACACAATCCCACAAAGTGTGGAATGTATGGTAAGACAAACATACAACTGGTTCTCCACATCTCCAGAGCAGAAAGACGCATACAAGGTGGCCTATGAGACAATAAACTGTGGTCAGCCTTTGCAGATCACAAAGGTGCGTGCCACACTGTCCATAGAGCCTGCTCTCACTTGAATCATGGACTAATGGGAGGAGCTGAAATTACACGTCAGCCTCACCAAGGCAAGTGAGCACTGTTACATATGGCAGATATTCTGCACCACATGTAGGCCTACAGTAACCGATAAAACATCCTGCACCCTACTTTTTAAGATCAATTCTCACTGAGGTACAATCTGCTGTAATGACTTTTGCAAAATGTGCTCTCAGAAAAAAGAGAACCTCATGGGCATTGGCACGTATACGGCATCTGTAATGACAGGGGTGCACAAGGTGGTGCACAATGCACACAATTCTGAGTGAGGGGAGTGGCCTCAAGAATCTGGTCCTCATCTGCTGTTTGTCAGTCTTACAACCAGCTGTCAGTTCTGGACAGGATCCTTCGAAGTGTAGAGAATATGAAACGTACGACTGGTTCTCCATACCTCCAATGCAGAAAGAGGCAAACAAGGCGTTCTATGAGACATTTCAAAACAGGATACGGTGTTATAATATCCATTATGCCATGTATATATATGGACACATTTCCAAACTTTTGACTGGTACTGCATGCTATATAATTAATAGAAATACGTTTTGAGCCGAGACTTGAAGGAACCGAGACTTGAAGGAATCGACACAAGGGCTGAATCTAATATAAGACGGAATGTTATTCCATAATTTAGGGGTTATAACTGCAAATGCGCGTTCACGTTTGGAGCGTGCGTGGCCAGAAGTTTCAAATAAGAGTGAATAGTTTGCTTGATCTTGTAAATATATAAACTGTGTGTTTGAGCTTCTCTTTCTCTCTGGATTAGGGTGTTATAGCTTGTAACTATTTAAATAGTTTGTCTGATCTTGTAAATATGTAAATAGTTTGTTTGAGCTCTCTTTGTGGAATAAATTGTTTAATTTACCTTTTTTTTTTTACATCAAATATGCAATGATCCCTGCAGTTGGTTTGTGATTATTTGGCCAAATATTTGTTTATCTATCTTTAATATGGCTCAAGTTTAGATGACCTTTTCTCTCAGGCAACCCCACACACCAACAGCAAAGCGTCATGCAAACTAGTACGCGATAACGTCATCCGTATGCAAATTTGCGTAACTTCTGCCGAGTGCCGCGAGTGCAGACATTGATTCTTCTCACGACATTTCCAAAAGAGCTAGGCATTGTGATTTACCTTTTAGAAAAATGGTTTGCAACACTGCCTAGAGTCGTGAATTTGAGGTTGTTGAAAAAACGCCACCCAAACAGTAAGTCTTTCAAATCAATGTTTTTTTTTACATTACGTATTGCTATGCAGTTTCGTGTGTTCTTCTTTTTATAATATAGGCAAGAAAAAGCACAACATTTACTTCGCTTTCACGTAGGATGGCCATGCTCTGGCCCACCCTATTAAGAAACCAAGGAATTGTCAGATTGTAAATAATTGTATTAAGTTGAGGTAAGAGTAACGTTACTCTGTCTGTAAAATTGCCAAAAATGATATAATATCCTAGGTTTGAGTCAATACTTCAGCTATAAAATGGACCGCCTTTAGTACACTTTGTGTTTACAATTTCAGTATAAAGCCAAGGGGTTCTAATCAGTGGTTTTACCAGACAGCCAATTCTGTGGATGCTGCTCAATGGTTGTCTTTTGAAATAAAAAATATCGAAAGGTACTCAAATGAGCCATACCATGTAAAAACATTCAAGATGAATGCAATGCAGTAGAATCAGATAAAATATGCCACTTGCTGTGATAATGCATCAAGACAGGCTATCTCGATACTGTCAACTCTTTCATAACTAGTTTTATCTGGTTCTACTTTATTAAAGGTGCAGTTTTCTAGCAATATTTTTGTGTATTACCTACCTCCTGGCAGATATAAATACATCCAATGCTGTGAGAGAAGCTCTAAGCCCTGTAATCAGCCTCTAAAAAATCTTTGGAAGCCGGTAAACAAACAAATTAGGACCTTTTTTTGCTAGGAGTCATGGCTACTTGCCTGTTAATCACCTCTTAACCAGAGATTCAGGAGGTTGACTTTTGGGCTATTGTTATACAGATTCTTGCAAAACGGTTGCCCAATTCTTACAAACGGCACTTTTATTAACAGTCTGCCATAATGGAGACCAATACGAATGAGATTGAGATGACCCCAGCAGAGCTCCGTAGCTGGATACAAGAGGAGGTGGACACCAGTGACTTGGTGGTTCTGAAGAGGGCGCTGCTGGACCAAGTGCAGACTCTGATAAAGCGGCGAGAGAAGCAGGCTGCTGCCACTCAAAACATTTACAGCTGCACCTATGAGTGAGTGTTACCTCTAGTCTTACAGTGCCCGGGGTGGGGGTAGGGGTTAGGATTTATCTGTACACGCCACTGTAGTCTTAGTTACAGGTCTAGACACGGTGTACCTGGAGTTTGGCTTGGCATGAGATGTCAAATTTTGTAAAGATCACTGTTCAATGAACTCTAACCCTGCAGGCATTTGTGTAGTTTACTGAATATAGCTAGTAATAAACAATATTCTCCATGGTTCTAGCCCATACCAACCAGACCATTTTCAAGACTATTAGTAGGACAGTGTGTTAATGTCTGCCTTACGTTGTGGGGTTTGTTCCATTGTGTCCTGCAGATCTGTGAAAGAGTGTGAAAGTGTTATGAAAGAGCTTTACAGTCAACTTGGCATCGTCTACAGAGACACAGACTCTGAGGAAGAAGACGTGGTCAGCCAGGAGTGTTTCATTAATGCTGATCACAATGAAGATGATAATACCAAGGCCTTGAACAATGGTAGCCAGTAACCATACATACATACATATCTGTGAAATATCAGCAGAAATAATTGCATTGTTGTTCTTAAATGTTTTGAAAGTCTCTTTCAATTTATCTTTTTTTTATAGCTGATGTGAATTCCTCCTCATCCGGATCAACAACTGCTGTAACAATCGCACCCAGCCCAGCCTCCAACTCCTCAGAAAATGGTTCTCCCAGGTCAGAGACTGATGAAGGCAGCAGCGCAAAGGATTCAAATAATAAAAAACAGCCGGGAGGTGAAGGCCATGCACCACAACTACCGAGGAACAGGCGGGCAATTTGCAATTCCAAATTATGTGTTGCTCTTAGCCAGGGGACACCTTCAGGGCGGAGGACAAGTGAGAAAGTGGTCACCAGCAGTGATGATTCCGACTGGGACCCACAGACATCAGGCTGTGAAGACTCAGACTCAGATTTTTTAGAATCCTCACGCAAGGCGGGCGCGAAATATAGGAAATCCAGAAAAGGTTGCCCCATCTCCTCAAGGAAGGTAGAGAAGAACAAAAAGGAACCTCAGCTGAAGAAAGACATGACTAGCAAACCTTTATCAGCCCAAGAAGCCACCAAATGTGGTTCTGTTGCTCTAACAGACACCCAGGACACAAAAAAAGGTGACCTAAGACTTTAGTTTGAAACTTGATTCAATTTATGCATGCCTTGAACCAGGTGTGCGGTCACACATTACCAAATGCAAAATGCACTGACGACTGGTATTGTGGAATTGTCGATGTTATGGTTTGAATTACTTCTTATCAGTGTGCTACTGTTTCTTGTTGGTTTCTCTGCCTGACAGAGGAGTCCTATACAACTGTGGTGTCTTCCTTGTCTTTACCTGCCCTGAACCCTGACACACATCCCCCGGTGGGACTGGAGGAAGAAGAAGTCAAGCTAAACATGGTGGTTTTGGCCAGGAAGAAAACCAGGACCTGGCACCAAGCCAAAATAGTGGAGATCAAGACAGTTGGTAAGATATGTAGTAATAAAAAATGTCCAGAATTACTGGTCAATAGCCCTGATAACCAGCATCTCAGCGTAGAGATATTTCCTCCACAGTACATGGCTTAAAATATAAGGTGGACTTTGGAGAGAATGGACAGCGCTGGGTGTCGGGAAACCACATTGCCTTTAGCCACACGCCCTCGCTGCCCCGACTATACGTGGGTGTGCGTGTGGTGACCAAGTGCCAACAGGTCACCGAGTCTTGGTACTCCTCCGGCGTCTTGGCAGAGCTCCCCAACCGCAAGAATCGTATGAGGTTGGTGAGCTTTGTGCTTCTGGTGTGTGTGTGTGTGGCCATCATCTTTGTGTAGAATGTAAAAATTGTCTGTATTCTCTCATGCATTATGATTCGTAGTATTCCCTCTGATACTTGATTTAGATTCCTTGTCTTTTTTGATGATGGCATCCCCTCCTACGTTGGCCTACCTCTCCTACACCTGGTTTGTCGACCATGTAAGGAAAAACAAAATAAGCAATATTTACTATTAGTAATGTAATATGTTTTTCTCTTGCACAGTTATAACCCATGTACATAGAATGTATAATTGTTTGTCATCGGATTTGTGAAGTCCCCCCAAGGAGGAAAAGAAAATGTCAGATGGTAAGTGGAAGCTATCCATGTTTCTCTCTCTTTCGAAAGCAGTGAAGAATGAGTTGGAGGACATTGAGGAGGAGGCCAACAGGAATTTCGTCACAGATTACATTAAAATCTACCCCAACCCGCCCATGGCTCAGTACCGAGTTGGACAGACTATAAACACTGAGTTTGAAGGAGTCCAGAAAAGATGTGAAGTGGAACAGATAGACTCAAGTTTGATAGAGATCCTGTTCCTGGTGAGAACTTTTAATTGACAACCGTATCATATGATATGCAACCTAAACAACATGCTTTTATTTGGTTATAGCTTAAACTTGACTTCATCTTGTTTGTTTTCGAAAGTACAGTAAGTGTCTCTCTGTTTACATCACATTGCCAGGATGATGGGCACAGAGAGTGGGTGTACCGAGGCTCCATGCGCCTAGAGCACATAGCCAACATGAAGAAACGTTTTGAGGAGTCAAAAAACAAGAAGGATACAGCAGGGCCCAATATCACATTGGGTAAGTCTTGTCTATCACCTTTTTTAAAGTTTGCAGATTATGTGTCTGCAAATTTTCTCTAAATCTAATATAGTATGATTTTGTTCTGTTCCCATCGTTGAGTATTGAAAGAGTAATCTCATCTGACATCCTTTCTGCCATGCCATAGGAGTAAGTAAACAAACTATCCAAAGCAGCAAGCATTCGTCTAATGGCACCTCAATGGCTACTACAGCGGCAGGGTCGGCCAGCAATGTTGCCAAACAGACAGGCACCACAAAGTTAGTGTATATTTTCTCTTAGCCGCATCCGATTCCTCAAAATGTATTAACATTTTTGCTTTAATGTTGGGGCTTAGTTGAAGCAATTTTGACAAATTAACTTAATATTATTTTTACTTTACATTTTTATTTGAGACTAGTACACACACACACACATACAAATACACAAACTCAATTACACACTTAACCTACTTGTGGTTCATAGATCATCTCCAGTGCACTTTCATAAAGCAAGTTAGTTAAACATTAGAGATTACGTTTTTAAATTTAAATTATTTGATATTTTCAAATCCGTTTTGCAGTACAGAGACAAGTTTGGGACTCTTTGTGCAGGGGAGCTGGCATCACTCTTTGCACTTTAAAACAGCCTGCAGGACATGGCAATGCAAAGCCAGGGTTATGCTTTTCTGGTGCTCGTTTTAAAATATAATTCACTTCATTGACTGTAGGATGACTAAGCAGTATCATTAAATATTTTTTGTACATATCATTTGCGGAAACAGTATTTTCGTTGACATGCACGTTTCTGCATTTGTTCATTGTTTGTATTGTGTAAAATATATATTGTTTACGTCCCGTTTTATTAACAATTCTCATTTTATAACCCCAGCAGTAGCAACAATGACAAAACTGGAACCACCCCAGTATCTTCACTGGTTAAGTACACGCCCCACCGCTGCTGTCGAGCCTGCATTGACCACCTTCAGGCCAAAGGGGACATCAAGCACAGAGGACGCAACCCCCTGCTGGTGCCTCTACTTTTAGAGTTCCGTCGCATAAAAGGCCTCCAACGGATCAAGGGCAAGGTGCACTTATAGGGGAAGGGATAGCGAACTAAGCTGAGACGCAATCTTATTTTTTGTGAGCGTGCAACAATGTGGTTAGGAAAGCTTCATGACCAGGATCATCATGCTCATCTGTTTTACCACTCACTTCCAGTCATATAACTGGTATTCATATTATTATCCCTCCCTCTCCCCTTACTACTAAAGACTTCCTTCCACGTGTTCTACCGCGCCCCATGCGGCTTGAGCCTCCGGACCATGGCAGCGGTGCAGGACTACCTGCTGCAGACCTGCTGCGACTTTGTCCGGCTAGACATGTTCTGCATGGACCCCTTTGTGTCGGTGACCACCACCCACCAGCCGCTGCCCTCGAAGATCTTTATTCCAGACTTGAGTCTGGGCCGGGAAAACCAGCCCCTCTCTTGCATCAACGAGCACAACAACTTTCGTCCACCCACTGTCAACTACATTCGAGACCGCGGGATCGCTAAAGGCATTTCCATTAACAACAGCCTGGACTTTTTAGAGGGCTGTGACTGCACTGATGGCTGCAAGGATAGGTGTGTGTTGACTGTGTGGGCGTGTTTCAAAACTTATCTCAATAAAATGTAAAATGATGACATGATTATAAAATGTTATAGGTATGATTAAAGGCTCTCCATGCAATCTTTTTGTTCAAAGCACGACCTGCTCCTGCCATCAGTTGACTATTCAAGCCACTTCCCTGCACCCTGGGGGCCCAGTAGACATCAATGCGGGTTACTCCCACAAGAGGCTGGAGAAACGCATACCTACAGGGTAAGCTTCTTACCACGATAATAATTTTCATCACGGCTGAAACGATTAAGATAATTAATCTAGTAAATCAATTGCCATAATCCTTGATTTCAAGTTTGTACCTGTGATATTCCAGATATTTGATGGGAACTAGTACTGTATGTAGTTAGCGTCCCTTCATGTGTTTCCAATTAATTACTGTTCTTCCCAAAATTACATCAGCAACTGTGGCCAATTGCCAACATTTTTGCTATGTCAGTGTAAGGTTTTTTTTTCTTAAAGGACCAGCTCACTAGAATAATGAATTATGGATCCTTCAAACTATACATTTTTAAGATGCTTTCCATTGGGGCTACCTGAGATATGTGTAAAAACCAACTTTTTATACTTTTTATAGAGCTCTGAACATAGTGCACTGCTTGTAATGTGCTGTATGTGAAATATACAATTTTTTCTGATTTAATTTCAAAAGATTGACCAAATGAGGTCCTACTTTTGACTTTTATAAATTTAACACGTCTTGCCTCCACCTCTATCTACAGGCTATACGAGTGTAATTCGCTGTGCCGTTGTAACCCGCGTCTGTGCTCAAACCGGGTGGTGCAGCATGGCATACAGATACGGCTCCAGCTCTTCATGACCCTGGGCAAGGGCTGGGGCATCCGCACACTGGACGACGTGGCCAAAGGCACCTTTATCTGCACTTTTGCTGGTGAGACTTGTAGTGGGGAATTTAACTCAACTTATGCCTTATGTTCCTTGAGCTTCAGTTCTTTAGGTAGTCTTGTGAGGAATTTCAAATGCAAGACAAAGTTGCGATTAGATGTACGTCAAAAGTGTTTTATTTGAGATAACCTTGATGTTCTCCTAGTAAGGCACAATGTATGATATTGGAGACAAGCACATAAGCTTTATATTTTCTTTTAAACTGAATATGATTATTATTAAACCAGTTTTTTTTTATATTACGGTTTTTACCTACAGGTAAAATCAAGATCAATGAGAAAAAGTACGCAAGTGCCAATGTATACTACGCCAAACTGAATCATATAGAACAAGTTGAGATCTTTAAGGAGAACTATGAGAAAGAAGCCTACTGCTCAGACAGTGAAACTGATACAGGTGAGCTTTATTTTTCCATAATTTCTCTAAAAAGTGAGAGTGGACACATTTTTTGTTGAAATTAACAGTCTAAAACAAACAAATTGTTTTAGACCTAGATATGTTGTTACACCATTAAAACACCCAAATATATGTATTAATTTAAACTGCCTAGAGGGTAAGATCGATGATACTGAATTAAAGGTTTTGACAAATTATTTGTCACTAATATTCCATCAGGAAAGGACATTGTAGAGTCTATAGAAGATAGCAGCAGTGATAGTGGGGACAACTACAAAAATAAAGAACTACTAAGGGATTCCGGCAACAACTTCAACCCCAATTTCTCCTCCCTTGAGAGGAGTGAAATCCCTCATAGGAACAACAAAGTACTCCAGGATGGTAAGGTGGCAGAGGCAAAATACTTTTTTTAAATGAAAATTATAAGATGTTGGGTTTGACTTTTATTGATTTGATTTTTCTCTCATAGCTACACTGCATTCAAGACCTGGTGTAAACTCTAAACAGCCCAAAACTGCTGAACTCCCCCCAGTACTAGCAGATAGAACAGACTTAGTGACCCGACGTTTCTTTGAGGAGGAAGAGTGCTACATCATTGATGCCAGACTGGAAGGGAATTTGGCTCGCTACCTAAATGTAAACCTAGATAAGTAGTCAGATAGATATATATATTTTTAAATAAATCTATTTTAATTTAATCTAGATATGGTGTTACTATTGCCTATTGGTATTGAATCTACCTAACTGGCTTTGTCTCCTCCCCAACAGCATAGCTGCCTTCCAAACCTCTTTGAACAAAACGTTTTTGTAGACACACATGACCTTCGCTTTCCCTTAATTGCTTACTTTGCTAAGAAGTAAGTGTCTATTTTGGTATAACAAATTATTGGAATGGATCAGCATATAAATTCGAATGGGGTCAACTTCCTGCCTACATAGTATCAGTCGAAAAAATCTGCAGATCTGTTCATGTTTTTAATATTTTGTCCTTTACTCTACTTGTTTCCCCAGGCGCATCCGAGCTGGCACTGAGCTGACATTAAACTATAGCTCTCTGATAGGTTCTGTTGATGGTAAGGGGAATGCCCCTGTTATGCATTGTCGCTGTGGCTCTGTTAACTGCAATAAGACATTGTTGGTGAAATTATGAACACATTTTAAAAGTTATACCCATGTCAAATTGTTTTACACGGACCAGTGATTGTTATTATAATATTAATAAACGTGTTTTCTATCATTCGACCGGATAATTGTCTTTTTGGAAAGATTGTAGGTATACCCTGTCTAAGTTACCTGACCTTATTGGTTCAACATAAAGCATCTTGCCTGCACTGCACTGGGGTCTGGCAGCAGCGGCAGCAGTTGTTTACATGCAATGGGAAGTATTTTGTTCTAAGCAAAGGGGGAGGAGCAGGCAGACCCTGCTAGCACAGCATAGGAGTTCTTCTGCTTTCCTTGACTGAGAGAAAATGTAAATTGGCTAGCTTGAGAGTGAGTGTTCGAAAAATTTGCTAGCCGACAGAAGAGAAGAGAAGACTAACAAGGAATTGGAAGAGCCATCACGGATTTCTTGTGGGACAAACACACAGGCCTCGCCGCTAAAACGGTAAAAATGCGCGAAAATACGAACTACCAAATCATCTGAATGACTGCGTAACGTTCGTTCGGTAGCATCCTAGTTTGACATAAACCTTTGGAAGGCTCGTTAGGTTTGACTACATTACACGTTTCGAAATGGTATTTGCTAACTAGCTAGCGTTAGCTGACTAGTCTAAAGCTAAATACACGGGGCAAGATGGCGGTGAACTAACTTAGTTTGGTTGCTAAGGTTAGCCTGCTAACGTCCCTTACTGCGTCTTTATATTATTTAGATAAACGTTTGAATTAGTTGCCACCTGCCACGTTTTACCATATATTAGATATTTATTAATTCTAATTAAACTTGAGAAAATGGATTGACGCACAGAAAATCATATGTTTAGTGCTAGCTTCCTAGCTAGGTTTACTTAGCTAGCGAAATGATAGCTTTTTTTTTTTTCCATTAGCTAGCAACCTTTTTAGCCACTAACGTAGGTCTGAGACTGAGTCTGAGTATGTCGTCAAAATGGAACTTAAGATTGTCTACCAGTCATAACATAACCTAAGCTGGGTTGTTAACCTTGCTAGTTGTTACGCTTCTTTCACGAGCTTCCAATTTTCTGCATAAACTGCAGCATACTTAACGTTGCCGCGTCTGATATGTTGCATTGCAAGCCAATGTATGATTTTTGGGCATTAGGCTGTATTTAAATGTAGACTTTCCAACTAACCACCTGTTTCTGTCTTTCTCTACCCAGCAGCTGTTCTACTGATCTCACCGTTACCCCATCGAACCTACTCACCCTATCTAAATCCTTGTCGCTGGCCAAGTTACTATACAAAGTTTGACAATATCTTGTGCATCTCGTGTCACAGATGCCTAACACTAGAAGATACCCTTCTTCGGAACGGGCCAGTCGGAGCAGCTTCCAGGACCGCTACCGAGACAGAGACAGGGGACGCAGACAGAGACAACGCAGATCACCAACTTTCTCCTCCAGCAGTGACCGAGAGAGAGACAGGAGGGGGCGAGGACACAGACAGGGGGACAGCTATGCACGCTCAAGGAGGTGTGTTAAACAAAAACATGTCAATCAGTGGAACTGCATATGAAAACAAACTCTATAACTATATAGTGTGACATGTATTTGTTGACTTTGCATAGTTTAAAATGTTTTTCTTCTCTCTCACTTGCAGCTTCGATAATCGCTCGGCCGAGCGCAGGCCGTTTGACAGACGGTTTTGCGAAGGATATCGACGTCTGGACCCCAGCCGTGAACGAGAGCGTGATCGCAACAGGGAGAGGGAACAGCACGGAGCACCAGAAAGTTACTACCCACCACGCGACTTTTCGCCCACAATGTACGACTACCGACGCGGCCACGAAAGGGACCGGGAGGATTCCTACCGGCGAAAAGGCAGCAGGCGTAAGCACAAACGAAGGCGGCGTAGAACCAGGTCCTATAGCCCATCATCCTCGGTGAGTACAGCCCGACCTGAGCTTGTTCTTTAAGCCTCCCGCTTCTCTCTTTCTATCCATCTCTCTCTCTTTCATTTATGTCTCTCTTGCTCTCTCTATAACCCTCTTTTTTTACACAGCTCCTGGATTTGGTAAGTATTACAAATTTTTTTTTTTTTTCGTCAACAGGATTTGGTTTGTTTTTGTTGTAGTAGGCCTGGGCAATAATTCAAATTTATTACATTAATTCTAAGTCTAGTAGTGTAAAACCTGTTCTGCACATACCCTTTTCTGTGCTGATAAGGAGTGGTCCACAATTCTTTTCTGAACTAAATAGACTTTAAAGAGAAGTTGGGAATGGGTGGGATTTTGTTTCCGCTAAGAGTAACTTTTTTTTACCTATTTCCTGATTTACTCTTACCATCTTGGATTATGCGAAGTTTAACCTAAGAGGAAAACATAGCAGTTGGGAATGAGTGATTCTACTGTCTATATCTATTGACTTTTTTCCGTTGATGTATGGATGTTCAGGATGCTTCCTTATTTGTAAGCAGCTGTAGCATTAGGTAGAGGGGGAGAGAAGCAGAGGGAAAAATGTGATCTTTGACATGTTCCCTTGCACTATATCCCTATCGTTATATATTTCCTCACGTGCTGTCATACGAATCGCCCTATGATGCCCAAACCCTCCTCCAACACGTCAACTCCAACATCACCACCACCACCCTCCTCCTCCCTCCTGCTCTACCTGTGCCGCCCACCTCTGCCGTCGCCGTGGCTACGGCTGCCCCCTGAAAATGTTCCACCGCCCTCGGTTGTGTCGTGACCTGGTGATTCCGGCTGGGGGCTGAAAACAGCGGAGTGACAGCAGGACGAGGGCACTGAGTGTGAGGGACGACGAGGAAGGGCACCTGATCTGTCGGAGTGGGGACGTCCTGCAAGAGAGATGTACTCACTCCCACTACTTATCGTAACCCTTCTCCATATGAGTATTAAAAAAACAAAACATAAGAACATTTACTCGACAGGGGAATGCCTGATGATGATGCATTGCTAGAACGCAGTTTGCTCTAGCTGAAAAGCAGGGTGGATTGCAGAGATATGTTGTATTCTGATTCGCCCCGTTTTTTTTGTTTGTTTGTTTTTTAGATGATAGAAATTTTTGTTTCTAGGATTTTTTTTTTTAGCTGTCGTATGCTGATAAATGATCTTCATTTCAAAATCTCTCTTGTCCTCAAGTTAAAATGTCGTTTCCAGGTTTAAATCTACGTAAAAAAAAAACTAATTTCGTTAGTGTGTCCTATTTAGACACACATTGCACCCAATTTTTTGGCGCAAATTTGTTCTCACCATTCTATTATAGCTCTTTCCTTTAAGTCCAGCATTATCTAGGTAACGGCTATGTTTGCTTACATTTCACACCACAGCTTTTATCTTTGGCCTTGTCAAAACCTTTGTAGTGGTTCTGAAAATATGGCTACTTCCACTAACCCAAATCACAGGGGGTTTACATATATCCTCTCTGTTGGCAGCAGTTTTTGTCAACATGAGGGGAGCCTTCAAAATGTACTCCCATTATAATTTTCTTCAAGTCTATTGTTAGTGCGCCAAATCATCATAGGTGATTAGATGTTAAAAGTGTTTAAACCCTGACAGTGTTACACACACACACAATACAAAACAATATGGGGTGGGCGCTAGCATCGATCCGCCCGTAATTTTGCAGTCGTATTACTGTTTTGGTCCACTCTTCTAACTATCCTGTTCCCTTTTCTCCTGTTCTTTTCTCTCCCCCTTTTTGTCTGTCTTCCAGATGAGATTGTCAGCACTTTGGGAGAAGGCACCTTTGGGAGGGTAATGCAGTGCATTGACCACCGCAGGTGTGTACCACCAGAAAAAAACCCAGCTGATCTTCAGTCTCTCAAAGCCTCCCTAGAGTACCACCTATGAGACATCCGTATGGGAATATACCTCTGCAACCTATTAACACTCTCACAGGCATTGTTTTCAAAGTAGCACTGGTTATTAGTTGACTGGGTATTTAAGCTGTAGTTGGGTCACTATGGGGCTGTATGTCAGCATCCTTCATACTGTTCCTAGGAGTTGTGCTCCTACGTAGCTGCAATGGCTGATCGGGTTATTGTTACTCTGTCACATGGCAATGTTTGCTGCCGGTAGATTAGCCTGCTGACGATTAGGCATCTGTCTAAACACTGCCTCCCTTGGCCTGCAGATTAGTTATGGTGGAATGGTAAGGCTAGTCAACAGCACTGGAATAACCAAGTGGTTCAGCGAGTTCATGCCTGTCAGGTTCTACTTGAACAGTTACAGTATGGAATATACCAAAGGCAAAGGGGTGGTTAGGCTTTCACTAAAAGGGTTCTCAGGTGAGCCTAGTTTCCTTGGCAACAGTGCTAGGGGGATATGAAGTGGATCGTACTGGCTTTGTTTCCCCACAGACCAGACCAGATCAGCCAGCTGGTTATTTCATTGTCATAATCTTAGTTTGTGCCATATATGAATTGCTGTTTTACTGTAAATGCAATGCTTTCATCCAAGTTAATTGATGGAAATGTTTCTTGTGGTAGGGATTGAAAAATTTTAGTTTTTTTCAAACAGTCTAACCTACACTTTATTTTGTAGCTATTGTCGTTAATACAGCATAAATATATACGTTTCAGTTTCTTTTGTTTCCCACAATGCTCTGTGTTAACTGAGCAATATCTCCTATTAATCGTATTAACCCTTCCTTTTTGTGATTTACAGAGGAGGAGCTCATGTCGCTCTGAAGATCATCAAGAATGTAGAGAAATACAAAGAGGCAGCTCGACTGGAAATAAATGTTCTGGAGAGGATCAACGAGAAAGACCCTGAGATGAAACAGTGAGTTCAATATGCAACATTTGACAAATTCCCAGCCGTAAAATGTAGCATATTTTCAAGTGTTTTGCCTAACTATTTATTCGATCCTCTTTCATTTGTCCCAGTCTCTGTGTGCAGATGTATGACTGGTTTGACTACCACGGACACATGTGTCTGTCTTTTGAGCTGCTGGCCCTCAGTACCTTTGACTTTCTAAAGGAGAACAACTACCTCCCCTACTCCATCAGCCAAGTTCGACACATGGCCTTCCAACTCTGTCTGGCTGTCAAATGTAAGTCCTCATCAGGTGTTTTGAGACACCCAAACACATATTTAAAAACAAAACGTACATCCCGCAATTTTGCAACCTCAACTCAATTAATGATATAGACCCTCACTTATTCAGCGTTTAAGATTTGTCCACTCTGCCCCCTCTGTCACTCGCCTAGCTGTGGAGGAATTGGCATGATGGGGTTCCTTTGTGTGTAGCAGAAAGCCAGCTGCCACTGGAGGGCATTGTCGGTTAAAGCACCAGTCAATCTGACATACAATGGCATACAAAGGATTTGCAATTGGGTAGTGCAAAGATATCACATGGGTTTCTATTTGTGTCTGTTCCACCAACCAAAATAGCAAATAGGTTAAGGTAAATGGTAACGCCAAATAGTTAAAATAATTGCTTGGTATTCTTTTTTAGCTTAATTATTAACATAAGACAAGTAAAATACAGTTTATAATAATTTAGAGTAATCACTTAAAGTTATAAATCTAAACAATTATTGTCATTAACTAATAATATACATGGTAACGTAGACACAGATAGAAAAAGATAGGATTGGCCGATGAAAATGTTTAAAGCTACGTTGGAGCCATTTCTGCAAATATTATTTAAACACTGGATGAAGCGAAACTTTTAGTTATTATGTTTAGACAGATCATTTCATATAGAGCATGAAATGAAGGGGGATTGTCAGTTTTAACTGTTGGAACTGTATGTTTGCTTCCATTTATTACTGTAAATGTATCACTGTCTTCTACTGACATCCCCTTTCCTGCCTCTGGTAAAACATAATTGGTTCTGGGGTTCCTTTATCATCAAGTTGCGTAAAAGAGTGGTTAGGCACTAATATTTCTTTATCCAGGCCTGGAGCAAGATGTTTGTTTGTGACATTTTGTGAATTATTTTCATCCCCGCAGTTCTCCATGACAGCAAGCTGACACACACCGACCTGAAGCCAGAAAACATCCTCTTTGTCAACTCGGACTTCACCATGACGTACAACGTAGAGAAGGTGAGAGGTTTTGATTTGAGAACTGTTGTCTTTCTGGTTTTTAGTGCCTCTATCCTACTATCCTAATTGGGTTTGGTTTAGAAACTGCCTGATGAACCTATGCATACATATGGTTATGGAAGTTATTTATAAATGTCGGCTGTAGCCAAACATAAAAAAAGAGAAGTGTTTAATGGAAGAACACATAGACTAGACTTTACCACTTACAGTCTACATATGACCTGAATGCTGTTTGTGTTGAAGCTGACGCTGTTGTTGTGTCTGTGTGTCCCCCCCCCTGCTTGCCTCTCAGAAGCGGGATGAGCGCACGGTGAAGAGCACGGCGGTGAGGGTGGTGGACTTTGGCAGCGCCACCTTCGACCACGAGCACCACAGCACCATCGTCTCCACGCGCCACTACCGCGCTCCCGAGGTCATCCTGGGTGAGCGCCCCTTTCCTCCCCTCTGTTTGTCCGGGTGTGAGGCACGCGGACTACCGGACAGCCCCATTCCCACCCCCTCCCCTGCGCACTCTTAAGTACCCGTGATCAGCTTGGGAAGTGTTGCATGAGAGGAGATTATGATCTAGTCCACTCTGCTCCAGAGAGGAGAGGGTTGCTTCCTGGACTCTTGACCTTGCCCACATCTTAATCTGTCCTCGAGTTCCCCACTGAGGCACGCAATAGTCCTGCTCTTGGCCAGGAAGATCGCCTGCTTCGAGGTGTCTTCCATTTGTCATGCTAAAGTATTGGCTCGGTAGCTAGAGCCGAGAACCACTTGTGAGCCAACAGGGAATAAAGAAGGGGAGTGCTGTGG
Organism: Galaxias olidus; assembly: GCA_026901105.3. Lineage (NCBI taxonomy): Eukaryota > Metazoa > Chordata > Actinopteri > Galaxiiformes > Galaxiidae > Galaxias > Galaxias olidus. Next base: position 172,600 of record JAPMUY010004991.1, on the reverse strand, counting down.
GGGGGTCTGGTCTCTAACCGTACGTTGGTGTCTCCGCAGAGCTGGGCTGGAGCCAGCCGTGTGACGTGTGGAGCATCGGCTGCATCCTGTTTGAGTACTACCTGGGCTTCACCTTGTTCCAGGTAGGGCGTCCCGCAGGCAGCTGCCAGGTGCCAGCTGTACCCATTTAGCCTAGGCGGACTCAGGTTTTTCAGACTAAATGGATTTAGTCTAATTGCCTGGTAAGCCGGGTGGCGAGAGATGGAAACATGGTTGCAGGCTCACTCCTTCACTAATTTGTTTGTTCACTTTCTCACAGTGATGTTTTCATGGATTATAATTAGAAGTATACATAGTATATATTTGCCCCTGTCCTCCAGTAAGAAGCAGCAAATGTTGGGGGGGGGGGACCAACAGAGTTTCATTAAACATAAGGAATTCTAAAACTTGAGGGGTTATTGCATGCTGTCTCTGCTCTGTGGCTCTCTGTCTAAGAGGATTCCAGTGTTAAGTCCATTGTCTCCTTCAGACCCACGACAACCGTGAGCATCTGGCCATGATGGAGAGAATCCTGGGACCAGTGCCTTCCAGGATGATACGAAAGACACGGTCAGTGAGTGCATGTACACCCACCCACACAGCTCTGTGCAGATACACACACACACACACACACACACACAAAATCTGACCTGTGCACACAAACATGCTCAGATGCGTCTCTGTCCCCTCAGGAAGCAGAAGTACTTCTTCCGGGGCCGGCTGGATTGGGACGAGAGCTCCTCGGCGGGAAAATATGTGCGGGAGAACTGCAAACCTCTCAGGGTAAGACCGACGGAGTGTGGGGCTGGGCTGTAGTCGGCTGGAGGGGGCAAACCGTTTAAAGAAACGGCTTAAGGAGCATGTTTTTGCCTTTGTCTTTGCCCCACTTGGCTCATGTCTGTGTGTGTGTCCGTGTGTCCGTGTCCAGAGGTACCTGCTGTCCGAGGCCGAGGAGCACCATCAGCTGTTTGACTTGATTGAAAGCATGCTGGAGTACGAGCCCTCCAAGAGGCTGCTCCTGGGCGACTCCCTCAAGCACCCCTTCTTTGAGAGCGGGGGGGCGGGCGACACCACGTCCGGCAAGAGCTGGGAGGGCAACCGTGACATCAGCCGGTGACCCATGGCCCCCGTGGACTGAATGAGGTTAAAGGTGGAACAGGCAGACACAGGGTGGCACTGGGGCATCCAAAGAGGAGCTCTCTGTGCTGGACGGCAGAAGTGGGTTGATCGTCAAGGTAGCATGGACCCCGTCTCTTATCCAGTCCCCCTCTTCCACCTAGCGACGGCCAGGAGAGAAAGGCTTGTACTGGCAACTCTTTGAGGGACACAAGAGAAACAGCAGATAATAATAATGAAATCCTGTTTGCCCGTCCTCCTCTTATTTCTCCAGCCCTGGCCAACCAGAGGACAACTACCCAGGGCACGTTTTTTGACCTAGTGTGTAGCCCCATGTACCCAGCTCCAGTCTTCCGCATGTAATGAAAAGGACTTGTCTTTTCTTTCTAATGGAGCACTATAGTGAGATTAATTCAGGTGTGGCATCTTAGGTCTGAGGAAGTACACAGAAGAATTGAGCCGTATTATTGATTGCTTTATTTCTTTTTTATACAATAAGAGTCCTAGGAACTCTTCTGGCTCTTACTCCAGCCAGTGGGACTGATGTTAGCCAATGAGATGGTGATGGACACTCCACATAGACCAGGCCTCTTATAGCCTGTCTTATTGTTAGATTAATGTTTCTATTATGAGTTCTGGGTGTACGTTTAAGGGGGAACGTGTTATTCTGCCATATTTATGTTTTGCTGGATGACTTGTTTTTCCAGCAAATTTTTTCACCTAAATTGGTCTCTGTGAATTCTGATACAACCACACACACAGGTCACCAACACCACCACCTCGTCAAACTGCCTTTTTACATGTGAGTTAAGGACTGTGGTCCTACATCATAGTGATAAAGCACAATGCTATGTTAACCCATGCATTGATAACCTATTAGGCTGGACACACACACACACACACACACACACACAGCAGCTGTTTACAGTATTTATTATTAAGATAAAACGACCATCATTTAGCCCTTGTACATGAGTTATTTTTGTATGACATTAAAGTGTATAAAAATGTATATATGTATTATTTGTGTAGAATTAAAGTTAAGTCCTCCTCGCTTAAGTACATGGCAACTCCGTGTCGACAGTTAGGGGGAGGCATTTTGTCTTTAAGTCAAGTGTGTGTATGTCTCTCTTTGGTTAGCCCACAACATTGACCAGAATGTAGTCTTGGGTGCAACCTTAAGGACTTCTCGGCCTATAAAAGTAACCTCAGTAAACGTTCTTGGTTCTACATAGCAGGACAGAATTATCTTTTAGGGGTATTATCCAGAAGGTTATCGTTTGTTAGCGGCTGGGATGAGGATCAGCACCTCCAAATCTGAGGCCATGGTTCTCAGCAGGAAACCGATGGATTGTCTACTCCAAGTAGGGAATGAGTCTTTACCCCAAGTGAAGGAGTTCAAGTATCTCGGGGTCTTGTTCTCGAGTGAGGGGAAAATGGAACGAGAGATGGGCCGGAGAATAGGAGCAGCGGGTGCGGTGTTGCAGTCGCTTTATCGCACCGTTGTGACGAAGAGAGAGCTGAGCCAGAAGGCAAAGCTCTCAATCTACAGGTCTATCTTCATTCCTACTCTCACCTATGGTCATGAAGGGTGGGTCATGACCGAAAGAACGAGATCGCGGATACAAGCGGCGGAAATGAGTTTCCTCCGAAGGGTGGCTGGCATCTCCCTTAGGGATAGGGTGAGAAGTTCAGCCATTCATGAGGGACTCGGAGTAGAGCCGCTGCTTCTTTGCGTAGAAAGGAGCCAGTTGAGGTGGTTCGGGCATCTAGTAAGGATGCCACCTGGCCGCCTCCCTAGGGAGGTGTTCCAAGCACGTCCAGCTGGGCGGAGGCCGCGGGGCAGACCTAGGACCAGGTGGAGGGATTATATCTCCACACTGGCCTGGGAACGCCTTGGAATCCCCCAGGTAAATGTGGCCCGGGAAAGGGAAGTTTGGGATGCCCTGCTGGAACTGTTACCTCCGCGACCCGACCCCGGACAAAGCGGATGAAGAAGATGATGATGATGATGATGTTCTCGTTTGTCATTCACTACATGTCAACGATCAACAGGTTAACAAACAGCCATTTGACTTCCACTCCAATTTGAACTATGTAAAAAGCATTAGAATTGTTTTAGTTTTTTGGGAGATGTTGAGCACACATGCAGCTAGCTATTGAATCAGCACTTTTGCTTGTTTTTGTTTTTAAGATTGTTCTGTCACTGTGGTAGTTAATGGTTCTTGATAGATGTTCTCCGTTCAGACACACCCCTGTTTCATTCAGTCAGTTTTCTTTCCTATTCTTTGACTGAACCCATTGCCTTGAGGATAAATGAGGGAGGACCAGCAGCACTTGCTGCTCTAACCACAGAAAATCCTCCATATGTCAGTGTAGTTTCTCACCCGTCTGCACTGCCGCCCACTGCTTTCCTTCGCACCTACTTTGTAATCCATCTGACCCTCTGAAATGGAGCAGGTCAGCTAAAAATGCAACAAGTCAAGTAAGGACCAGGCTGGTGTGAAATTTAAATAGGCACGCATGCTTTTCAGACCAGGGGTGTTTTGAACATACACCTATTTTATCAATGTACGGAAAACAAAATGTTACCTGCTTTTAGATTATAATATTTGGCAAGGTTGAATAAAAATGTATAGAATTATAGGTAGTTTACTTTTACTAATATAAACCTTACAATATTGGTATTTACATTTTTATAATATTTTTCATTGGTCCATTGAAAGTACGTATCAGCATGTCTTACATATTCTCCCCTCAATTCTTTTTGGCTTGATTAGAGTTCATTTTTAGCCTCTTGCTGTTTTGTAACATTTTATTCTTAGTGCCGATACGGAGATTTAATGTATCTAGAAATGCTAGATACTCCTTAAAATTGCACCAAACCATTCTATTTTTATTTGGTTTTGAAATACAGCGCCACTTTAAATGTATTGCAAGAATGTGATATTTAATAACACGCAATAGAAGTGTTTTAAGCCGAGCAGTTGATTACTTCAGGAGATTTTGATGAAAAGGTTGCTTTAGAACTGTCCAGATCAAACTTCTAAATGGGAACTGCAATGATTAATGGTTCAATTGTCTTTGTTTTGGCGCCAAACATGGTCCTTCCCTCCGCGTCTGTCAGTCATAGAATGACACCTGGCCATAATGTCCTCCTGTGCTACTCGGCAAACAGAAGTTGCAACTTGCATGCCTAAAAATAAAATAGGCAACCCTCATGCTACACAGAGAACTACAGTCAAGCACACCACACTAGTCTTAACACAAACGTGGATGTCCATTTTCTTTTCTCTTCAATAGTTTGTTGGCGTCCCTGCTAGTGCTAAGGGGATAAGCAACGATTATGGCTTTAGCTATTCTTACTAAAGAGCAAGGCGGGATCATCAGGTAAATCCCTATTAGAAGACACTTGACGAAGAAGAATTCCTCACAAACAACTCGTACCTGAAGCTATGCTGATGGGGAATGCGTCGTCTTGAAATATTGGGCACATTTCATTAGTGGTTTTGGATAAGGCCTTGTCCACCTATCAGGTATGTGCCGCAAATTGGCATACACACACACACACACACACATACAAATAAACTACACTTAATGCAGTAGTGTGCTTTCGATTTTTATTGTGTGACTGCAATTGATTGGGTGGAACTTTGTAAATGCTCAGATTTTGCCGATCGGAAAACAGTAAGAGAATAAGTCTCCTGGCTGATAACATTCCATCTTTTTCCTGTTAGAATCGGGAAGGACTCGCTCCTACATAACTCTTGGGATGGATGCTATGGTGAAAAAATCTCTGGGTGAACCTATCAAGCAGTTTACCAACTGCATGACAGGGGCCAAAGACACCAAGAGAGGGCCCAAAAAGAGCCAGGCAGTTCGGCGCAAAAGCATTGTCCGTAGAAAGAGTGCCCCCTGCACCAGTCAGAAGGTTCCAGACTCCTGGCTTAGGGTATATCAGGCAGATCTTCAAAGAGAAAGGTACACTGTTAAGTAATATGCTTCTAAAAATATACATCACATAAAGTATTATAAATCAGAACATGGGCATGTGTCTTTGTTTGTAGTAGTCTTCTCAAACTCCTAATGATGTATGTTTACCATAGAAAACTGAGAGAGGCAAGTTGTGCAAAGAAAGCTGCTGAAAGGAATGTCAGGATGCAATTCAGGAGCCAGCACAGTCTGCGAAGGGTAAGTGTACAACAAGTTTCGTGTAGTCCAAAAGAATTACGTTTTCGTTTTGACTAAATGGTCATCTGAACGTCCAACTTTATCTCCATGCAGCCTTCCATTGCTAGGAGACCAGCTCCCAGACCAGGAGCCAGAAGGCAGGCTGCAAAGGGTAATGGTGCGTCCTTGTTTGGTGCCTTCCAAGGGCTTAGCCTGGATGGACTGACAAGCGCCGCTCAGGGCTCAATGTCGGCAAACACAGATCAATGCAAGGTTATGTGAGAAAAAAATTATTCAGTTCAATCACAAACTAACCAAGAAGCAAACTTATGCGACATTTGATTTGGGGGGAGGGATTTTGTTGCTTCACAAAGCCAGTCTGAATTTATATATGGCATGATCTGATTTATAAATAACACTGTTACTGTTTTTTTACAAGCATAATGTCTGTTTCCTTTTGTCTAACAAATGAAGTGTATTTTTCTTAAATAGATAACTTTAATGTAAAAAATTCATCCAGTTGTAAATTGGCATCAAAGCTTTGCTTGGGATTGTCTAATTCTTGAGAAATGTCAGGTTTGGGATATGTATTTGCCATTGTTTCAGTCTGTTTTGCGTTGGACACACTACATTGTATGAGATACTTACTTAGACATACTCATATTACTAAGTATTGTCAAATTTAGCAGGCTGGAGTTTACCATGTTATAATCTGAGCATATTTTTTTATGATAAATGCCAAGTACCTGTGAGGGTTTCTGGACAATATTTGTTGTGTAGTGTTATGCCCCGAAGCTTCTGCTGTGTTAGGTGAGTTAATTTCCAATAATGAATAAATTTGCACAAAGCAAGCATATTTTGTCCTTGTTGATGAGAGTATCAATAACAAGAAAACGTTGCCATTTCTGGTCAATTGTGAAGATAAAAAATGTGCGATTAACCACGATTAAACATTTTAATCGTTTGACAGCGTTTGACTAGTTAGAATGTAAAACACGTGTACTTTAGGTTATAAAAGGCACACTAATATACAGAAGATCATGATTTTATTAACAATGGACAGATAGGTTTTTGACTGTGGAAAAAAACCCAAGGACACTAACCTCAACATAAGCATTGGGACCACAGATTAAGTGCAATGCTGTGCTACAATGGAAGACCACAAAATCAAGCCTTATTCATCATTCATCAACAGCTTAATGCACTTTAAACCCACACCTGCAAACTGTTTGGAGAACAAGGACAAAATAAAAATGATAACAGTAAGACAAGGCTGGATAAAGGTGCATTTCCAACTTAATTCCCACCAGAAGTAAGTCTACGTACCCCTTTAACAGGTTATTTAGCCAAGCTATTGAATATTCCTGCACAATAGCTGTAACTATGTTGCTAGGCCATCAGGATGCTGAACAATATACATTCTATTTTATATCTGCTCATCTGAAGTAGAGATCCCATTAGGTTTAACCACAAATACCATATTTAACTTATATGCAGGTGCTTAACTAAAAAGCACCACTCCAGACTTATCAGCAAGGTAAATCACAAAGTAGGCTTGTATGGCACAAGCTTTTATTAAGTAAAAAAAAAAAAAAAAAAAAAACAGCTCAAGGTCATGACAAAAACTAAGGTGTTACAGAAATGGAAGATAACATTAGATTTTTCCTCATACCCTATCAACTGAAGCAAGTGTCATGCTTTCACGGAGGTTGCAGATCACAAATATGTACAAAAAATGAGCACAAAACTACGTGTCTCAAGGTGTGGGGGTGAACTCATGGTAGATTGGATTCACAAAGTCAGGGTGGAATCGTTGTCTATCCTAACACATTATTCTCTCTGTTCCATCTTGACTTTAGGGGGCTTTAGAAAAGACCTGTTTTTCTTTTCCTTTTTCTTGCCCTTAGACTGAAATGTTCTCCAACTGTCCACCCGTCCATCTCTTGTTTCCTAATAAAAAGGGGATAAAAGGAGGGTGACAAAACACACCGAAAACACCAAAGAACCCCTTTTCCGCTTATCCTTATGCTAGTACATATTCTTAAAAAAAAAGAAATCTAGTACATAAGTGTACTAACAGCTTTTGCTTATGTATACCTCAAAGTTTTTCTGCCATTCTCTCTCTCGCTTAGCCTTTTCAGCTGTCTCGATTTCTTCTTCCCTTGCCCTTTTCCTGGGGACGTCAAAGGAAGGCAATGGAATGAATTATGTTTCTGAGTTTATGCTCATTTAGGTTATCTAGGTTAACATTCATAGGACACAAAAGGTTTACTTTGTAAGCTGTAAAATGATAGTCAATGTTCATCTTTACTTCGATCCATATCAAAAACCAAAGACAAAAAAAAAATGTATGTAGCGAACAGTAAAGTTGTATTAAAAATGTATTCGTTTTTTCTTATTACTGGTGTAATGCGACTCGTCGACTGATACCTTCCACTGATGTGGCTCCTTGGGTCAATTTAAATCCATTACCTTTCATGCATGTCCTTGGCTTCCCTCTCTTTCCTCTTGATCTCAAGTTCTGCAAAAAGCTTCATTGTCTGCTTGTACACTGCTTGCCTGAACTGAATGCAGCAGTGGGAGAGAACATGACTTAGAATAACAATATGTGGGACCAAGGGGTATTGTTCCCTACAGATTCTGGGATGCAACTTGTACGTCTGATGATAAACAATCCAATGACCCAACAAACAAAGGGAACCAATACCGTCTTCTGTTCCTACCATTTCAGGGTCATCCTCCTCAATATACAATGGCTTCCCATCTTTCTTCAACTGTTTCTTTTTCTCTTTCATCTGTTTAATGAAAGAATGCAAGGACGCATTATTTCAATCACGATATTTTTTTGCAAGCGAACAATGAGTCAAAAATGATGCATCAACAACCTCACATGTAGTGGATGAGCATCAAACATGTCTTTACAGGGTAAATAATAACTCACCAAATGTTCCACATATTCCTTTCCTGCGTGGATCACATCTACAGCCCTCTTCTTCTGATCACCATCCAGGAGGTTTTTGTATGCTTTGTCCACAGCTAGAACAAATTGCGAGATTTGGATTGTTGCATTGCGAAAGATCTATACATCACACCTGAGGATGTGGCTGTTTGTACCAATGCATTTAAAGATTCTGAAAAAGTAAACACGTAATCATAAAATAAATAACAATAAAGAGTAATCTACCCATGACATGTTAATGAAAATACTGTTTTTTAAAAGGTTAATATAATACACTGCAAGATTGTGCTGTGTGGAAGGATCAGGGTGGCTAAACCTGGACCGAAGATAAAAGATAATACTCAAACAATCTCTAGATACATAACTTAAATAAAGACACACTATTCGGTCAGTAGAATATTGAAACATTCTACACTCAACAGAAACATGTAACAACATCTACATTCTACGAGTTTTAATGCTTACAGTAAAAAATAAATAAAAAGCCAGATAACCAAATAACCCTAACCCTTTAATATTTCTATTGACTCCAAACAGTGTCCACAATCCAAAATAAGGGTAATTTTACCTTCAAATGCAAGCTGTGCTCTGTCTGGGTCATCCTGGTTTTTGTCTGGATGAACCAAAATGGACAACTGCAAAAAGCAGGACCCATCAGAAAAATACTCAGAAAACTATGCTTACAATATACAAATAACCATTCTCCATTGAAACCTGCAAATTATTTAATTACATGAACATGTCGACTATACCTGCCGAAACCGCTTCTTCAACTCTTCGTCTGTTGCCTCTGGATCCACTTGCAAAACCTGCAATACAAATAATTAGGTCTAAGGTGTAAAGTAATGTCATGGTATGGAATGACACAAATTATACTGGTATGTTGAACCAGTGAAGTAAAGGTTATTTGACTAAAAGGCATGCAATACTGCAACAAAGCCACAGGCAAGAAAAAAAAAAATCCAATTATCAGTCTCATGTTTGTTTACAATTTTCATATACATTATGAATCATCTGTGCAAGCTGAACCTGTGTCCCCAGAAATAAGTTCTAACAATAACATGGATATATTTCAACATGTTCATTGTTTATTTTTTCATAAAAGGTATTCAACAGTTTCAATGACAATGGTTGGTTCACTATGTAAAAAAATATGAAACAATCTATAACATATTAAAGAATAATATTAGTGAAACAACAACCACGGAATGACTTACACATACTAAATTAACCTCTAAAATTGTTGCAATGAGAGCTAATGACTAGCTTACCTCAAAGGGGTTCAAATTGAAGTAGGATGAGCCAGGTCTCAGCAGCCTATCAATCTGCTGCTTTGATGTTAACACAGAGTCACGCTTCTCTATCTGTTTTACCTGTAGGAAATAATAGCTCGGATGTTTATTGATTTAACAACTACATTGCACCTGACGTGCATCAGAAATAAAGCCAAATTGTAAATCCTGAAATGGAAGAAACTAGCCTCTGCGAGACACGGCCTATATTAGCAATCACAAAATGAGTACATAGAAAGTATTACAGTGAAAGTTAAGACACCAAATAAAGCGTTTCCTTTTGTACAAAGTCAAGATACTATGAATATTGAGTCTGTTTTTGAGCATGTGACGTGTGTGCGTGGGGGGTGCATTACATTACAAATTATTCGAATAATCATAAATTAACGAAATACCTTACACAAACTTACACGTTTCTTATTAAATTGTCAGGTTAACCTTATAGAAGCAGTGCCACTTGTTCGTTGAACAAGACAGTTAGCATGTATGCTACGTATAGCTAACGACGTTAGCTAACGCGTTACGGCGCTATCTTAGCTTGGTGATGTCTATATGTCAGCAAGGCCACACCAGCAAGAAAAAAACAAGAGAAAAGCTAAAAAAAAAAAAACGTAATGGCCAATGTATTGTGCAAAAACATTTCCGTAGTAAATATGTTTTTTGTATTTTTAAAAATAATCATAACCTACCTCAGAATAAAAGCTTTGAAATAAATCATCTGAACCACTCTGGGCGGAGGGCTCTCCTCCGGCAGCCGCCATCTTGGCTTTGGTGCTATTACGTAAAATAAGAGTTTCTAACGTCACACGCTAGTCTGTGAGACATTTATTTTACATTGAGAAACTAGACCGTTGAAATCCAAATAATTTTAAAGGAAGTGAAGGTTCTTACCATAAAAAACAGTATATTGAACAGTTCTCATAAATACAATATGTACACCTTTAAAAATGTACAATAACAAATGAAAAGTTATGTGAAATACAGTATAACGAAAAAAAATGGGCAAACCTAATGAATAATATTTATTATTATATTATATTTAAGTGAAGTACATTCCAGTATACTATCATTATGGGGACAGGCTGTCACTGCCAGCTATGAGAATTTTGTTAAAAATACAAAGACCTAAGGTTGCCAAATGGATACATTATATTTTATTTAATTCAAAGGGTTATACGTCAACAGATGCAGTTAGATAAGTATCAGCTAGTCCGACACATCTTTGGAAACATTGGTGTCAAATTCTGAGTCCAAGCTAGCGTATCACAGCCGGTGGCACAAGTCCTCTAGGGTGGTAAGCCTTCTGTCCATGCCATTCAGTTTGTAAACGATTAACTCATCCAGTTTGCACCATTCAGCCAGTATCTCATTCATAATTGAGTCACTCTGAAGCCAAAGGGATGGAAAGTAAAGTAAAATGCAAATCTGCTCACTTAAAGCACTGACTTTGTGACATTTGTTTTGAAAAGTGCTATATAGAGAAAGATGTATATTATTGTTAAAGTCAAATGTATCTTCTATAATTACCCGATATCGCCCCCTCCGATATCTGATGAGAACGATGATCAAAGACAGGAGGATCACTACCAGCAAAAACATTCGAATCCATTCCTGAGTCAATGACATTATTTTATCATCTAATCCACCGTTTGAGGGCACCATTTCAGTCCTTTTCCGCAAAGTGCCTTTGTTATCTTGTCTGTAGATTCAATATAAAAGTGGTCATGACTCACTGGTGAACGCGAGAAAACCTTTGACAGGTCAAGAACTTTGCTGGAGTTGTCGTGCGAAAATGTGTCTGGCTGCGAAATACTGTCCGGGTTGCGTCACAATGCATTGTTATTTGCTACAATGTTGAATTTTGCTATATTCACAGTTTCGCTGAAAGTGATCTAGAATGATTGTGAAGTCATAGTGCACTGCAAAAGCTTGGTAACAAGCAAAGGCCACAACAAAATGCAAACTCAGTGCACCAGAAGTATGTTCCATTAATTAAAAAACAGAGAAAGACATGGTTTACTGAAAACTCAAAGTGTATTCAACTGTATACAGCAATTTACAGCAGAAAAATGGTTCTCTATATTGTATTCCACATAGAACACGTCAGTGCCATAATTTCCCCAACACCCAGCTAGTTGCATGCTGCCACAATTGTTTGATCATGCCTACATGTGGCTTGAGTCAAATGAGCTTGTGCAGCCTGTGACATAACAGTGGTGCTTGTGCTGGTGCCGTCCGTGGCAGCGTTGGCAGAAGCTGGCTCTCTGGACTTGGCCATGTCCATTTCCCTTCCCCTCCTCCAGAAATAGCTACTTCTGAGATGGCTCCCTGAGTCGTGTTGCCAGGTTCTCCTGCTGAACATACATTAAATTCAGGTGTGACTTGAGAAACAATGGAAAATATCATCAAAGAACCAACACACTCGGAACAAATTCCTATCCAACTTTTATGAAACATAGCCAGTACAACAACTAGCTACAATTCAGTTATTCTGATTATTCTCCATCAGTCATGTCTCACCTGTTTTTCCTTTACTATGCCGTAGACATGGAAGGAAGGTGTAAGTAGGCACACAAGAAGTAGGAACAGGAGCTCTATAAGGTGGAAAGGTCCTGTACCACTTTCCTCTCTGGGGCTTGGCACTCATATTTTTCCTCATTTCTTTGTCCGGCAGGTCCAGCCCCCCAGTAGCCCAAGAGGGCTTGTAAAGAGTTGGGGATTTTTCCTCCATCAGAGAGCCTAGCAGAGGCCATACAGAAACAACCACGTTAACCAATTTTGATAATACCACTAAGACTCGTGTTTGTAAGCAGTTTTAAGCTGAACTAGTATGTTGTCTACTCCGTGTCCGTTGTTTCTCCAGCTATGTCCTGTGTTATTGTTGTGTATGCACTGATGCTTTTATACAAAATAAATCTATTTTGAATTTGAATTTAAACAACTCCAGCAGTCAATTTAATTATGGAGATTTATAATGTTATTTATTGATTATGTTGGAATACTCAGTGACGGTGTCATCGAGAAATAATTATTATACCCCAGATGACAGATGCCTTCTACTGGAAGAGTTCTGACCATAGAGATAGTATTTTGTTTTTTTATGGTTCAGAATGAACATAGCGATAATGCTTGGTTTAGGCATTGAGCCCTTTTAATAAATGCTTCCAGTACAAAAAAGGTTATCCAATGCCCATTCAAAACCATAATTATTTTAGTGTAAGGTTCTAGGTTGTACTATGTATCGCAACATATCATAGATTCAGCTCTAGATATACTTCTTACCCACCGGTGCTATGTACTCTCCCCTCCTGTAAGTATCACTGATGGTTCACATGGAGAAAGGGCACACTTCCCCTGGAGTCTGCTGACAAAGGCAACATATAAAAACACAATTCCTCTTTAGAAATCGGTTCACAAACTATTATTAGACGTAGAAACACTCATCGTTTAATACAGACCTACATTATGGGTGATTTGTTCCACTAAGGAACTAAGACCGATTTGCATGCCATAACGGCCTTCACATATTTTTAATGTGACTGAGGAAGGAAAGGCTGTGCACTGCCATCTCATGGATTTCTCGAGTAGATACATTATTTTTCAAGGCACACCCATGGTTCCAACATTTGTCCGAATGTTACATAGCTCAGCAATGCCAGTACAATTTGTAACGTTTTTATTAAACATAATAATTTTCTACATTCCATCATCCTGTTGGTCATTCTGTAAGTCTGACAAGGAAAAGCCTAGTAACAGAACAATGCCATTCGCCACCTAATTAGCGCCTGGGAAATTGCAACCTCTAGCGGTTAAAAGGCACCATTCCCCCCTAGAGCGGGGAATTGACGTGAAGAGAGCTGCAGATTAACACAGCAGGGTGCACGGTAACTGACAGGTGTTAAAGGGCTTGGAGGGTAAACTTCCTAAGCCAAATACGGCAGTCTGTAAGTAATTCATGAGGACGAATTGAATCACGTGCACGCCTCAATGGGTCTACAGGTGTAAACTAGAACTTCAGGAAAATAGTATACTTCCCAATCCGCAATGACTTGTTCTTTATAGTGAACAGATTTATGTATGTATGTCTTTTATATAGACCACAGGAGGGTGTCATTTTGATAATGGCATCACTAGATTCATTTGCATCACTAGATGTATCATATCTACCGTATCTAGTGATGCCTCAGCTTCCACCCATATGAATTGAACTGTTCATCATATCTTAGTAGATACTATAAGAGCATTTAGTATTTTTGTGAGTTGGCATATGTCCATTGATTAGCTGTGAATACTGGTGAGGGACAGTACCCAGTGGAAGCTAGCTCACCCTTAGGTACCGTTCAGCTGAGGCCCTCATTCTAGCCGTGCTGCTCTCGTTTCACCACCTGGGAAGGGCTGGAATAAAAGGACAGAGACATGAACACAAAAAAATAGTGACAGGACAACATGGGACCAAAGGCAAATGATTGAATGCACTCTGCTATAGAGGAATAGAGATATTAAAGCCTACTACAGCAAATCACTGGTGCAGAAAAAAACCTGACAGTTATGATTTGATGACGGAATTAGTCGTTAAAAATGTCAACTTATAGGTGATAGAATCCTTTTTTGTCCTGAGTGGAGGAAACGAGGAATCGTAACGCTCTTCAGATCGAGTTATTCAGAATAAAAAAATACTATTTAAACAGCAGTTGTGGTGTTTGATATGCAGTAACTTACTTTTTAATACTAATATGAAATATATGGCTATAACATTTAATGTGATTGGATATTCAAATAATCTTGAATTGATAAACGTCCTTACATGTTAAAAAAACATACGCTAAAAAGGGTCAAAATTCATTTTTCCGTCATTCCATCTGTCAAACACCATGCAAGTTGTTGCTTTTCCTGTTGTCTGGTATTAACAATTTATATTTTTTCTTGTACTTTACTTATTGCAATTTGAGAATACGTATATAGAATCAAATCAAATACGGAATGACACCATTGAATTTGAGGTATCTGACAATTGAATGATGCTCAACTGAGTTTTATTGAAACGGAACAAACGTAAAAGTTATAAATACAAACACCAGAGAACAAACGTCTAGGGCTCTTAAGGTTAGCCAAACCAAATTCTATTCGGGCAAGTCCAAAGAAAACATAGGAAGTTATAATAAGAATAATATCAGGTTTAAAAAACACAATTGATCTACCTCTAGAAATGCTAGACATACACTTTGAACGTTACAAAACTGTTTTTTACTCCTTCCTGTGGATTCTTTTCTCCACCACGACTGCAAAAAATGAATATGAAGCACTAGCCATACGCAATTATTTACAAGCAAGTCCCTAAGCCAGAAACCAGAAATAGAAGGGAGTACAAGCAGGGGAAGAAGGGGAGCGGGGTTGGGGCATGGACACAAATTTACTGCAAGGCAATCTCATGATTTAGTGTCCTCTCAGACTTTTGAAAATGAATGTCCACGTTTAAAATGTTCATTGTTGGCTTTAAAAGAATCACAAACCAAAAATAGGGAGTAAAAGTGTTTTGCGTGTTTTAAGACATTTGTCCCAATGTAACCATAAGAGTATGAATGATTCAGCAAAACAGTAACATTCAATCTTCAGCCAAAATGCTATTTCAGCCAATCAACTTGAGCCAATTCTGGGGTCTGTCCATTTTTTATTCAGTGAATATAAGTATTTTTCGTCAGGGATGAAGAATAAAAAGTCAATCAAAAAATTGGAGCCAATCTCCTTATTATTTTCTTTCATTTTTTTTCTCTTATCTTTTTTTGTTGTTTTTACTTTGCCAAATACCTTTTGGTTGCGGCTACTTCCACTGCTGCCCATAAGAATCCTGTGAAAACTCCAGGGTGTCATTACTGTAACCATAGTTACCAGAATAGTCGGCCCCTTGCTGCAGGGGCTGCTGGGCGATGGGCTGGGACCCCCAGTTCTGCTGGTTGTTGGTCTGCCGGCGCTTGGAGTCGGGCTGGTTGAACACATCCGCCTTCCTCTTGCCACCCATGTTGCCCCCGCGGTTCCCCCTGGCCCCCCGAGGGCCTCGCCCTCTCTGAGGCTGGAAAGGGACTCCGCGCCCTCCCCTGCCACCACGTGGCCCACCAATGGGAGGTCCTCTCTGGGCGTAGCCCCCGCGACCCCGTGAAGGGGGCGCTCCGCGGGCCCTGGGTGGGGGTGGACCTCCCCTACTGGGGCGGCTGCCACGGCCTCTCATGCTGTACACATCTTCGTAGCCACCATAGTAGGGGTCTTCGTAGCCGCCGCGGTAGTCATGGTAGTCGTAGCCATAGTAGTCATCGTAATAGTCTTCATAGCCATAGTAGTCAGGCGGGTAGGCATAGCCCCCTCTGCTGCCGCGGCCCCGCCCTCTGCCTGGTGGGGGCATTCGGGGTGGTGGATAGTAGTAGTAGTCATCATACCTGCAGGTTTGAATAGAAAAATCAAACAATTGCGCTTCAAATTTTGTTAAATTGATCTTTCACAATTTACTATAAAGGTCACGCGTAGATGTTCCCCCGCCTTACCCGGTGTTTCTGGTAGTCTGGCGAGCTGCCTGTCGCTCTTTCCTCTTTTTATCTGGGGGCTTTGCAAGGACTATTTCAATCTCCTCTCCTCCCAGCTCCTTTCCATTCATTTCATCCATAGCCTTGGTAAATTAGAAAAACACACTGCATTGTTTACAATAAAATGTCCAAAACGAAAGATGAAAAGTGCAAAATACAAAGTCTCAGCCACCCACTTTTACAGCAGCATCCCTCTCTTCAAAGTGAACAAAGGCATAGTCCTTCAGCTTCTTTACTCGCTCTAGTTTCCCAAACTGAGAAAAGGTCTTCTCCAGAAGCTCCTCTGTCACTGGTGTGGCGAGTTTCCGAACAAAAAGAACTTTCACCTGACAAACACACAAACACACACACACGTCCTTATGTGTGCAGCTGGCAAACACAGTAGATGTAGACAGAGCGGGACCGTCTTAGTTGCCCTCACCTTGGACATGATCTCTGCATCGGGCTCTGCAACTGGGTCGGCCCATTCCACGGTCACCGGGTTACCCCAAACCTTCACTTTCCCGCTCATGAGGCGGCGGCGGGCCTGTGCGGCCGACTTGTGGTCTTCATACTCCAGAAAACAGAAGCCACGGTTCTTCTTCTTGTCATCCGGCTGGTGGTACAGGATGACCTCCTGAAGACCCTCTGGAAGACAGAGAATGTTTGAGGGCATAATAAAGCTAGGTTAACCGTGCTGTGAAGTGGAATTGAACCCATGAGCCCAAATTGAGAAGTTGCATACAAAGACTTGGGACATTCGGGACGTAAATGCAGAAGCCACCATATGGCATCAACCTAACACGCACCCGTAACTTTTCCAAAGTCCTCCAAAATACTTTCACGAGTCTTGTTCTTTGGGATTGATCCAACAAACAGGCGGTTGTTGGCGACTGATATGCACACTCCAAGGTACTTCCCGGAGCGTATTTCATAGTTATCGCACTGGAAAACAAAAATAGTGTTAAGATGGTATGGACTATGATGACAGACAAGTCTAGTTGAACAGCAAGCGACGACCAATTAGATGACACTACTGCTGAGGGACACCTACTAGTTTGACTGCCTCTTGTGCCGCATCCTTGGTGCAAAAGGTGATGAAGGCGTAGCCTCGGTTCTGCCCGGAGAGAGGGTCCATCATTAACCTCAGGTCCCAGATAGGACCAGCCTTCTCAAAAAGCGGCACCAGCTCATCTTCATACAGGTCTCGGGGGATCTTGCCCACAAACACCTGTTAAATTGGAGCAGCAAATAGATGGAATACAGAGGACTTCACTCTGGAAAGGCTTCAGTTGAGTGGCACAAAATTATAAAGACTGAAGGTGCACATACGTCCATTGTAGATTCCTTTACATCCATACCTCCGTTCCGATGCCGGGTTGGGTTCCCTTGAACACGTCGTCAGGTGGGGGGCCACCGTATTTCCTCTGTCCTGTAGTGACATCCAGGGTGTATCCTGTCCGGTCCAACAGAGCCTGACAAAACCAGACAACACCGCCTTTACCACACCAAGACTGACCTTGAACATGTTCATCATGCAAGGCATGTTATGGGAAGGTTTTTTACCTTAATTTTAGTCTCGTCAGGACCCTTGGTAGACTCCTGTACTTTGCTGCCTTGCTTTTCCCTTTGTCTGTACGTCTTCATGACTCCACAAAGAAATGCACTTTTATTCTGAAAAATTAAATAGTTTTTCTCATTATCGCTAACGCAGAGGAACCGGGAACGCAAGAGGGACAGGTCAAGAAGACTCACCTGGACGTGGGACAGGTCACTTTCCTTGAACTGCTGCAGCACTGTCATGGCCCCCTCCTCATTGAACTCTCGCAGAGCATCGATTGCCCTCTCATCCAGATCAGCGTATGCTACCAAGCCTACAGGCACAAGACAAACTGTTCAAGGGAGGATTTGGGATGGACAATACATTTATAGCTTGAATAATTTCAGAACCCCATCCCACCCACCTGACCCAAAATATGAGCATTTAGCTGGGCAAGTAACTGCATAATTGAAATTGCTTCAGTGGAACTTCTTGTAGGTACACAATTCTGACGATGGCAGTTCACCTGTCTGGAAAATATTGTCCATACTCTCAGCCACTTTCTGAGGCAGCCCAGCGTCAATGAGCGTCTGGTAGTTCTCTGTGTGGGTGGTGGACACATCCATGGGCTCCTCCTCCTCTTTTGGGGGTTCGGAACTACCATTCACCTCGGTGTCAGCCATTCTCCTGAGGGAGGGGGGTATACAAAAACAGCATGATTAGATTACATGTGTACATGTACATTCACGTGCAACTAGCTACAGGAATTCTAAATATCTTTTGATTCTGAGAATGACATTATATAATTATTGATAACACAAGCATTCGGAATCAAATGTGCACCTCAATGCTGCTCCTTGATCAACACAACCATTTTTTTAAATATATGAAACTTGTAAGTCATATTACTGGCTCCCATGAAATATTTTATCTTTCCCTCGTAAAGGGACTTAGTAAGGCGACTAACTAGGCACCACCCCGCCCCCTTCACATGCATACAGCTAGCTAGATTGCTAGCTAAAATAGGATCAGGATTTACGTTAGCTTGGTGCATTGATTACGATTCTGTTGTAACACGCTAAACGTTACGTGAAATCAATCAAATATTTACAAATGATAACACACTACGCCGACAATAACGTTGCTTACAGTAGACAGTTATTGTTTTCGCGCTATACATTTTTTGCTAGCTCTCCATCAAGTCTTGTCTGCCTGTATAAAGGCCTTGTCGTGCAAAAAGACACCTTTTCGAATTTTAATATCCACGCGCCACAAAGATGCAAAGAGAGCAGTTAGCAATAGCTTACCAATCTTTATCAGGAAAATAGCAATGGAAAAAGAATACTTTGCAACAATTAACGAAAAGGAATAATCCAACACGATAAATATAAATAATATGTTTATGTCTACCCACGAGACAGTTTTCCAGACGGTCCCGTCGCTTGAACAACGCCACCGCTCGGCGACGAAACAAGGTTTTGGGGGAGGGACCACTGGTAGCAGGTCTGTTTGTTTTATTGGAACATAGGATTGACTGTTTGATGATCTTTCTGACTAAATTAGGAATAAGCTGAGTGCAGTCCATCAATTGATAAAGTTTCAGGACCTCTAACTGAGCCTCTAAGCCAAGGGCTACTGGTGAGCTATATATACAGGCTAAATGTTTTGTAAAGAAACCATATCGTTCAAGAATAGTAAAAAGCACAAGACAGGAGTAAATGGCACTGCTCAACTGCTTTCAGATAAATTGCGGGGATCTTGTTAGACAAATCGAGTCTTCTTTATGTCACTGGACGATGGGCCAACATGATCGCCTAAATAAATAACATTGCTGTCAGAGTTCCCAAAAATACACCCTAAGCAATCTCGCTCTCTGATTTACTATTCTATTATGATGTGTGAGTCAGGGTTCTTGAATGCAATGTTGTTGTCTCGACATCAGTGATGGGCATGCGATCAGAAATGATCTTAAAAACCAAATAATCTGAGAAGCATATGTTCCTGAAAAATGTTATTTATTTATTAAATAAATCTAGAGAATAACACTACAGTATTGTACTAGACATAAGCACGCGTGTACTGACATAGTACGCTTATGAATTTGTGATATGGAGTCAGTCTTTGTGCTTTAGCGTCTTAATTTTGTTCTTGTGACGGTCGATCTCCTTTTGCAGACGTTCAATATCTTTCTCGTGGTGCTCAATCTCGTCTTCATGGTGCTTTCTTAGGGCTGCCAACTGTTCTTTTTCTTTCTGCCTAGAGACCAGGAAAAATTAAAAAAGTAAGTTGTTGCCTGGGTATAACAAGTAGTTAATCGTATAAACAACTTTTGGTGCTACTCAATAGCCACGTAGTAGCAAAGCAGAACAGCCACTTGTCTTTAAAAAATAAAAAAAATAAAAAATTGTTAGAACAGGAGACATATTTGATCATGTTGCAGTCACCCATACTACTAGGCTATATACGCACTTAAAATAACGCTCTTCTTCGGCTGCTTGCTTCTTTCCAAAAGCTCCACCAGCTTCCCTCACAGAGCCTCCTCCACCACCCCCCTTTCCAGCTCCTTTGCCCAGCTCACCTAGCTGTAGGCAATGGAAGGAGGACATAATCGGAGTATAATGTTAGGCTAACTACTTTTGAAAGTGGTTGCTTAATTGAATTTGGAGTAGGCCTCTATGCTAATTCATATGACAAATATGACCAAACGCTGATAAAAGCATGCCTATCTTTATTAAACGTTAGCTGGATGATAAAATGACAAATGGTGCTGAGTCACGATCTTCTTAAATAACTTCGTCACAATTTTACCTGGTCCGAAGCCATCCTCCTGATTTGGGTGCCAATGTAACCCCTGAAATGGGATTTAGTCAGGAACCTTGCCATTGTGGTCTTCTGAAGCAAACACAATGTTTAAGACAACCTGCTACTTCTATAACACCGAAATGTAGTTTGCATGGGCGTGTGTTGACTTTTAGAAAACGATTAATCTAACCTGTTACCTAGACAACTCTTTAGCGCCATCTTCAGTTTTGGGGAAGAAAAGCTACATTATTTTAGGGACTCGACGGTCATCATGCCATGGGTACGTGCCTGGCAGCGTGGCTTGGGTTTGTTTGTCAACTAAATTATGTAATTACTGTTCTCTTAAAGTGTGGCCTCTAATCGTGACAAGGGTTATTATTATTATTATTATTTAGTAGGCCACAACTAGCCTAGTTACAAGCCAAACAAGTTTTTGTAAAACTAGCCTAGGTTGTCTGACCATTTTAGTAGTTGTTGCCTACTAAATATCCCTTCTCATGATAGTAGCTACAGAACCAGACAAAATAAGGCAAAGCCAAAACAAAGTGTCTTGAGTCTAGACAGTCATGACGAAGAGATGCACGTCTCTGATCTGTCGTGGATCTGTCAGTGGCACATCACCGTTCTGCTGCCCCTTTGCGGTAGTGCGCCAGTACTCTTCAAATAATACACTGATGATCCCGAGCGGTCCCACCAGTATCATGGAAATGGCCATAGATAAACCAAAATGCACACGTGTACAAAACATGTACGTGTAAAAAAGCCATCAACTGACATTAAATAAAAATTGATGATTAACATTATAAAGCATATGACCACATTATACTATGAAACACGATAGAAAAGCTAAGCTTAGGATCAAATATTTTTTCAAGTATTTCCAGAATCATATACTTTTAAACCTTAATGGTCTAAATCAAGTTAAACCTTTGAATTCAGAGTTGTAACACATTTCAACAAAACACACAGTGCAGGACAGTGACAGCCACTTCTAAATATGTGACATACATATAAAATATGTAGTCTACTAGTATTTAGTTCATTGTACAGTTTAGTGCCTGAGGACAAGGCATTTTTTCTATTTTCGAAATTTAAGTTTCAACCAAAACAAGAACACTTCAACTCCTAAATCCTCTAATAAAAGACTGATAATACTACTAATAGACTGATAGATTAGATTATTTATCACAAGGACGACATTGGAAAGAAAGTGAGATTTTTACAAGAACGCGTCACGCCTTTTTGGGGGGGATTTGGTAGTTATTTTCTTGGACAAAATCAATGATATCGCTACAGCTACAGAGGTCTACAGAGGTCCACGGGCCAAGTCACTCTATGTTATCCACTCCTGTCTGGGTTTCCTATGCAGACCCATTACTCTGTGAAGAAAGGAGCTCAGCATTCACCCTAAAGGGGATGAGACACACAGGCACAATGAAAGACTTCTACAGGTAGAGGCAGTGGGTGTATTTGCCAGATGAGTCATGGGTAAATCCAATGGACCTCATCCTCGCTCGGATGACAAAGCTCATTGCTGAATGCACACACCCACTGACCCTGGCAATCTCCCTTCACAATCAGCAAAGGTGATGGTCAACAAGCATTGGAGGCGTGGCACTGTTAAAAGGATGTGCCTGCTCCCACTGGAAACTCACAGTGTTTGGTTTGCAGGAAGTGCAACAGTAGACAAAGTGGTAACTCATATGACACACAACCCCGCAAGGGCAATATCTTTGACTTTTGAAAAATAACATATCTAGATATCTTCCCTCCTTTGAAACAGTCCAATTGAATTCTTCTTCTTCTTCTTCTTCTTCTTCTTCTTCTTCTTCTTCTTATTATTATTATTATTATTATTATTATTATTATTATTATTAATAATAATAATAATAATAATAATAATAATAATAATGACAACAATAATAATAATAATTAGTTAATTATCAAATTATCTGATCATTCGGTTTGGCAATCCAGTGAGAATTACCTACATGTTGCAAGTTAAAACTTATTATTTTGTTAAAATCTATAATGAGTCTGCCATTACCTCATTTCAGTTTGAGGGTATTTTCTCATCCTGGTTTGCACTGCGCCAAAAGTCTGAATGCTGAAGCAGTTACACTTTGATAACAAATGGTGGCAGTATGTTCTCATACATATGGAAGCCTTGATTAAAATGTAAGTTTCAAGCCTTGACCACAAGCACAAAGGAAAACATTATTTCTTCCTGTTCACTTCATGCAGAAAGGCAAGTACTTCTATAGTAATTAGGCTTACTCAGAAGGAGGATTTTAAGATCAATTAATTTGTATAATCTAACCTCTACTGGAGAGATTGTTTTCATGCATTTCCAATAGACTGTGCTTTTTATTGAAACTAAAATGTTAAAAACTATAAAATCAATCAACAAAGGTATATTTCAATGTTGATTCTTCTGAACTTACCAGTGCTTTAAAAGAACAACCATTAATTGTTCTATTGTTTCCTTGGACGAATCAATACAAAAGATTGACAAAAAGATGGGGTTGAATTGGAGGCTAGCTAACTATAAAGCTATCCTTCACTTTTAATTTCTTTGAAAGGACACTGAAATGGAAGGAATAGCATAGTAATGAATCAAAATGGACTTATCAAAATGACATGAATATGCGAAAAATATTTAGCTGTTGGACAATGGGAACATTGTAAAGTAAAAAAAATTACTGCAGTCACTGTGTTTTGCCTTTGTTTCGCCCTATTTTGTGTGTGTGTGTGTGTGTGTGTGTGTTTGTGTGTGTGTGTGTGTGTGTGCGTGCGTGCGCGTGTGTGTGTGTGCCCTGCACGCACACGTTTCTGTCTACATGAACATGTTTGGACTTCCGGTTGGTTGGAGAAGAAACAGCAGCCAGTTACCTGCGTCTGACTCTGTTCACTGCCATAGGAAATGGTATCCTGGCAACAGCAGCAACCTGAGCAAAGACAAAGTAAGGTCATGCAGCATTCAGAAGTTGCAGCACAATGTCCATGTACAAACAATGAACTTTCAAACTCCTGAACATTTCATCGAATGCGTACTTTTTAATTCAATAGTTTATTATTTGCTAATATAGCAAACATTTTACAAATAAATGTTTGCAATGAATACCATATGTTTGATAAGGCTTTACAGACATTAATCTTAATTTATGCAGCACACAGAAGAGCATTTACGTCTCCTTATTAGACATTTTCTCACATAACTGCATTCTAAACATTTTAATGCATTTAGCATTTCAAATCCATTCTGTGCCATGGGTTAAGTATATTTGAAAGTAGATTTTTAAGATCTTAATAATTATGTTTTTATTGTGTTAATCTTTATTGCAACATTGCAAGTTTTATTGAACTGTTTAAGCATCAAGAATATGGAAGAATTGCCCAGGAAATGGGTCTACTGGACAGTTGCCTCCACTAATATACAAATATGGCAACAGGATAATGGTTTACGTGAGTTTGCCAGACATTAATACTCAAAACATTTGATGGTTTGTTTGAACATCCTTTGAAATGTTCTGCCTTTAATGGTTAAAGAATTGAGTAAAAAATGGCTGAATGTTCTCACAACGCCAAATCCTTGGTTCCAAGTTCACCAGCAAACTGCATCGATTATTGAAAATCTCAATAACCACCATTTAGCATTGACTCATCCTAACATAGACAAAGCACCACCTACATGAAGCCTCTAGTTCTTTGGTCTGGCTCCGTTTAAGCCTAACCCTGATAATGGCCTCGATGGGGAGAGTGGATGTGAGGCTGTTGCCATGGGGATAATGCAGCAGCGGTATCCAGTTCCTTTGTCTGTTATCCATAGGAGGACGATCAGTCATGGCCTAAGGAAAATTATATTGATTGCATGCACAGGCAGTTCTATAAGGACAATGATTAAAATGATATCCCTTGTTACCTGATAAAAGTACATAAGAAACAAACACTTTATAGAACGCAATCATGCTGTGATTATTGTCTCTTACAAACCTATTATCAATCAAATGGCCTTGTGGACAGCACATCTACTGGTAAAAATTGCCTATAGAGCTGAAAACCACGTACGAAAAAGGGCTTTGACTGTGTCATCTGGCCACTGCCTGTTTAAAGTTACTATAGGCAGTTTATCTGTAGGAGGGGATTTTGGCGACCCCCACTGTTTGCTTAGTGTAATTGTAATAATAATTAATTTTATTTAGTGCTTTTCTCGAGACTCAAATTGGTCACCAATTAATTACATGGAACGAACAACGAATGGACCAATAGCTATCAAACACTACACTTTGAGTGATACCACAGCAGCCAATTTGAGCCAGACTTTTCACCCAACATATTACGACAGACTTACTCACATACATAGGACACACAGACCAACTTCAGGTGAATTGGCAGTGACTGGAGCATGTTTTTTGATGGTGGGAGGAAACCCACACAAACACGGGGAGAACATGCAAACTCCACACAGAAAGGCCATTGGGTCAGGTGGGGTTTGAACCCACAACCTTCTTGCTGTGAAGCACCAGTGCTAACCACTGAGCCACCATGCTGCCAGCGAAAGATGTTCCCTAACCATTGCAAAGAAGACCTTCAGAATGCTCGTGGTCACTGCATATTGCTAGCATGAACAACGACTGTCCTCCAAGTATGGGCATCTCTTCCCAATTTAGTGCCGCACGTCCTTGTGCCATAAAGCTATTCGTCACAGTTTCGCGGGAGATCCTGGATGGTGGGCAGACAAAAAAAGTGTTAAATATTAAGACTTCAGGAGAATTGATCTGAGATTTTTTCACTCTCCCAAAGACATTTTAACTCATAACTTTTATGTTACTTACTCACACAATTATTCACTCATCCATCCGTCCATTAGCTTATCCTTTGCAGGGTCACGTGGGGACTGGAGCCCATCCCAGCTTACACAGGGCACATCCTGGACGGGTCGCCAGTTTATCACAGGGCTGACACATAGGCACAGACAACCACTCACACCGTAGAATCACCAATAAATCTGCATATTTGTGGACTGTGGGAGGAAGCCGGAGCAACCGGAGAGAACCCGCACAGACGAACACACAAACTCCACACAGAAAGGCCCTAGCCAGCGGGCAGAATCGAACCCGTAACCTTACTGTGAGGCGACAAAGCTAACCACTGCACCATCGTGCAACCCTTTTTATTTGCTAATTTATTCACTTATCTATTCACCCACTCACTCGCTCACCCACTCACTCACTCACTTATCTTGTTTCTAAATGTTCTATATGTAAAATCAACAGTTTGATTTGCTTTGCATAGAACAGAATGGAGCCAGTAGCATCTCACCAGGGCCATAGCCATTAGCTGGCTTTAGTCAGACCCCCCATAGTGCTGACACACGGTCCAAAAGCTAGGCGAGTGGCCGTACCCTCCAGGGAACAGTACTCGAGAGACTGCTGGCATTTGACGATGACGCACATACACAGTTGTATTCCACCACTGCCGACATTTGTCATTCATAGGTAAAAGAATCATGTGGGCGGCCATTTTCACAGGCAGCGGGAATAAGAAGCGTAAGCCTAGATGCATAAAATGCGCCTTTCAACCAGTGAGGCCACCGATATCTCACAAACTCCACTCCACACTTGAATGGTGTGTGGTTCCTTTAATCATGGGTTTGTTTTCAGCAATAATTTAAGTAGACTCTCAAAGTAGACTCTCTTAAAAGGAAGTAAAATATTTATTTATTATAATGTTTTTATGAAATTGAACTGTTTTTTCCAAGCCGGAAACAAGGGACAAAGTAATCAACCTATTTATTTCCATTAAGGTTTGTGTTCTAGACCTATTACATGTTGTCTGGAAAATGTTGGTCTTTTCATGCTCTATATACAGAGTGTGTAAACTTTGTTTGTATTTGGAGATTCTTTGTCTCCCATTTACTTAAACCGCAAGATACTGTACTGTGACCAGGAGACTTTAAAGTGGCTGTACGTAGTTTCAGGTTTTGGGAACCCCTATCGTTTGCTTAGTGTAATTATTTGACCTAACCGTCGCAAAGGAGACATGCAGAATGGTCACTGCATGTCGCTAGCATGATCAACAAAGTTGATATTGTCTTCCTGATTTAGTGACGCACTTCCTTGTGCCATAAAGCAATTCGTCACAGTTTCGCGGGAGATCGTAACCTGTGGTAGACAAAATGAGTGTTAAATATTGAGACTTCAAGAGGACTGATCTGAACAGCGATTTTGTCATTCTCCCAAATCTGTAGAAAGGTGTTGATAATCCTTAATGCAAAAAAGTTGCATAGTCACTTTAAAGGTGATGCAAAGGTGCCTCCACTTTTGCTTTTCTTCTCAAGCACATCGTCTTCCAAGTCCACCTGACTGCTACCTGACTACCACCTGACTACCATGCTAGTAGAAGCTTAGTACCGAGATAATAGTCTTGTGCAATCCCCCATCTCAGATGACACCTGTCTTTGGTACACTTGACACTTCCATGACATTATTAGTGCAGACAATCATTAGCGAGAACATAATTGCCTGGGGAGGGAACCGGTGTCGTCTATCCACTAGAGTCCCCAAGGGGTGGTGTGTGTGTGTGTGTGTGTGTGTGTGTGTGTGTGTGCGTGTGTGTTGGGAGGGGGGGGGGGGTCCGCTCGTATCTGCAGTTTCTATGGCAACAGCCGTCAATTAAGCCACAGGCATGAGGCTTTCGGTACTGCCAGCTAGGTGCTAATTGAAACTGGAATTACAAGAGGGTGGGGAAATGGTGTACGGCAGTGGCGCTTAAGAGGCTTGTCTTATGTCTGGCACTGTTGTTAGGGGCTCAGCCAGAGAGGCATGTCTGCATGCCGAGATGATATCAAATAAACGCCATTAAAACAGTTGTGGTACATTAGTAGCAGATTTTCCCTTTCAGAAGTCAGAACAATGGAATGGACTTAGTCTGACTCATGGTGTGTCAGCCTGAGGTGGCCTGATCGGCACACGTACCTCAAGCTCAGCTTAAAAAGCATTGTAAGACTGGTTCTCCATTGGATCAGGGAAACAAGGCCCCAAGGAAGAGCTCCCTCATGCAAGCAGATTTACTCTCTGAATGACCTCACACGATGAGCTAAGTCTTACATTGCAAATGTTTCCCATGCCTCTAAGCTGAATTAAGGGTTCAATTTAAAATTAAGCCCTGCGACAGACTGGCAACCTGTCCAGGGTGTACCCCGCCTCTCGCCCTGTGTCGGCTGGGATAGGCTCCAGCCCCCCCGCGACCCTACGTAGGATGAGCGGTATAGCTAATGGATGGATGGATGGATGGATTTAAAATTAAAAAAGAAAAAGTTAAAAGATATGAGTGAGGGGGCAAAATAAGGGGACAATAGAGTAGTTGAGAGCTGGGAAACATTCAGAGCTGTTGAGAATTAATTATATTTCCAGGTCACAGACCTACTTTTGCCTTTGTCATGTTTTTTCTCAACGTTTCATTGAAAATGTGCTGTCAAAACAATTTTTCCCATTATTCTTTAATGGTTTGATCTTCCTATCGCAAAGTGTGAAAATCAAAATAAAGATGGCTGCACTTTTTCATCCTGCAGTCTCTTTTCCTGAGTAGTTTCTATATATAGGGA
Organism: Galaxias olidus; assembly: GCA_026901105.3. Taxonomy (NCBI): domain Eukaryota; kingdom Metazoa; phylum Chordata; class Actinopteri; order Galaxiiformes; family Galaxiidae; genus Galaxias; species Galaxias olidus. Next base: position 144,546 of record JAPMUY010004991.1, on the reverse strand, counting down.
GTAAAATGGTGCCAGGGGTTTTAAGTGACAGCCATTATGCAAAAAACACATAACTGAGAAAGCGTCCCTTTTGTTTCTTCTATTTTTGCAAACAGCAGTATTTCTATCATATTCACCAATTATGCAGTCTTTTCATTTGTAGAGACATATTTGTGGCTGCCCTGAATGTGAGATTCTTTGTTACATAAGTTGTCGTACGTTTTCAGACAAAGCAATATAGATAGATCATCAATCATTAGTTATCTAAATAGAAGTCAATGACAAATTGTTCAAAAGGTTTTCCAGGCAACCAGGACAACTCACATGATGTAATATAGATTTGTTTTTTATTATAAATTGTACACATTCATCTTGTGCTCTGAAAACTGTACATCAACAAGAGGGAAAAATTAAGAGGACAAATGGGCAATCGAAATAGGTCATTTGACGTATGAATAGGGTAAAAAAAGAAGGGTACATGTACATTTGTTGGTAGTACATAATATTATACTCACAATGTTATTACAGTACGGGAGACGTTGGGCTAAATGACTCAACACCATATAGAGTATAAAACAGACATTCTGAAGCACAGTTTAAAGATACTCATATAGGCTATCATTCAATCTAAAATAACATTTGATTTTGAGAAGTACAAGTATCTACTAGTCACAAAACTCCAAATAAAGAGTTTTGTGCTAAGCAACCTCTAATGAATCAATTCATTTAATTACTAATACAGATCTGTTATACAATATTCTCATAAAGTAAATCTATATGCTCTGTAAATAGGAGGAACATGTTATAAAACATTGTATGAAAAAAATTCTGTCTTAGTCCTGATATCAATCTTGCTTGAGCATCAAGCGTCCATCATATTGCACTATTTAATACTGATGGTTGAAAACACAAAGATGTGTTGAGTCTTTTTTTCCATAACTATCGCGCACTGCGGAAGACAGTGGCAAGTGTCTCACAGCTTAATCCTGGGGGTCTAGAGTTCTGCAAGGCTGCGTACAAACGGTGATGGTGATGATCACAAACAACGGGTCAGGTGGTAGGGAACGCCGTTGAAGACTCAAAGGAGCCTACATTCAGCAAGCTAAGGGGCGAGTGGCATCTATTGCTCTCCACCCCCCAGAATGCACTGCTCTTCCTGTGTGAGAGTCTTTGTTCATCCTGGTGCCCGTGCTGTCCCTGCGGAAGCAGAATGCTGGCAGAGCCAGGGCCCGGTTACCGCCATCACTCCGTCTGCCCCACAATGCTTTGCAGTCCGTATGGGTTCACAATTCACATCATATAATTGATCGAATCATAATTTTGGAACCTAATGATAAGTTGAGTACAGTGCATAAAACTGTCAAAAAATTTAAACAAAACCTGTGCTGAAAAGACAAACATTACAAGTAATAATAATAATATAAATTAAGAGATAAATGAAGAAGATAAATGCTAACAATAATAGCATTAATAATAACAATGTTAAGATTAATAATAAGAATGGTCAAGCCTTGTCTCCAGTGTTAGGCATCATTGAGTCTCAGAATTGAGTCTCGTGGAAGAGTCTCATTTGAAGCTCTACAATAAGCAGTTCAAGTGCCAAGCAGTCAAACAGTACACGACATCACAACACAAAAACAAATGCGTGTGTCTGTCTACCCCTGTTGTGAGTTTGGCCCCCAAGCTAGCGAGATGTCCTGTCTGCTCTCTTGCTTTGTCCTGTCTTGGAAGATGTCTTGGCTACGAGCATAAATGTCCAAGAGTTGTGGTTTTCAAGAAGCAAGTTTGAAGGGAAAAAAGTAACAGACATGTTGATCAACCACACCTCCTGAGCCCAGATGGAAGAGTACGGGACACTCTCAGTGGGCCGCGAACAAAGCCAGCATCACAACTGGAATGGCTGAACTCTCGTTCACTGCCTTGAAAGGACCGGCTTTATGTCCATGCTGAAAGACCACACAACACAGCATCAGAGAACAATATCCCACCATCTCTCTACCTTTCTCCATTCCTTTCCCCCTCTTTCTAAATCCGAAGGATTTGAAGCCATGGATTCGGGATCTCTCCCTTCCCACTCTCTTGCCTTTTCCGGCTTCATCTAACCCTAATCCTTAGTGGATTCGCTCGTCATTCCCCCAAAACCAAAGTGGCAACCGAGGTGAACTAGGGACGCACGCTGGCCCAACATTCTCCTCTCAAACTTCCGTCTGCAGATCGATGATGTCCTGGCCCACCAGAGGGATGGGGGTGCCGGCCTTTTCCCACTCCACCGAGTGGAGGTCCAGGGGTGAGACTGCCAGAGGCTCCAGGTCTTTGCGCACCCAGGCAGGGGGCGATTGCTGCATTCTCTGGACTCCCTCCCACGGCCTCTCCATTGGAGCCTGCTGCTTGTCCTGGGGATGGGAGGAAGGGAGTTTTGAGTTTCGGAGTATACGATTAACTAATGGTCGCTATATGCATACGCTACAATGCTTTAAGGTGACTAGATGATGATGATCTGAGTTCACTGGAGTTTGAAGTGACAGCGCACTCAGTGAAGGGGAGGGGGGCCTTTCTGTGAGTCTGTGAGAGGTTTGACAAAGCATTGTGTGTCTGTTTTCCTAAATTTGGCATGCACAATGCATTTTAACAAGTGAGGTTATCAGAAACACTCACGCTGTGGTTTGTTTTGTCACTTCCTCCAGAGGAGACACTCCATCTCACAGACTGTAAAGAAGGAAATACATCATTACTGAACATGGCCTCGAAACACTGGCGCTAAACCATGGTTCAAATGATGACATTTAGTCCCACAACAATGGTCCAAAGTTTAAATAAAGACTCAGCATTTTCTGCTTAATGAATCTCATTTCAATAATATTGTGTGGCTCTCATTGTTGTCTTGTCGTGCCACAATCATCTTTGGTAAATGTCTTTATGAAGATGGATTTTCAAGTCATGCCTGTTGCAATGTGGTAAATGTTACCTTGCTATCAGAGGCAAGGGACTCGCGGTCTTTCTCAGTGTGATGCAACTTCCGGTTGAGATCCTGGAACATATTCTGGTGGCGTTTCCTGGTGTGCATGATCTTCTACAATAAACAAGGACCAAAAAGAATGCCAGTCAGAAAACCTCAACTACTTCATATAATTACATGTTCATAAATCAATTAACGTAGCATACTTTTGGCACACATATTAAGCAGACATTTACCTCAAAATCTAACTCAGCATAGCGCGACTTCTGTCTCTGTGAGGCAAATAGGGAAAACAAAGAACAATGACGTATTAGTCTCACATATTGATTTCATTTTCCATTTCCAAGGTTAACCATTCTCAGAACTGACATAGGTTTCTGTGCGGGATGGAGCCAGCGTCTTACCTCCAAGGAGCTCATGGAAAGCGTAGAGATGGTCTCACTCTTGGACATCATGGAGTTCATGGACTCAAAGGTGTTCTCCAGGCTGCTTTGGGTGATGTGCGACTCGCTGGACATGTTGTGGATGTTCTGCACCGGCGAGTCCCTCTCCGAGTAGGACACGCTCACCTGGTCAGAGGGCAGCGATTTGAGGCCGAACGCCGCCTGGGGCTCGGCAAAGGGGCCGCTGAGGTGCACCAGCCTGGTCTGGGGCATCTGGTCAATGCTGATGTTGTACTTCAACGCGTCGTCTTTGGGCTTGGACCTCAGTGTGGACGTGGTGTTGGGGAGGAGCATGTAGCCACTGCCATCCGGGGCGCTGCAATCTGCCTGGCTGCGCGCCATGTCGGCGTCCAACTGCTTGAAGAGCTCGCTGTCGCACACGTAGATGGGTTTGCCACAGGACGGATCCACGCCACCGGCCAGGCGACTCTTCTCCCGCTTCAGGGTGAGCGTGTGGCTGGAGTACTCAGGCACAGCCTGCATGTGCACCTTGGTGGTGTTGGCGGGGAGGGTGTGGAAGTTGGAACCCATGGGTAGGGGCAGCTGGGGAGGGGGCATCTTCTCTTCAGAGGGACTCTTCATGCCTCCTGGAAGAACGGAGATGAAAAAAGGTGGCGGCTTATTAGAATGTGCATTTCAATTCATACAATAAATGAGATATAATATATTATGGAAATGTCTGAGAGGATTCTGGTAAAGGTTTTGATGCATAATGGAAAATTGGTTAAGGAAAAGTAATAAAAAGGATTGCCCGCTTACCTAGTCGGCCAGAGTCACCGTCCTTTTCTAAATCAGACTGAAAAAAAAGAAGAGGCCGGATCTATTAGTGTTTGACATATGCAAATATTAATCTTGTGAAAAGAATAAATGAGGCACTCAAGACATTAGGACAAGGCCAACCGCCAAGAAACTCACCACGAGTTGGGTGTGGCCATTTTGCTGGGAGCTGCCAGAATCTCCATTGCTATCTTCTTTACGATCAACCACTCTGCACTTAACGGCCTCCTGAACCTGAGAGACACGATCACTCAAATGGTCAGAGACATTCTCAAAGAAGCCCTTGACTGAGAAAACAGAACCAAAATGCTCCCTGTATCTTGCTAGATGCTTCCTTCTCACCTCTCTGCGCAAGATGCAGTGCACCATGACAATGATGAAGCCCTCCAGAGAGTCGAAGACGGCAAAGAGGATCTGGAAGAGGGCCGAGCGCCGGTCGGTCATGGCCAGGACGGCTGACATCCAGGTGAGGGCCAGCAGGGGCAGAATGACACAGGAGCTCCAGAGGGACGCCCTGCAGAAGAGGAAGAAAAGCGGCAGGCTTCGGTTAGACTCAGATCGTTTCAATTCCTGTATTTATAATGTTGAACTGATGAAATGATATTTGATTTGATCATTGGACATACCCAGCTCTCTCCTTCAGCTTCACATCGGTGATGCCGTCCTTGGAAACAAGCTTGTTGAAGACCAGAATACCAATGACCATGTTCACCTGTTAAAACAGCAACAAGGGACAAGGGTGCAATGAGACACTATAGTACTGAACAGAACAATAATAAAGCAAGAATGGCAGAATTAATTACTGAACTACTATGTCATTCTGGGAAGAACTGGGGAAACATGCCTAAATACATACCAGCACAACAGCAGCAGCAGGTCCAACAAAGGAGTAAAGAAGTCCTCCCTCAAGTGAGAGCCAGCAACTATGAGAAAAACACAGAGAGGAAGCAATTAAGATATATGCTAGGCAGAATATCTATTCACTAAAACAGAAAAAAAAATACTGTTTGGTTTTTCAGTTTTGAGGTTAAACTTACTAGTTGACGGTCCCATATCCCTTTGCCTTGGTGAATCCCACAGCCACAGCCACCACCAATGCAGGTAGACCTAGAAGATAAATCAAGGGGCCCACAATCAGGATTGATCCAGCAGAACTCACCCGACAGGGCAACAAATTGTATTGAAAGCAAATTGATGAAGAAGATTGACTATTGAGGCGTCCTTACCCCAGCCCAGGCAGAGGAAACGCTTGCGGATGATGCGGTTGCGCAAGCGGCCTGTGACGGCCATGTAGGACTGCCATGCTTCCGTCAGCACCCAGCAGAAAGAGGAGAGGAAGAAGAAGTGCAGGAGGGCGGCGACCAACGTGCACACCACCTGAAGCACCACCGAGGAAAAGAGACAACAGGAGAGGAATAGAAATAGTGTCAGTGAAGTTGCAACCCTCAGAGTCTCCTGAAAACAGAAAGCTTGAAATTTGGTGAGAAAGAATGGATCGGGCCAAAAATAAAATCTTACCTTGTTGCGAGCCTGGGTCTGTCCGACCAGAATCAGGGCATTGGAGCAGATAATGGAAAGGCAGAAGTTGATGAGGATCACTGAACGCTCCGAACGAATGTACCTGGAGAAGGAACGAGAGGGCGTTAGGTTGACAGAGGACAACGGACATCAAAGTCACATTCCACACATTCGTCTCCGTGGCAATTATCTTCGCATCCTTTGGGGTCACTTACTTCCAGACGGAGACGTAGATGATGATGAGCAGCAGAAGCGTGAGAGAGGACACTCCACAGCCCACAATGAGCGTCACCGACGGCAACAGAGACTTGTCCATGTTCTGCAGAGGCAGGAGAGAAGAAAAAGAAAAACATGCCCTTTAGAGATTCACTCTGATCATTACTGTACCGCACACAAACTACGGCGTTGAGAGAGAGAGACAATTGCACTCGGCCACGCACACAATGTGCGTGCGCGTGTGCGACCGAGAGAGCGTCTTAGGGTGTTGCGCTATCTAGAACGGCAGACTGCTCCCCATGGGCGAGTCGCTGAATGGCATAATTAGGCCACGACTGTGGCAAGGTGACCCCAAGGTGAGTGTGTCAGGAAGACAGAGCGCCGAGCCAAATAGACACGGGGAGGTCACTGCGCTGCTCCCCACTGAGCTTTTGAACCAGCCAATGAGGCGCGGCGGGGACGGATCATCTCTCCCGCTCCCTTCAGCAGATGGAGAGAGGGAGAGAGGAAGAGAAAGAGGAAACGCTTTGCATGTCAGCATAGCTGATATTCTCTCTGGATATTGTCCCAGGCATTAGCTTGAGCTGCAACGTGAACCTTCTCCTTACTACAGCCATTTTGACGTCCCTTTTTCTGGCATTTATTTGTGTGCATTTTCACACATTGGAGTCGCTGTTTGACAAGCCCCTCCATGGGAGAGTGAACAGGTGGGCTGTTAACACCTTGCATTAATGGACCCCCACCTGTCTGTGCTGCCACGCTCTTGACCACTGTGTCTTGGGCAGTGCTGGTACTTAACTCACTGCTCCAGGGCACACAGGAGGCTATGTTTGGGCCCTGTTCCACCCTGCTGGTGTGTAACCTCCAGGGAGAGAGGAGCTCCACTGAAGCCCCAGGCAGGAACTAATTAGCTGTGCCTATGGTTCACATGACCGCCTATTCCATACCCGAGCAGATGGCTGTTAGGCGGGTTAAGGTTCACCTCGCACCTCTGATTAATCGCCATCTCCACCGGGCAACAAGGGCCCAGGAATATCCTAGGTGGGGAGGGTCCCGGGCAATTTGCTCCTCTTTGGCTGAGGGTGCCTTTATGGGGTTTGACAATGACTGTTAATGTAGCACTCATAAAGAAGTGCAAAAAGGGGCTGGGGTGGAATTGCTAACGCAGAGGGTTGTAATATAATAAACCTGATGGTGTCGCGTTAGTGCTGGGGAGTAGAAATAGTTTGGACCTTCTTTGGATTTCAATGATAAAGCCATAAATGTGTTGTGCATATAAAGCATAGAAAGCACAAGGTGTCAGATGGGTTTGAACATCAGTGGTAATGTTGGAAGAGCTCAAATCAGTGCCTGCAGGGTTGTCCCTCTTGCTATCGCATCTGCTATTCACACCGACTTGCCTTGCAGCAAAGCACAGCTGGCAAACTCCAGCCTTTAGCAGCCAAATGCTAAATTAGCATTGCAAATTTGTTTCGAAAATCTATCCAACTACATCAGAGCTCCCCAAACACAGATGGCAGATAGTAGAGGTGTGAGCTGCGTCTTGCTGGATCCAGTGAGAGAAAAAGAACAGTGGCACTTTGGTACTATATGTTCTCTCCCCTCTTGGCTTTCATATTTCTTCGCCTCCAAATCCCTTTATCTGGGTCTAGATGCTCGCCATGGGCCAGAGTGTGGAATTCAGCCTGCCGGTTTGACCTAAATAGGAGGCATGCCTTGCCTGTGCCCTTGACAGATTACCATGTTCCCATGCATTTGGTCAGGGTGGTTTGAAAAGAGTGGTTGCCGCCCACGGATCCGAACAAGTGTGCTTGTTGGATTTCCATTGAGAATGGACTAACCAAAGGGCACTGCTTTAATTGGAGCCCCCTGGTCAAGGGCAGGTGCCAGGCTAACTAGTGGTCTGCTCGTGCTGGACCATCATGAGGTGCTCCACACTCAGCGCCAATGGCTCAGGGGCCCCTGCGAGGCAGACCCTATCGAATGAGAGCTGAAACACTGCAGTGTCGGGTTGTTGTCCCCCCCCCCCCAGCTCTGTTTTCCTCCTCCTCTCCTTGCGCCTTCTCCGTGCTCCTCAGGCGGACGGTATTGAAAATGTCTAAAGCACACATCAAAGAGCTGTTAGGTGGTGGTGGTGGTGGTGGGGGGTCTAGCGGAAGAGAGGAGCAACCATCAGTGCATGACCAGACGACTGACTCCCATTGGCCAGCCTGACTGACATTACCACGGCGAGATTTTTTGCTGCTGCGGTCGGTGGAAGGAGAAGGGGGTGGGTGAGGTTTAGAGGTAAAGGGGGGTTCAGGGATATTGGCAGACGGGATGATTGGCACAGCTGCCTGTCAATAGGTGGAACGTTTTATCTAGGGATGCTGTAGAGCCCGTCCTCCCGCCAGACTCACACAAGACAAATCAAATCAGGGAGAACAACAAGTCTGGTTTTAAACAAAGCACAGTGATCTGTGATGGACGGACTGGCAGCGTCCACAGCAGAATGCAGCAAAAACGCTACAGGCCCATTTTACAGACTGTTTTCTGTGCTTGTTTGTATCCTTTGGCATGAAAGCTATGGATGGAATTTTGAGTGGAGTGGGAAGTAACTGAATGCACAATTGAACATAACTTCTGTATAGCTGAAATGTGCATGTTTTTTAATGTTATAGCCAGTGCCATATGTTGATTGTCAGTTTAATTTAGCTCCTTGCAGCAAAACTGTTGAATAGCAGCAAAGGGGTTTGTATGTAGAACAGAGGGGGTAAAGGGTGGGTGTTGTTTTTCTTCTCAATATATCAGTTATAAAAAATCCTAGAGTGAGCTAGGGCTGCAGATGCCTTTACCAAGGCAACAGGAGAGTTAAACACTTCAGATGCACATACAACCGGAAAGAAAAACACATTGGCTTTGTGAGAGGAAAACAGAGCTGTGCATATTAAAATCCCCAAATCAATGTATAATATGCTTCCTAGCAAGTACTAGTTTGTACCTGCATTGACTAGCAATTAATTAATTAATTAATTCACAATGCAAAATTCAAATTGACCACTACGTGGTAAATGTTTCTACCTTAATGTCGACAGTGGTTGACAGCGTTATAAGGTGACAATGATGAGTTTGTTGCGATGCATAAGGCACTTTATCTATCTTTATTTATCGCACTATCCCTCTTTGGATATGATTTCAACCAAATGTTAATGATATGTTTCATTGGTCATCTATGGGCTATTTAAAATCATATAGTATAAAGGTATATCTATGTAGAAATATTTAACAATTTTTCAGATTTCACAACAAATGATCGTTATTCGATATTTGTTGTTTAGACGAAGTAAGAGCGTAATTTAACCATGCATTTATTTTTCAACATGTTGCTCCTTTATTTGCCAAAGAATCAAATAACCAGACTAAAATTAATCGGTCGGTCAATGGCACCTGTGCACAGACAAAGAGATGAAGACAGCGCTAATACGAACTGAAAACAACGCCTTCGTACCGTTTCCATTTACATCAATCGGAAACCAAATGACCATTTACATTCTTGAAAAGTAAGTTATGAAAAGGAAAAGCTTACCGTATCGGGGTTTATCCGCGCTAAAATGGCGAAGGTAGAGAGGCTGTCACACACGCATTTGGTTTTGTAAGAATCAACTGGCACAGCTCTGCAGCTTCGCGCAGACCAAGACCCAAGCAAAGAAGAACTGCACAGGGAGAGGGCGAGAGGGAACAGTGGGTTTAAGAGTAGAACATTTCTTTGAGAAAGCCATGTGTTAAACACTCTCGAACTCAAATCTAAAAATAAGAAATGAAGAAATAATAAATATTTTTGTTATACTAGTAAATTATTTGCAGGCTGTAATTTCAAATTCCTGTGAGTCCAATTGTAATGCAGAGGAATTCACATTTTCAAAGAGAAGGCATACACCTGTTAAACTTTATGATTATAAACCTGTATGTATGTACCATGAAGCATCTAGCCTTGCAGGTAACCATACAAAGCCATTTATGTCCATATAATGGATTAGCAAAAAATATACACATATATTGGGATAATATAAAAAACTGAATCATTGACATGATTATTTGTCAACTTTCCCTTAAACTTTGAATTCGATGTGGTAGTCAACACATACCACCACATAGCCTATGTACTCCTAAAGAGAACAAAGTACAATGTGTTCCTTTTCTTGAGACAGGAAATGGTTTGAATGGGATGGAATATATAATATATAACTGAACATAACTAATACTCATCATCTCCTCATGCAAAGACATTGACAAAAAAAAATCTCACAAGACGTTCTATTTCATATATTTTGCTGACTACATGCCTAAATATTAATAATAAAAATTGTCAGGATGGAACTGGCATTTACCCTCTACATACACTCTGTTTTCTAATCCTGCTTTGTTTTTTCAAGATGCCACGTTAGGCCGAGTCTCTATGGAAGTAAGAAACTGAAACATGTCCTGGGGCTCTGACTGGTGAAAAACAGAACATCAATAGCTACCAGCCAACACTAGACCTCTGACTGTCTATCATACATGGACTGGCCCCAGAGAGGAAGAAATGCTGGAACGGTATGTAAGAGGGCTCTGCTTAATCGTTAAATGCTGCTCGACTTCTCACATCGGAATTGCTCCCAGTTTGTTCTCAGCTGAAGTTCCTACACGTTTTAAAATGGCCGCCATCCTTTAATCAATGCACCACAACGGCTGCTGCTTTATGAGAGTCTTTTGAGTAAAGGAATTGGAGACTACAAATGCGTCTGCCCCCTACAATCTCTCATTAATTTATACATAGTGACAGTAAGAAAAAGGATGATCTGAATTGATCTAGATGGCTGGTAAATCAAGTGTGACTCTTAAGGGTTTTGGAGGATCATGGAGGCCGTCACACATCTGTCTAACTGTCACCTAAGTGTTTCAGACAGCTGCGCTAGGCCCGGAGCTTCCAGCCAAGCGAGGTGGGCCCACATAGTGTGTGGATGCTCCGCCCTTGCTGTCAGGGATGATTGACGGGACAAGAGCGGCAACTGTGTCAGTTTCTCATGTTGAGTTATAGTCGAGGCCCCGGGGTCGCAAATGTTCATACTCAGTGACAGACACATGAGCAAATGGTCTACGATGGGGCAAAGAGCTAACACAACAAACAGCTCCCCCCAAATAGACTGAGGTGTAGAGGGGAGAAAAATAGCCATGATAGATGTCTGGACACATGCATGGTATAAGAAAACAACAATATTCATTACTTACGTCTCACTCTCATCCCAGGAGATACAGGTCTCATTGATGGTGCCCTGTACAGAGAGGGAGAGAGAAGGATAGGAGTCAGACTCTACACTACTGAAAGGGAAACATGTAGTACTCTTTTTTTCATAGCAAGGCGTGAGATGCAAAAACTCGCTTGCCAACTACTAGCCCACATGGTGTATCTCACATCACGCGCCTCAAGTTCCAAGACAGCAAAACCAAACACTCATCGTTCACAAACAACTCAATTAACAAAGGATTATTCATTCAATTTTCAGCCCAAAATTTGTTTGCCATTGACGCTGTGATTGACAGAAAAGTCAATGGGCGCCACAAATGCCAACGCTGACGTGAAATGTTAAATGTCAAATATTCTGTATCACGTTGAGACAAGGGCCAGTGGGAGGAACAGCTTTATTTTGAAAGGCTGTTTTTGATGGGTTTCCACTGGGAACTTACATTGTGGAGGTGAGGGAACTCAATTTCAACTGGAGAGGACAGGAGGGTGGGGGCAGGCTTGACCATCACTGTCACTACTTTGGAGTTGAGGAGGGTGCTGTTACTGGAGGATGAGGAGGAAGTAGAGGACATTTTGGTCAAACAAAATACACAATGAGAACCAGCAGATACTAAAACAAATTCAATGTGTTTGGCACAGCTCTGGCTTGTCTTGGTAGTGAATAATTACCTCTGGAAGGACAAGATGGAGCCCAGGTTTCTGTAGAGGACAATGCCAGTCACAAAGGCAGTGGTACCTTCTGGAACCAAGCAAATCACGCCACATTTGGAACAGAATTAATTAGAAAACAGTCGTTGGTACAGTAATGCCCTATATATGTCAATATGTTTGTGTAGATGGTCTCCTCACCAGGGTGGTCTATGGACATAGCGTCCCGGGAAACAGTGATCTTCTCTTCAGAGGTCCTGACCCAATCCATCATTCCCCGCCAGCCTTTTACGGGGAAGGTGAAGTCAGTGGTGATGGCAGTGGGACGCTTGTGGATGGCCAACACTGGAAGGAGGAGAAGCAGAGGGATTGAGAAGGAGAAGTTAAAAAAAAGGTGTCGTGGTGTACTCCCTAGCGGCGTACGTCATGGCCGAGAACTATTTGGCACGTGGAGGCAACGTCTTCTATGCACTCTATCAAGCCAAAGACAGCCTGGTTAACCGCATCATGCACATTCTAAAAAGGAGGTGTTTTTGCCGTTGACGACTGAGAATTCACACTTGGTGAGCCAAGGCGTGAAAAGGCGAGAGACTGTGTGGGAGTTGTGTTGCTTTAACAGTATGCTCAAACTAAAATATCTTCAGTGGAAATGGCTATTTCACTCTATCTTGCTGTGAAGCTACGTATGTCGAGCTCAAATAAACACATACTATACATATTACATATTGCGATGCTTTGGCTGCATAACAACCCAAAGATAGCCTAGGTCATGATTGAGAGTTAATGGCTTTGCCGGCATGTCAGCAGGATAACGGATGCCCTCCGTCATCTACATGGACTCCCATTTACTCCAAAGACTAAGATTGATGAACTCTCCCGAAGGAGAGAAAGGGGAAGTCAAATCGCCGGGGCAACATGAAAGAGGAGCAGCTGACTGAGGAATAGAGGGCTCACCTAAATTCTCAAAGACTTCATAAACGTCCTCGAAGTCCTTCATTTGCATCCCGATCATGTCCACAAAGTCCTCGACCAGGCGCAGGAACTCCTTAATGTTGGCACCCATCTGGACGACGGACAGATAGAGAAGGGAAAGAGAGATGGGAAAAGAGGAAAGAAAAAAGGGAACTGAGTTAATCTAAAGGAGGGCACCGTATCCTTTCCACAATGTTTTATGGAACTATGGGTTTACTGTATAGACGGGCGGTCTTGGAAAAAGACTGACATGGAGCGTCATGTCCTTCAAATCCACAACTTCTCATTTCTTTTCAAAATTCACAAATTGCTTGTTGAACTTTAGAACCTCTTTATGCCCATACACAGTTCGGCGGTTGACTCATTCTCGGTTCACTTTCCTCCCTCCATTTTTTTCTCTCTCTCTCAGTGGTAGGGAGTTCTGACTTGCGTTGCTATGACGCAGAACTGCAGTGATGTGGGCGAAAGGTGTGTACATCTGTGTAAAGCCCTAGCTGTGTCATATTACACTGGCCGCCTGTAGGCTGGCTCCAAGATGTACAGATTGGAGAGTGGGCGTAGTGATTTTCCATCATCACTGTTCTTTCTCTGTTTTTTTTTTGCTTTGCAGCTTTAACTCCCTCCTGTTGCCCTGCCATTGGTCATTTCAATTGATTACGCATTGGAATTCTATTTTACTTTGACTGGGGGGATACTCGAGCTTGTTGACTTGAAATGTTCGTTTTATATATTAGGCTAGAGAGCTATCTTACAGACTCAAAAGTAGGAATGTCATAGTGACTGCTATCCGCAGCTTTTTGAGTCACTGCTTTATGTTCACAATACTTGAGGAGCGGAAATGGGGACGATATCATTTCTTTTAGGAATGGCCCAGGAGTGAGACTGTGAGTCGGATGGCAGGGTGCCTCATTATCCCTCAGCTCTCTTCCCCCTGTCAATGTAAGGCAGGACTCTTTGACTCCTCACTCCCCTATCCTGGCTCATGCTCCTCCTGGAGCACTTTGTGACTCCATTTACCCAACCCGTCGTTTTGAGGGGGGAAGCAAACGGGTTCAATGTGTGCTAACGAGTGGCGCGCTCCCCCTCCATCGCACCGTGCTCACATGCTCTCCCACACACTTCACCCTCACACTAACTCAATCACAGGAACTCGCTATTCATTTGCAGCACAGATTTATCTTCTCCCCCGCGCGCCCTCACTCACTCACTCGCACACAGACAGGGACTCGCCACTTACCAGCTGCGCCTCCTCCCATTTGTCACGGTGTTCTTCCTTCAGTAAGTTGCTGATGGTCTGGGCGTAGTTCTGGAGAACATCAAACACAGAGAGTGTCACCCAATGCAACTTCAAGCCAAACTAATCGGCACCACAATCGGGCCCCGAACACATGCCATAAGCATCAGCATGCAGTTTGAGTTTCTCCAATAGGCATTTCTATTTCGACTGACCTGTACATCGGCGTTGCTCAGGCGGTTGCCAGCTCCCTGGTATAGACCAGTAGTGTTCTTTAGAATCTCCACAATGGCCAGAAGGTCTCCACTGTACTTGGTCCCATCGTCTGAGGAGGCCCTCAGCCGGGAGAGGACTTCAGAAACTCCGTCAACCACCATGCCTTTCTGTGCCTGGGAGACATGCTCCTGGGTCTATGGGGGAAGAGAGTAAGTTCATTATACGTTAGCTTTAGGTCACTGCTAGGATATTAAAAGCGAAAGAAGCCAATATCGCAGATCAAATATTCATGATCTGAACAGGCAGTGGTGATAATGATGTTCAAAGGGGCACCCACCAGCATCTGAATGTCCATGTAGTTCTTGGAGACACACTTGGTGTGAGTGGGAGTCTCCCAGAAGGCCAGGCCTACTGCGTCAAGAGTGCAACGGCGGAAGATCAAACCTGTGACAAAAGTCTTCAGTGGTTAGCATGACAAGGCAAAAACCGTTTTAAAACAGAGTGGGAAAAAATAGGGGTTTATAGAGGATTCAAATGGATTCCTGTTGTGGGGTGTCACCCTACCTGAGGCGTCGGCGGGGCAGGTGACGGCGGCCATTTCACCAGCGGGTGTCCTCGTCCACACCACATCACCAGTGTTGTCCTCGGCACAGATCTCATGGGGTTCTGCAAAGCGAAGCAACAACCTTTGAATATTTTGCTGCTAAAGATGTACGGTAATAAAGATTCTTTAGGAAGAAATATTTGTTTTTTAAACTGCATCTGAGTAAATGTTTCACTGACCGGGGCAACGTTTCTCACTGCAGCGCCTCAGCTCCCCTTTGTCTCCAGGGCAATCTTGGCCACCGTGTACGGGTCCCTCGCAAACCCTCTGTCTCTGCTGGCTGCCTCCGCCACAGGTCTTACTGCAGCTACCCCAGGAGCTCCAAGATAGCCAACGTCCATCCACTAAAGGCAAGCAAGGCAACAGACAGATGTTGACTAGGAACCTCATAGCCTGGCCATTATCACTTAGATGGACAGTTGGCGTGTAAAGAGGGAATGGTGTGTTAGTGGGCGTTCATTTACCGGGACATTCTTGCAGGAGGCATCGGTTAATTTCCTGGAAGTCGCCACGGCACTCAGAGCCACCGTATGATGGTCCGTTGCACTCGCGGGTTCTCTTCATGGTTCCGTTAGAGCAGGAGGCAGAGCAGGCGCTCCAGGCGGACCACTCATTCCAGGCACCGTCCACTAGGGGGAAGCAAAGAGACAGATGGTGTTTTAGGACCAGATCCACCCGCAGGCCTCAGGCAACCTGGTTCGGTTGCTAATAACATTTCCCGTGCCCTACTTTGAGTGAGAGTCAGAGAGAGCTTAGGTTTGCCCTTCAACCCTCACGTTCCGAGCAGTTACACACATCAGGGCTACTTGGACCAGGGGCCTCATTGAGTCCAACTCAGGGGGAATGCCTCAATCTCATACAGTGCACAGCAAGCCAAACAAAGCGTTGGCCTTAGTGTCAGTGAGGGGCGGGATATGAAAGATGGTGGCACCCAAAACTGCAGGCCTGATTAGCAATCTCTGGAGGACACCGTCCAAGAGTTCCAGCTCATTAATTGAGCCCTTCAGCCTATGGCTGTGTAGGAACCTTTCTTCTCCCTGCCAAAAATTAATCTTTGGTTTGTAATGGGAATTGATGGGGGCCTTGATTTAGTCTAGCACTTTACTTTTACTGCTGACCTAAAACCTGCTCCTCCCATCTTGTCTTTGTCTTTTGGAAAAGGGACTATGTGAATTAATCAGGGCATAAAAGGCATATTGATAACAATTTCAATCAATGGATGCCCCACCAACAGAGTAAAATAGCGAGGACTACTGCCTTTCCAATTCAAATTGTAAAATAAAATACAAATGAAAACATTTGATTATTAAGAGATAAATTAATACCCTTTTAATTTCAGGTGCAATGCGTATGAGCTGGATTTCTTTCATTCCCCGTCTGAGACAAATTGGGCAAGCTATTTTACCACAAGGACAACACTGCCATCTGCTGTTCACAGCATGACAACGCATGCCCAAGAGACAGAACAGCCACAGTGCGCACTATAAAAACAAATTGCATGTAAAAAAGAAGACACCGCGATAGTACGGATCCTATTTGTCATGTTGATGACCAAACCCTTTAATCACGGGGAGTAATTGAATATTCATATGAATGTTGGTGCTTAGCAGAACACTAATCCACTCATCACAGGACAAGCGTGGGCGGCCAAATATAAGAGAAGGGAGGCGTCAACACATGCGAGTGACTATGAGTGTGTGAGTCACCGTTGGTTATACCGCCTTGCCTGACTAACGCTGAAAGGCATTTTGTTCTGTTTGTACGTCAGATGTGATGCCAACCGCTTTACAGCTGGTGGGAATGACACGCTCCAGTGGCATTCAAATCATGTTGGTGATTCAGTGTGGGTCAGACACCTTGAAATGTCCATTTTCATTAAGACAGCACTTGTGTAGAAGAGGGAGATGGGCAATCTACAAAGCCCATGCTTCATTGAAATGAATCACTGTTTTGCTCCTGTGTTAATGGCCTAATTCACGGATGCCATTCAATATTTACAAGTATGATGTTTGTCTGCTAGGCATAGGATGGACTCTCGATTAGAGATAAGTTACCGTGTCTCCATATGAATGACTAACCTGGGCAGACAGCGATGTTGCAGAACTTGGTCTGTTTGGCAGGTCCATCGCAGGGCTCACCGCCGTTCTGGGGCTGCTTGCAGGTGCGGGTGCGGTCTCTGTAGCCGCGGCCGCAGGTGGACGAGCACAGGCTCCATGGGGACCACTCATACCAGGCCCCGTGGACTTAAAGAAAACAAGGGACAAAGTCAGCATTCGAGTCAACCTTTTCAATCCCCTAGAATTGTCAACAACCACTGAAACGACACACTTTTGTAGAACAAAGGGTCAATTTAGGTGTGGTTTAGGTGTGTGGCATGCAGAGCGCTTCTAACTCTCTCCACTAGGGGGAGTCATGTGCCATCCACGGACAGAGAGTTATGAGCTGACTCACCAGGGCAGACGACGGTGTTGTTGCAGGGGCGGTTCTCACGGAGGGGACCAGTGCACTGGGTGCTGTAGGAGGCAGTGGAGCAGAAGCGGCTGCGGCTCTGCCAGCCCTCGCCGCAGGTGACTGAGCACTTGCTCCAGGTTGACCACTCGTCTGTCATGGCCTCTGCTGCAATTGGATCGCACAGGTGGCACTGGGTCAGTGATATAGGCTCTAGTGGTCCTCGGCCTAAGTTAGCTCATTCAAACTGATAGGTCAACCATTTCAATCCCAAACACCAACTACCTCAGATATTGTAAGAGAAGGTTCAAATATTATAAAGGAATCAGGATGGGTCTGCCTCACCTGTTGCAACAGCTCCTTGGTTGGAATCCTCGACGTTGTCTCTCTTCAGACCAATGATGGAGCGCAGGCCTTGGCTCTTGGAGCGGACTTTGCCTTAGAGGGAAGAAATGGAAAAGTTAGCTCAGACGAATGCCAGCTTGTCCAATATATATATAAAAACCCTGTTGAGCGACAGCTCCACTTACCAATGCACGCTTGGGGGTTGCAGGCGCGTCCCTCCTCCACCACTCCCTCACAGACACTGTCCTCGGGCTGGCAGGTTCGGCTGCGCACCTGGGCTCCGCCTCCACACTCCTGGCTGCACTCGGACCAACGGCCCCATCCATTCCAGCCCTCTGCAAAGGGAGGGGAGCAATCGGAGAGGAACGTTCCATTATAAACACAGCCGGGTACTTTGACAATGAGTCTGAAGTATGACACAAAACAACAAAAGGTCTGAGGAGCTCAATGCCTCCGACGCTTTTGGGTGGCAGAGATGCCAGCTCTATTCAGGAGATGGCCTCTGTTTTTCACTATGTCTGCAAGCACAGGAAGTTAGTCATTTTCCGCTGAGAGCAAAGACAAGGACAATTCTTTGTGAGACGGTCTGGTACCCCATTTGAAAAAAAACATTTGTTTTGGCCATTACAGGGTACCGGGGTCGCATCAGTAAATGAGACTGGCCTGTTGCTATGGTCACCGTCGCAAGTGCTTGGCGTTCGATTTTCTACGCGAGCCAAGTGTGTGAAGCCTTTTTGTTCTCCTCAAAGCCCTTCTCCCTGCTCGCTGTCCACAAAGCCCCCACCTACTGAACAGAGCCCCGCACGTTGCCCACCCTTCGAGATCTTTTCCAAAGTGCACTGAGAGAAATAAAGCACTAACAGCTCTAAACAAGCTGTGTGGTTTTACCGGGGCATGTCTACTTAACCCCTAAGGATTCCCCTGTGTAGCCCTGACACCCTCCATTAACACACCGTGATTCTAAGGTGGCAAAGTGCACGTTCCCTTCATTAAGCCCTGCATTCTCCACACTAGGGACTATTACCCAGGACACTGACCGAGGCACACCCAGGAGGGGAGGGTGAACGGGGATAATTAGCTTGCAGACCAGGACATGGCCCCTATCACCCAGACATCTTATCTGGTGCATGTCATAACACAAAAACAATAAAAAATCCCTACATCAATCCTCAAACATACAGACACACACACACACACACATTATCCTAACTACTTACTGATGATCTCTACTTCGCGGGCGGTGTCGCGGGGCACGGGCAGGCACTTGTCCACGTAGACGCCGCCTCTGAAGCAGCTGCCGGGCTTCCTCTGGGGTGTCTCCCAGCACTGGCAGGGCGTGTTCATGATGCCACAGGGGTTGTCGTGGGTGCTGGTGGACAGACACTTCTCCAGCCACTGGCACAGCATCTGGCAGGCGGGCATGCTGGGGTTCCTCTTGCCGACGACCAGGAACTCGGACTTGAACTCGCCGCCGGCCTCGCTCTCCTCGGCCACCTCCAGGCCGTGGCGGGGGGCGACCTTGCGGAGCTGCAGGAACTGCTTGGTGGACTCCAGGTAGGTGACGGTGGTCGAGGCGTCGCACAGGCGGACCACCTCGTCGAAGCTCTCCATGCCCAGGTAGGTGCGAGAGGTCTCGATGAAGGAGTCGAACTGGAAGGTCCGGACCTGGCGAGGCACGCAGGAGTCGGTGGGCTTGGTGATCTTCATGTAGACGGTGTAGCGGCGGGGGTCGGGGTTCTGCAGGGTCCAGGAGCACGGCGTGGAGGGCAGGGCGCTGGTCGACGAGAAGACGCCAAAGAAGCGGCTCTGCTCCAGCGTGGCACAGGTGTCAGAGGCCGGGCCGGACGGCGTGCAGGAGGACCAGCCGAGGAAGAGGAGGAGGGCGAGGGCCGCACAGGGGGCCGAGATAGGTGACCGCGCCATCGGGTCGGACTGGGCGAAGGTTGTTTTTAGGGAAACGGGGTGTATATTTTTTTTCTCTCTTTGATTTGTAACGATGTTACTTCAGTGGCTGTGGTTCTCTGTGTTGTTGTTTTTTTTCTTTCAGGAGAACTTGATCGGCTTTGTAGGCTTTATAAAGAGACAGCCATGTCTATGTCAGCTGTGTCAGAAAAGGGGGAAACAACACGGGAAAATTCTCAGATTAGTCAAAGTCCTGCCATGCATCTTTAATCAGAACAATTTGACCAAAATGTCAGACTCAACATTGGAACCATATCACATTGCAGATGCACTTCTCCCCTTTGTTCACTGATTAGAATACAAAAAGATTGCCTCTTGAGGGGCCAACCTTTGATTGGTATGGCGGTCCATTCCTCAGCCCATTTAGCAATCCACACGGCCGGATACTGACAAGTAATTACACTGGTGCTGCAATTACAGTCCTTCACAGCAAGGCAGGCTCTCATGCTCTCGCTCTTCCCTCCCACACACTGGAATGTGGCGCGCACCGAGTGCGTCACAGTGACGTCCATGCAAGCGGTTGCTACGGGGAACCATAGATGCCTATGGTCTAACTTTTGTAGTGAGGGTAATGTAGAGTGGACAGGGGCTAATTGGTAAGGGGAAAGGGGTGGTGCATTGTCTGACCCCACTGTAATTATTCCAAGGTCTAGACCATCTAGATCAACATGAAATGAATAGGCTACACTCTGCCCTGTGCAAAGTTGTCTCTCTAAAGTTGTATGAGTAAATGTATTTAGCCCTGGAGAAGTGGCATGCTAAATCAACTGCCCTGGCACTGGATTAGAGTTAGACTATGCCTGTCAAATGCTTACAGTAGATAAAATAGCGCTTAGATGTCTTTAGTTTTGGCTGTTCCTTGGAGCTAAGAGGACAGTTGCCAAGCAACCTTTTCTGAAAGGTTTTTTTTGTAAATTATTTTTTGTGAGAGCAGGACTTTTCCCTGCATGATGAGTCACTGGGCAGCCTGAGGTAAAGACTTCGAATTGGAAATGGGCATAGATGTCCGCATATACCAGACGTTATGATCAAGGATTACATGTTGCAGGTCTGCCTGGGGAGGGCTCAAGGTCCCTGATGGGATTGGTTAAAGCGTCCTTTGTTGGTATATTTACAGCTTTTTGGGATAAACTAACGGGTATGCATGGAGAACATCCGATGCACCAAGCACTAGAACTCCCTGCATATTTCTGTGCTGATCGTCAAGTTAAGCACCTGGACCCTTCAGCTTCATAGCATACCATTATGTTTACCTACATGTGTATCTCTTTCCCAAAGCTAGACCTCCTCCTTTTCTCTCCACCGTTCAGCTACTCAGTGGAGACCTCTATTGTGAGTGGGCGAATTTCTGCTTCAAAACCCGCAAGCTTCCGGAAGCTCCATAAAAGGTCTTCTCATGAGAAAAAAATGGTTAGGCAGCCACATCTCTCCCTCTTTCTCCTGCTCCTGTCTGCTGTCGTCAACAACATTTCTGCAAAGCAGACACGCTCAATATCAGGCAGTCCGTAGTTATGGCAACAGGTTTTTTTTTTTCAGATTTGTAAAGAAACTGGTAATAGGGGCAGAATGATCATGCACTATATGTGTTTGAGCTGCCATGCACAGTTTTTAAGAGCAACCTCTTAGCTTGAGACGTAGCAGTTCAGATTTTTCACTATGCCCAAAGACTAGAGCTGGTGGAGAAAGACATCCAACAAGTGTCTGTCTCTCTTACATGAACGTTAGACTACATGAGTACCTTCTAAGACTTGCTAATACATTTGCATGCACTTGGATACGCATTTGTGCTACAGTGGTGCACAAACTAAAGGGTTTCAAGCAGAGATAGATGCTTGCTTGTAAGCATGGAGGAGCCGCGGCTTGCATCACTAACGGAAACATAGCGGTGCAAAGGCTGTGTAGGAGTTTGCATGCTGCTGCCAACAATTATTAACCGTTATTGTGCCAACAGCTTATTAGTGTAGATGCAGAGTTCTGAGGGGGGAAAAAAATAAAACAACTCTGCAAGTTAACCATCTGTGGTAGATGCTTAAGGGGAGTGTGTGTGTGTGTGTGTGTGTGTGTGTGTGTGTGTGTGTGTGTGTGTGTGTGTGTGTGCGCCCCAGTTTAAAGTAGGAGCAATAACAAGGCAGCAATCTATCCTTCATATCCTCATCTGTGCTGTTCCCTGCACAATTGTTGACTTCCTGACACACTGAAGCCAAAGGGAAGCAAAGCAATGCCACTTTCACACCCGTAATTGACCGATTTGCTGACAAAATTGCTTCAGCTATTTGTTTTAAAGTGCATGCCAATGGCAAGCCCCAGCTGGTCAAACTTTAGGTGTCTTTTCTAAACCATGGCTCCAACAGAAGTTAACAAAACCAAAATACAATGAGGAGTTTCGCATGGGGAGACAGGGAAGGAGACATAACAAAGGAGAATATAGGGAGAGAGTCAGACAAACGAGGATGACAGGTGGCTTGTTGCGACAAACGTCTTTTGGGGACCTGGGGTATGAGTTAAGACCCTCGGACCAGTGTTTGTTTGGTTGCCATGACACCCATTGGCAAGAGTGGATTTTGTTTTTCTTTGCAAGCTGAACGCATTAGAGGCAGAGGGAGCTACTGAGAGTCTTGATGAAAGAACATTGACCATGCAAACAACGATCAGCAGGGGTCTGATTCCCCAAAAACAAAAACAAGCAGTGTTTGGTACATGTTCTGACACTAGGCTGTAGAACAGACGACAGTCTAGTAGCCAACAAGCTACAACCAAATGCTGACTGCATATGGATGTGGATATCTTTGTGCATTTTCCTCATCATTGAGTGAATCAATGGAACACCATGCACTATCATAATAATTTCGTTGCCAAACAGTTAATCTACGGAGTCTGAACAATGCTGTAGACTTTCTTGCTTTAGAGACTCACACAAGTTTCACTGGGCAACCTGTTTCAACGATGTAACCTGGTGATATAAATCATCTGAAACAAATCATGCATGCATGACAACTATTAGATAATTAACCGTTCGTAACATTCGTCCGGGAATTAATCATTCTCTATTTTTTTTGCATGTGATTCCCAATATGCATGCAGGGTTTGCGTTGACTTGATTAGATGGCTTTCTGTATGTCCCAATGCAAACTTTTTCTACATGTGCATGCTGAAATATGTAGTCAAATGAATTTATGTGACAGATCATTTATTGTCTGACTTCACCGAGAAGTCGCAGAGAAGCATATTACACGTTTGCGTTTCACTGTTTGTTCAGCACCACGGACAGCGACATAAAGAGATCGCTGCAACGGTTTTGAGAACCACGAGCATTCCGGCACATGGAACTGTCAAACAAGACTCACGGACATATTGGAACTGCTGAGGCTATGCATAATCTAAATTTAACAAGAACGAATGTGCACACTGGGTATCATAAACATTTTTGAAACACAAACCAGCGTTCGTTCATAACAAAAAGAAAGAGAAAGTGTGTCAAGCTTACCTAAAACGTTTCTTAAATGTCTTGTTAATGATTCTCCATCAAATGGTCCGCGATACCTTGTGCTCCAGACAGCAACTTCGGAGTCTTCGGATATTGATGACAGAATGTTCTTTCTCTGACTTTAACAAAGGCGAAACAGTAGAAACTGTAACCTTTGCAAAGTCCACAATCGACCAAGTCGAATCGATCCCAAGTCTCAATGCAGTGCAGTCTACTTCCACAAGCAAAATGAAAATAAAGCGACTCTGACCAAACTCCAAAGAGTGTACTACCAACTTTTCTTTGCTCTATATCCAGTAAAACTGGGTAAAGCCAAATGTCGAATTGATTATCGGAGCTCCAACAGTCTTTTCAACAAAAGATATGTTCTTGTCTTTCAATTTCGAGCTCCAATTTGCGTTGGTACTTTTACTCCCGGCTTCGGAGTCTTCTTGCTTGTGGTCTTTGCACTGCAAGTGGGTCCAGTCTCAGTGTAGTTTGTGGCCTGTTATCGAAGGCTTATATACAACCCCGCCCCCCCTACTCTGAGTCGGGGTGTGCGTGGATCACACACTGAAGTGAATGAGACAGCGCGAAGACAGGGGAGCGCGGGGGAGAAATATGTGTGTGTGCGCGTAAACGTCTGAAGGGAGGGAGGTAGGGAGACAGCAGTAAGGGGAGGGAGATGTTCTGGGAGAGAAACAGACGATGTAAGAGCCAGATTACGCAGACATGATCGCAGAGGCAAGGCACCGGAAGAGGAGCGGTAGCGTTGTTTATCATGATGGATAGATAGATAGATAGATAGATAGATAGATAGATAGATAGATAGATAGATAGATAGATAGGTAGGTAGGTAGGTAGGTAGGTAGGTAGGTAGGTAGGTGGATAGATAGATAGATAGATAGATAGACAGACAAACAGACAGACAGACAGACAGACAGACAGACAATGTACCTCTAAATGCAGTATTAGCATTCTCAAACAAATTCTATTAAATAATCTCTCATGCTTGTCAACAAAGTAATCAGATTCTTCCAGAGTACTTTACAGAAGAGTTGGATTATGTGGATGTAGTTGGACACTTATAATCTTGTATTTTGTATTCTATTGTGTACTTGTATTGTGAAATTGTGTCATGCATTAATTATTTCTAGTTGGACCATTAAACTATACTTCCTGGAGTTGCATGAGAATGCAATGTAAAACACCACAGTGTCATGCTCTGAACCCCTTCACTGGGGCTAACATGGCAAACCGACCTGGGAAGCAAAAGTAGAGGGGGTTGGCTACCAGCAGGTCATAACAGTGCTGTAATACGGAAGAAGGAGTGTGCACGTTTGAGAACAGGCAGCCCCTCCTCCCTGCAGGGAATGCAAATGAATGAGCGCGCGAGGGACCCACCCACGTGGGCATTCTAGGTTGGTGTATTTCTTGGCTTGCTTACACCAATGGGGGCGTCTGCAGAGAGACTGGGACCGATCTCAAGCGAAATGACTCAACGTTATGTAAAGATGTTGGTATCTTCTCGCGAGGGATGCTCCCCTAACGTTTTCCTTGAGGGGCAGCATGTGGTCCCTACTACGACAACAGATAAGACACAAGACAATTTTTAGCTCCCACCCTAGTGTTGAGACACAGCCTCACTATGTCATACTGGCATGTCATAATGGTGTCCTACAGCGTGAAGGGCATGAACAACACGAGACGCTTTGAGCAGCATTGAATCACACCCGATAAAGTGGCAAAAATATCTCCATGTCGTACAAAGATGTGTCACTGGGACAATACTTGAAGTATGATGTGCTACACTAAGTGCCCGTGCCTGCCCACCTAACCTTTTTTTTTAAGTTTGGCAGGCACATTAAAAAGTGTCTTGTAGGTAGGTAGGTAGCAGGTAGCGAGCCTCTCTCTTTCTCTCTCTCCTTCTCTCCCTCTCTCTCTCTCTCCCTCTCTCTCCCTCTCTCTCTCACTCTCGCTCTCTACATTATATGTACATGCATCTCCACCACCGATCACCGTTGATTGTGCACTCAGATGTGCCATTAGACAGTCAGCCTGTGAGCAGGAAATCGTCCCGTGGGAGATGATGGATGGTAGAGGGCACGAGGTACAGGGCCAGGAGGAACCTGTGAAGATGAGCTGTCATGATGTTGTTAATAAGGAGCTGGGAAAGCGACACTGAGGACCGCGTGGCACAAGGGGCTATGACAGGAAGAAGGCCTGGAAGTGCCAAAGGGGGAAAGCTCCCCCATATGCAGCGATAAAGGATGCAGAACAAAACGTCTGTACCGCAAGGGATCGCTTGTTGGCTCTCCGGCATTTGCACGTTAGAACCCTGGATCCGTGGGTTTCCAACGGTTTGCCCCCACTGTGGTTCTTCTGTGACTGGCCAACGGCTCAGCTGATATCCTGAAACATCCCCACAATGTTCAAACTGGGCTGGAGAGGAAGTTGTGGGTGTCGCTGGTGCTGCACCTTATGTGCACACATGCCCACATCGGTGAGCAAGATGCAGAGACACCGTTAGGAGGAATCACCGTTGGCGGTGCCTCCGCCCAGCGTGCCCACACAGGGCAGGACAGCCCAGGCACTTAGCTATTTCAGAGGCCGCTCGAAAAACACTTGCGCCGGAGAGGGATGTCAGCATCGTGTTCAAGCAGAGATTCCCTGCATCACTGACTCACATCGAAGAGTTACAAATACTACAGTTTCGCGTACTACGGTATATGGACATGTCAAACAGACTCTTGAGTGATAAAGTAGCCGATGGAAAAAGGCCTGTCTTGGGTGGATTGACCGTGGTGGAGTGTATGTGACTTCAATATCCACTACTCAAGTCATTTGTCAGCGTGTTTTTCAGACCCTCTGTAGTTGTTTAATTTTCACAAACATGTTAGCTTGGCACCAAAATGTCATATGGGTAACCTTTTTCTCATCTCGTTGCAACTTATTATGTGGACATGACAGTAGCTGAACTCTAGAGGGCGCTGGTTTTTAGGCTCCAAAAATTGGAGCACAGCCATAAAGAGAGGGAGAGAGAGAGAAAAGGAGCAAGTGAGAGAGGGAGAGAGAGAGAGCGAGAGAAAGAGAGAGAGAGAGATAGATAGAGAGAGAGAGAGAGAGAGAGAGAGGAACCAAGGGGAGAAAGAGCTCTAGCAAGGGTGGGAGAGATAGACAAAAAGAGAGGGAAAGAGAGAGATGGGGTGAGGAAAACTGATAGATGTTAAAACCCAAACCTGTGTGAAGCACTGATGAGTGGTGACTCATTAGTTTTCTCTATTATCTCTGAGGAGGCTGAACTGTGTATTACACTGATTAAACATGTGTGCAAAATAGTGCTCAAAAGTACTTGCCAAAAGCTACAGACGGATGAATTCCCTTTGTTGCTGAGTAAGTGTAAGGTGCACACCTGCTGTTGCAAGAAGGGTTTGCTGTGTGCTCGCAATGCTAACAAACATAGAGCATTTCATACAGATAAAAAAACAACAATATTTTTCATCAATTTCAAGGGATTTATGCATACTGTGCTATATCTGTTTTGATGTGAATTTGGTTTGTGGTTTAGGGTATTTCAGTTCCCTTAGACCAAGGAGTCCACTTTGACTGTTATGCAGTTTAACGTCTTCACAAAGTACAAGTCGATTCATGTGGCAATTTCTACACAGATTTTAGGTGGAGAGTGAAAGAGACATTCACAGACAAAGACATCTCTTTCCTAACTTCAGTCCACCATGTCCTGTGACCTGCTTATTTTAAAATAGAGAAGAACACACTGCAGGAAATGTGCTTTCGAGACATATAACTACCATGCCCTGCATGTCACTTCCACCAACTGCTGCTACCACCGTACGGTCTTGTTCGTGGACACACTATAACAAACAACCCCTTGGGGTCAGAGAAAGAGAAATGATTATTTATGAATGAAACGGAATACAACCTAACTACATTGACACTAGCATAGCATAGAATGTGTGCTATTAGACATAACTAAATAATAGCACTAGTAACAATAAGTTGACATGGTATGCTCATTTGGATTGCACATTGTTATGTAAAGTTTTACCAGCCCATTCTAAGGAAACCACAATGCCCATGGACCATGCTTCTTTTTGAAATTTGAAATAGGTTAGTAATCTTGGTGTTTGAGGATCTAAACAATATAAATAAGTTTCACATAAAATGGAGAAACTCTGCCACATAGACTGTCCTGGCAGCACTCCCCCACAACCTTTAGGACTTCAGAGGAAACCATTTTCACTGTAAAATGAAATGAGAGAAAATGGAGATTGTACAGACTTAAAGCTAGATAGGTAATAGGTGCAAAAGAGTTAGATACAGTAAGGCCATCATGCCATAAACACAATATGACCATCGCGTTATGACATTAAATACAATATGACCATCGCGCCATGCCATTAAATACAATAGGATCATCGTGTTATGCCATTAAATACAATATGACCATCGCGTTGTGTCAGTTACACACGCCGCTCTCTCATGGCATTATACAAACCTCCCATGACCCCCACCCTGCCACCAATGACACTCCATTGACCATCTTTCTGCCTGCCTGCCTGCCTGCCTGCCTGCCTGCCTGCCTGTCTGTCTGTCTGTCTGTCTGTCTGTCTCACAATCCCCTTGACCTGATTTAACAAACGAGGCTGTTACAAACAAGCAGTGGTAACCTAGTGACACCGGAAACACAGCAGAGAGGAGCTCCATCTTTCACTGTGCCGGTCCCCCACTGTCAGCTCCTTTATCTGCACAGGACAGAGCTGACCTCCCCACCGATGTCTGTTGTATGCTTCGACTCCATTTCTGTTCTTGCATGTGACATGTTGCATCTACCTTGCACTAATATTTTATATGCTATGTTATTGTTTGTACCAAGACATTGTTGGTATTGGGTTTGCAATGGTTCTGTTTTTGTATCCTGATGTTTAGCATAGCACTTGCTAAGCTCTTATCTAAGTGATTGGTTCAGGGATGCACTTATTTTATCTACCTGAGCTGTGGTTTTTACCTTCTCTTGTTGAAAGCACTATTCTTTGTAAATCGCTTGGGAAAAAAGCGTCTGCAAAATGATTGTGATGTAATGCACTGTAATGTATCTATGTCCTCTCTCTACTCCTTCATTTATTTGTTCCCTCACGCTTTTGTAATGTCAGAGAAGCATACAGGGTCTTAAACAAATTGCCCCTGGCATAGGCCAGCAGAGATTCAATGCCCGCTGGAGAAGGAGGCACGTGCTAAGACAGAGGGAGTCTTCTCTGCCAAAACGTGGCATTAGAGAACAGCTTCTTAAAGTGATCCTGAAAGACTATCTGGATACTCAGACGTCACGCCGTACTTTTTAGGTCGCAGCCACTTGATGGGGTGCTACCAAGTGACTTTTTGTCCTCATGGCTGACACCCAGCGGGACAGAGCCTTAGACCGCATCTTACTGTTTGGATCGATACACCCCCCCCCCCTCCCTCTCCCTCTCCCTCTCTCTCTCTCTCTCTCTCTCTCTCTCTCTCTCTCTCTCTCTCTTTCAAGACATGGAAACTTTGGTCAAAGTCTGAGGCACTCAGTAATAATATGCAAAGTTCTGCAAGGGTGGGCGATCATTGTTTACAAGAGAGAGAGAAAACATACTGTAAGAGTGCTTTTACTTGATACACTGTCCAGAAATGACTTGCTCCAATGCAATATCTAGCAGTACTTACAAGAGTGCACAAAAACCTTCTGGAATTTGGCAGTCGTTCAGTAAGTAAATCAGTAAGTTCTTCCCCAGGTAGCCATAATGGACGACTTCTTACCCCATATCGAAGTCAATCTGAAGGATGTAATTGATCTAATAAAGCCAAAACACACTGGAACGTCCCCGGTTCAATAACAACAGACTCAGTTGGGCAGTGACGGTCTGGAAACTGGACAGTGCGGTGTTATTGTGTGGTGATGATGGCCGTTTGGCAGGACACTGCCAGGCGGACTCAGCCTGGATTTGGAAGATACCTTCCGGCTGTTCAACACCACGCCAGTGATGATGGAGAGCTACCCTTTACATAACCGAGTCCTTTGAGTCATCGTCGTGTTCACCAAGGCTTGTTTTTTGTTTATTTCACAACGCTGATGTTGAGAATGTGATGAACACCTTAGAAGGGGGTTGACATGATGTGGTGTGAATCACGGGGTTCCCGTCACACACTGACAGTGCCAGAGGAAGGCCTTTCCTTAAATGGCCGCCGTGAGGAAACGCCGGAAGACGACTGGACTCCCGCCTTTGAATTTTAGGTTTGCAGAGAGACCGACGGCAATTCATCAGAGCTAACCTGCTGTCTCAAGCCACTCAAAGAAACTCCCCAAGTCACATTGACATTGCTCCAGGGATCGATTCCACTTTCTGTGGTTAAAGAGTTTGTGGTGAACAAGAAACAAAGGGTGGACGGTTTCTAGAGAAAGTTCTAGAGACAATTGCATTTTGCTACGGAGAATCTAACTATACCAATTAACATTGCAGGCAGGGCTCAGATTGTAGAACTAGCTTGGGGCCATTTGTTGAATAAAGGGTATCTTCCATAAGCTACAGCATAAAGCCTAGAAAAACATGACCGTAGTTGTTCTAAGAATTAAGAATGAAAATGCTGCCAGTTTTAATAAATGACCACCTTACCTATTGACATCCTGTTCCACTGACAAGTTGGAGACCAGTAAAATATCAAGCTTATTACACCTCTCCCCTAGGGATAGTAGCTGGGCCAATTGAACCTCATCATATTGCCTTTAGAGGATTCAGAACTTGCAGGTTCAGGTTTGCCTTTTTGCAGAATACCCTCTCAGAATTGTGCCAGGACATAATATGCATTATGTTATGCAATTAACTAACTGAAAAGCAATTAGCGTGGGTGGTGTTGATGACACAAAAAGTCCCTCACGTAAAGTGGTGAATACGGTGTATCTCCAAAGTACTACATTGAATTGGTCTAGCACTATCCTGCAAAACATGTGCAGAAACAGTGATGCATTGCATTCCTGGTCTGTCCTTGTGGTTCTTTGCATGGTGGTTCACAGGTCCATTTAAAAGTGCAAATTATATATTTTTTTGCTTAGAAATCTTCCATCTCTTTTCCCCCCCTCTTATCCATCTCGTTCATTCTCTCGCGTGTGAGGCAAGAGAATGTGGGTGGCCGGCAGATGACTCATCTTTTTGCACACCTCATAGATGACTGCCCATATTTGGACTGTCAGGAAGTCCGTGTTTTTTTTTCACCGCCGTTGTACAGTGAAGTGCAGGGTGTGCGCAGGCTGTCTCTTCTTTCTCTATTCTTCTGAACCATCTTTCACTCCAAAGTCCCTTAATGCAGTAAACATTAGTTTGCAGTTTGTTCTTTTGACATGGCTCGTTTTATTACTATTTTTTGACACACGAATAGGAGAGAAAGAGACTGTTTCCTTATTTGAAGCAAGGCATATTGCTTACTCACAAACACAAACGCTCTGTCTCTATTTCCCTGTATTTCTCTCTCTTACATTCAAACACACACAGAAACACACACACTAAACTATCATCAACTAACTATACTAACTATAGTTAACTACTAACTATACCAACTATACCAACTACATCCTCAGAGTATATGCTTAATTCAAAACAAACTTTGGACAGACTGCAAGGACAGAGCTGTGAAGATGAAGACATACCCTAAATACACTCTAAGCAACCTGTATGTGATTATTTTCATATGTCAAGGAATACTTACACCAAGTTACAGCTGTCCGAAGTGAATCGTGCAAACCCACATCTTTGAACATGAGCAAATGGCCCTTTAACTATATTACTGTAAATAGGAATTTACAAAGACATTATATATTGAGATACATTAGAGATCAAAGGAATATTCTTGTCAGGTCAGCCTACTTCGGTTCTCATGTATGTCAATGCAACTCGTTTTTTTGTGCAACCTGGTTCAAATAAAAAGGATCAAATCTGTGTTTTAAAGTGGAACGTCCTTCCATAGTTATCTCAAAAGGCACTCCGTCCATACATAGGCTACAGTATGGGAAGTCCAGCCCACTGTTACCTCTGCTTGCAGTACCTGAGGTCATCAAAGTCGTCAGTGTCTCGGCACTCTCTTGCTGTTTTTTGAAGTGTGTTCTATACAGTGAGTCCCCACCCCATAATGGCACTCTGTCATGACGTCGGCTGGCCTGCGCCTGCGAACGTGATGATGTCACCGTATGCTTGTGCGTGTGCTTGGGGCTGCGGGCCTTGTTTCGTAGTGGCGGTGGATGCAAGGCCTGTCCTGTTTGATGTGATGTGTTTTGCATGATGGCGTGAAGTGGATGATGGCGGAGAGATGCTCATTGAATAGCAGGCTGTCCGGCATTCTGCTCTCTGAGTGGGACTACAAAGGCTCTCAGTCACATGGTAGGATCACATGGGTTTCTTTCACAGTCCCCACAGTTCCTAATGGGAATGAGCCATGAGCAGAGAACAGGCAAGTTCATTTATGGAAGACATAGATTAAGATATGATGGCCGTGGCTGGGGTTAAAGGGGAAATTCAGTATTTGTTTGGTTTTGTTTGTCTCCTAATAGATGGCCTAGACTCAGCTTAGCGATAATGATGTTGCATGCGTCTCGTAAAGACAGCTAACTTGTTATGATGTTTCACTTTCTCTTACTCAGACTATTTTGAGAAACAAAACACAGTCCCCATGTAACGTTGCAGTAGTGACAATCCAAATTGCACGCTTATTTCTGCGAACAAGGTAATATGTTTTTGAAAAACACACATTTCAATAAATGTTACGGAAGCTTCATCCAGTGTTTTTAAAATGGCAGATAGGACCCACAACAAGATGCCAAGTAAACAACAGGACAGATTGAAATGGCCCAGAACAAGCAGCGTCAACAGGGATTAATCAACCATCATTATCTTCATTACTTATATTGTGCCGCACTGGGTGTTCCATTCATCCATCCATTTTCCGCCGCTTTTCCGGGGCTGGGTCACGGTGGCAGTAGGCTAAGAAGGGTAGTCCAGACGTCCCTATCCCCAGCAACACTTTCCAGCTCCTCCTGGAGAATCCCGAAGCGTTCCCAGGCCAGACGAGATTTATAATCTCGCCAGCGTGTTCTGGGTTTACCCCGGGGTCTCCTACCAGTAGGGCGTGCCCGGAAAACCTCCAACGGGAGGCGCCCGGGAGGCATCCTAATAAGATGCCCGAACCACCTCATCTGGCTCCTTTCGACCCGAAGGAGCAGCGGCTCTCCTCCGAGCTCCCTCCGGATGACCGAGCTCTTTATCCTATCCCTAAGGCTGACCCCAGCCACCCTACGGAGGAAACACATTTCAGCCACTTGTACTCGCGACCTTATTCTTTCGGTCACTACCCAAAGCTCATGACCATAGGTGAGGGTTGGAACGTAGACCGACTGGTAAATCGCGAGCTTCGCCTTTCGGCTCAGCTCCTTCTTCACCACGACGGTCCGGTACAACGCCCGCATTACTGCTGATGCTGCACCAATCTGCCTGTCAATCTCACGCTCCCTTTTTCCCTCACTCGTGAACAAGATCCCGAGATACTTAAACTCCCTCGCTTGGGGCAGCAACTCACTGGGTGTTCCATTGCTTAAACAACATTCCGTTCTGAAACTCTCTGGATCATATCATTTAAGTCCGTAGAGAACTAAAGGTATTGCAGATGCAAATATTTAAACCTTACACACCAAAATGATCTTCTCGAGCATGGCCTTCGTTTCCTTCTCCCTCAGTTCTCTGAGGACGCAACATACAGCTGAAGCGGTTTTTATAATCGGCCCGGCAGTTCTCTATACCAGGGGCAGTAAAGGCTGCACAATCCAATCAAAGTCCTTTTCACAATCTCCTTTGTTGAGGATTTCATTCAACGGGTGGTTGAGCAGTACCACTATCCCTGTGTTCTTCATGGAAACCAACCGCTGTGGCCATGACTCCAGGATTTTTTTATGCCATCACTGCCGTAGGTAGTCCTCAACCTCAACTGGATGAAGCTGGCTGTGCTAAATCTATAACATAACTACCTGGGTAATCCATACAGTTCCTAAGCAACTTTGGCTACACAAACACACATATTATGAATCAACGTTTAATTTAAATGCATTAAATATCTCATGGGGAATTGACAGACGCAAAAACACAATCGACTAAGAAATTGACCGCTGTATGTTGCTATTTGTCTCAATAAACATGTGATCAAAGCACTGCAGGTGCAGATGGTGGGGACCTGGTTCAAACATGGCTTGTGATGTACGTGGTTTGTAAGACAAAGGCTTACCCTAGATTCATCATTGAGACATGTTCAGAAATATACTGGCCAAAGACACACCCAAAAAATTTTTGGGGGGGAATACAATATAAAATGCCATTCAGGGTATGAAGCTTAATGTTCTCAAATCATTTGATTTATAAACACCAGGTCAACCGCTTGCAAGTTCAAATGGGAATGAATCATAGTGACGTATACAGTATTAACAGTCCAGACATAAAACAACAACTCTATTTCAGAACTCGCTTCTCACAGCTTCTTTTGCCGCCACCCCCCCCCCCCCCCCCTCCCCGAGACCCATGCCAGGGCATATTTAGGGCTGGAAAAGCATGTCAGCGTTTATAGAAACAACATAGCACCTCTCACAGGTACTCTGAGTCAGTGGGGGGCACTTGTTTTGCCACCCTGATTTTTGGGCCTCGAAATACATTTCCTGTTGTGGGTCCAATCAGACACCATTCAAGTGCTTCAATACAAATCTGTGGCCAAGGTCTAGCTCCCACCCTGTATGTGAGAAAGGAAACACAACTCAGTAAGGGGTGCAATATTTTGGGATGTGTTATAAATGGTCTCTACATCTAACACTTCCAGTATGGGTTGTTCACGTCTTCCAGGCTTTGGACTGGGACGGGAATACAAAATGTGTAACACATGGAACACACACACACACACACACACACACACACACACACACACACACACACACACACACACACACACACACACACACACACACACACACACACACGCACACACACACATTCAAACATACACACCGGAAATACACAAATGGGTATGAGCCCCGGGGAAGGTTTCCAGGTGTCCACTCCAACTGGGGGAAAAAACTGACGGCTATTGTGAGTTTTTCTGACCTCACATTTCTAAATACCATAAAGGTTGGAGTGCAAGATGAGTCACTGCATTCACTGTGTGTATAGCTGTTAACCCTAACCCCATGAAGCAAAGACGTTCAGGACATTTGCTTTTTCAAATGGATTTGCTCTCTTTTACAGTATTTGTAATGTTAAAATTTTTTATTCTGCAGTATAATGTGGTATTATTATTTATAGTTTATCCCCCCAAACTGTGTTTAGATGATTTAAATGTTTTTGTTGTTGTTTTATCCTGATTGAAATCCAGAAACCCTATCGTTGATTCCACTGGCTCTGTGCCATTTAGTAATGAGTTATGACAGGAGTTCCAAACTAAACTCAGCTAATGAATGAGCAATGGGCGTAAACTCACGTTCACCACTGAAAATGGCATGTGAGTTGGAAGGGAAGGAAGAGGCACCCTAGAATAATTCATAAATAAATTATTGAATATTTTTAAATGTGCTTTATAGACACTAAGGAATCACAAAAAAATTTGTGATTGTCTACATTATGGAGCCTTTAACAGGTGAAATGGTGGCTTTGTGGCTAAGAGAAGCATGAGACTATATTGGACGTTTAAGGTTACCGTATTCTTTTATAGGGAGGTTCCTGCAAACGCATGTGCCAAAGTGTTTCTCGTTTGAGTTTGAGATATGTGCGTGGCTGTTTAGTCAAGTGAACGCACTAAATTACCTCTCGGGTGACATTTTCAGTCATTTTTAACGCTTTTATATAAAAATAAATTGTGCCTGAAATAACACCCTGTCCCCACTGCGAGATGTTGTCCAGACCGATCGGTGACGAAGAGACGCTGTTTGTGGTGATGCGACGCCATTGTGGGCAGCCCATGATTAACTTTACACCTCGCCTACGCTGCCCGGGGCCCGGGGCCTTGCCAGCACCTACTCTTTTGACGCATCGCTTCATCCTTTCGCCCGTCTCTCTGTACCCTACCCAGGCATCTGACTGGTGCGCATAGGCAGGGTGCCCAGCGCAGGCATTGGCAGGCCGCACCACCAGGAACCACGGACAGACTTCCTCCTCCGTCTACGCTGGCCATGTGCAGAGCATCACGGGCATGCCTCGCTCAATGGATCCCCCGCTCAGAGATTCCAATATGGGCGAGTGGACGTCACAAAGAGTCACCTACTGTTTTTAGACATGGATCATTGTGCTGTCGACGGTGGACATTCACCAGACTAGGGGGTCGTGATGGGAGACCCAGAAAGCACAAGGGAGAGAGGGGTGCTGCTAAGGATGGCCAGGGATCTTTTGGTTGCTAATGTCGGAAGGTTATTTAGATAATTTAGAGGCATGTTGGATAAAGTGAAGCATATCTTAAAGTACTGGACCTTTGGAGAGCCAATGTAAAAACTCAAAGACAAACAGACAGACACAAAGGCACAATCAAACAAATGCAGACATTAGACACACACACACCATACAAGACCAACTGCCCAACTAACCTACTAATCAAACAAACAAATGTTCAAAAAGCACAGAAAACCAAACCCTAGCTTCTCCAGAGACAATTTGTATCAGTTTGATGTTTGGGCTTTGAGGCTATTGAACAGTTGGAGCCTAGCGAAGTAATCCCTCTCATCCTTATGGCTTCCCTCACAGCTGGCAGAGTTGTTTTGTCTCCAGCACTCTCTACAAAAATGCTAATTCACTCAGTCTATGTTGCCAAATGTCTTATCAGGCACATGGTGAACCCAAACAAGTGTACTTTAAAGATACGGCACCTATATTTTCATTTTTCGAATTCCAGCAGGCTAACATATGAGGAAAATACACTCACAAGCCCTTTACTGGGAACACCTGTATACCTTCTCATTCATGCAATTATTTAATCAACCAATTGTGTGGCATCAGTGCAACGCATAAAATCCTGCTAAATACGAGCCAACAGCTTCAGGTAATATTCAACCATCAACCATCAAAATGTGATCTCAGGGATATTTATGTGGCACAATTGTAGGTACCATATAGGCTGGTTTAAGTCTGTGCAAAACTGCTGAGCTCCTGGGATTTTCATGCACAAGAGTCTCTCAGAATGGTACACTAAAGAAAAAACCTCCAGTGAGTGGAGGTTCTGTGGACAGAAACAACTTGGTGAGAGAGGTCAGCCTGGTTCCAGCTGGCAGGAAGGCTACGGTAACTCAGATAAACCCTCTGGACAATATTGTGGGGAGCAGAAAAGTGTCTCAGAATGCACAACGCGTCCAACCTTGAGGTGGATGGGCGACGCAGAAAAGCAGCAGAAGGCCACGTCTGCTTCCACTTCTGTCAGCCAAGAACAGAAAGCTGAGGCTGCAGTGGGACTGGAAAAACGTAGCCTGGTTTCATTCTCCATTTCTGCTGAGACACAGATTGTATTGTCAGAATTTAGGAATTTAGGGTCATGAATTCATGAATCTAACCTGCCTTGTCAACAGTCCAAGCTGATGGAGGTAATTTAATGGTTTGGGTGATGTTTTATTGGCACACTTTGGACCCGTTAAAACCAAACAAATCATCGCTTTGAATGCCACAGCCTATTTGAGTATTGTTGCTGACCAGTGAGTGTATAACGGATTTGTAGATTTTAGTCCGAACAGGTTGATTTGAGTCAGATTTCAGTCACTAATTCGATGACTTGTGTCATCTTTCGTCATTTACAGTATCATTAAAGGTAGTAAGATGGTCCTTTATCACTTAGCCTTTTCTTGAGAGAACAGTGACTGGCCAACAGCAAAACAAGCCTAGGCTGGCCCTACTGACAATTCCCCCATTGTGGCTCAGACTCAGTGTCTCAGCAGAGGATCTGACAGACAAACAGGAAGAGGCCAGAGAGCATGACACAAGGTGGTAATTGCAGCTGATTTCAGAGGTAAATGACACTGTGGAGTCAGTGGAAATTAAGCCTTTCTCAAAGAGAAGTCACTGCCTTTGAACCAAGATTACCCATAATTTGATTGATTGTGCATTTGAATTGTAGTTTGAGGTGTTAAATCCTTAATGATTCATCACCTCCCCATCCCTCTTTCCCCAAACCGTGACATGTGTCCTTTGTTTGGAGCCCCTGGCATGTAATAGAGTTGTTTACTTCACGATTCCTATTCGTTTTGGTGTTGGACATGTCATAACTTGGCCTTATTGTGTTGTCATGATACCCCCATTGCAACACTGACTTTAGATGCATATAGGTTTCAGGGTGTGGCATCTCTTTAGATTCTGTAATAATTTATATTCTGTCAAATGTGTTCATTTCATTTTATAAACATGGGTTTTCCTAATTGGAAAAAACCCCATAAAACTCACCTTATTTCCCTGTACCCCTTGCAGCTACAGCTCTATCACAACAAGATACATTTAGAGCCCACTAATAAGTGACGTACAGTCCGGCGTCCAATGACACCACCGGACACCACCCATCAAGAAGAAAAAGTCCCTTTTAGCTCCACAGCAGTTAATGAAGAAAACGAATGCGCCGATAAACCACCGCTTGGCCAGTCCATGAGTCACCATAATTAGCTGGAGCAACAAAGCCAGAGGAGCTCTGACGATAGCGAAGAAACACATAGTCCTCATGAATAGCAGTTAGCACCGTGCTCCATAAGGAATAGCAGCCTGTTAGTGTCACTCGTCGCCACTTTAACAGGCCTTGACCCATCTCGAATTAAGGCCTCGGCACCTGCCAAAGTCTGCGTGATTAGATCCTCTGAAGCCGTCAGCCTCACTATTTGATAGCACATATTACAGATATTAAAAAGGCCAAGGGAGCACAGAACAAGGATGGGGCTTAGAATTATTGTAAGGCTGAATTGTGAAATGTTGACATACTGTCTTGTTCGGTCTTCAAAAAGTACTCAACAATTATTATAATTTTTTGCCATGGCTTGTCGTGCTGACAAATGTTTGTATCATACCTGCACCATGCACGATGTCAGAAGATTTTCCAAGCAATTCCCCATGCATTACGTAGGGCTATCACCAACTTCCCAGGACAGATTCAGATCATCGCTGGCAGAAGTTACTTGATGGACTTGCACTGCTGTAGGATTTAAATTATCCATGCACTGTTGCTCCGCCAATTCAAACTCAGTCATTATTGCGTTTGCGTTTATTGCAAGCCCACTTTAGCTCATCTGTCAAGGGCTATGTTCAGAACCACATAATGGAATACTATCTGCTATATACCCAATGACCACATACTGTATACTAAATACTGAAACCAAAATCTAGTATTCAACTTTTTTATTTTGCACGATTTGCTTGATATGTGGCCAAAACTGGAAAGTATTTTCCTTGGCTTTTGTTCTGGCTTTAGGGTTGTCTTCGGCAGGAAGCTCAAGTGTTATTTCTGAAGACAAGAAACATCAGAGAGCCCCCTCTGGGCGGGGTTGAACACTTATCCTGGCAGCCTGCTTCATTGGTTCATTCAGCCTCAGCTGCCTCGGCCTCTGCACACGGCCCTCCCCAGTCTTCTCTGGAGCTGTCCATGGTCCTGCAGACCTGATCACCATGGCACCCTCCATGTTTCTGGTTTCCTCTTGTCCCTGTGTGACTTAGAGCTAGGTAGCTGGGGTGGGGCTCACACCCCCATACCACTCTGCACTTTAAAACTTAGTGATGCAGTAGCTTCTGCTCGAGAACTCATTCGAAATGTCAGCTATCTCTGTGATTTTTCTAAGATTGTAGCAATCCATGTTTGTGCATCAATCAAGAGACAAACACACTGCCATACTAGCCAAATATCAATGTACATATCAATATTAACACCAGCAGGGAAAACAAGTTTACGTGTTTTTATATGGTAAATAAATGTTTGCAAGCCAAATTAGGCCATCACGGGCTTATGCAAACGGTGACACACACTTCAATCCGCTGTGGCTGGTGAGGAGATATGCAGACATTAACAAAAGAACCCTGTCGACTTTCCTTATGTTACTGATGTTATCATGAGAACCATCATTGTGATAGTGTGTGATTGAGTTGTTATAAAAACACATAATGGAAAATGTTTGGTTTGTTGC
The DNA here is from genome assembly GCA_026901105.3 of Galaxias olidus. Lineage (NCBI taxonomy): Eukaryota > Metazoa > Chordata > Actinopteri > Galaxiiformes > Galaxiidae > Galaxias > Galaxias olidus. Next base: position 105,313 of record JAPMUY010004991.1, on the reverse strand, counting down.
AATTCCAAACTCTAAAGCAACTCCAAAGGTCTGAGAGTCAGGCAACCACTCACTACTTTAGATCGGTATGCTCCTCATCCCACTCTCTGCACGTTGCCATGGTAAGCAGGAGGGCTCCCTATGACTCAGCAGAAAGTGGTTTCCATAGAGACAAAGCAAAGGTGAGTTACCGGCACTCTCCGAAAACAATGCGGCGATGGATTAAAAGGTTGTTACGTAACAATAAAAACAATTGCCAATCGTTCATGGGACAGCATTACTAAATCCCTGAGCAGCACAGCTTTGTGTGCATATGTCAACCAGACCTTTTAAACTCAAACATCTGACTTAATGGACAAACGTACTTTTCAACCCACCATATAACATGTGACAAACACGTGTCAATTGCCACATCAACAGAGAAGAACAGAAATAAATCCACAAATTAGCCTCAATGACTTAATAGAGTATTGAGATCATTTGGGTCTCAAACTATTAAGTAAACTCAATATGGAGGTGCAGATGTAGCAGAATGAAAATGAAAAAGATAGAAATTTAAAGTTAGAAAGTTAGTAAGAAATATCCCAAATGACAGAAAGTATCATCTACTACTACTTCTTCTTCTACTCCCAACGTTTCTACTGAATATGAGCTAATGTGAAAAGAGATTTTGAAGACCCATCCACACAAAGAGTCATATTGTGCTTGCAGAGGAGCCAAAAATATACAAAGCAACATCCGGACTCAAAGCATCTCTTTATCAAAACCAGGGCGATTACATCATTTTTTTACATTTTCTTTTTGAATCTTTGAAGTATGAATGTGTCACTAACGTGTGGTAACTCTAACAGAGTCCATGGGTGGGTTTCCTCCACTCGTGCCCCCTGAGTTGGATGAGGGCGGCCTGGGGAGATGGGGGAGGACAATGAGTTGGAGAAGAGCTATGGCGAGAAACCAGATAATAGGGTGTAAATAGCACATTATGTGTGCTAAGGGGTGGGGCTTGGCAAGCTCCTGAGCTCCTGGAGGTCTAAGGGCCAATATTATGCTGCTGTGTGTGGGACGAACCCCTCTGAGCTGGAGGTCTCCCAGTGGGATGCCTGTATGTGTGTGTGTGTGTGTGTGTGTGTGTGCATGTGTGCGTGCGTGTGTGTGTGTGTGTGTGTGCGTGTGCGTTTAAGAGAGAAAGAGAGAGAGAGAGAGTGAGAAAGAGAGAGAAAGATAGATTTGTATTGATTAAAAAAGAGAAATATCGAGACAGAACAACATGCATGTCTGTGATCATACATGGAGGAAGGCGGGCGGTAGAGAAGGAGTATTGTGTGCAGGGTGTCAGCACATGTTTGGGCAGCAGGCAGCGCGTAGGTGCTGAGGGGGCGAGAGCGTGTTCCAGCCATCTAGTAAAATAGAGAGAGCAGTGCGCGCGCACACACACACACACACACACACACACACACACACACACACACACACACACACACACACACACACACACACACACACACACACACACACACAGACACACACACACACACACACACACACACACACACACACACACACACACACACACACACACACACACACACACACAGAGTGTGGGAGTCTTCTTGGAGGACCTCCTTCATCTTTTCTGGAAACTCCTTTCGATGTAATCTCTGGGTGACGTCATAGACTCGTCCGTGCATACCACTGGAGCGCAGCACTTAAACTCCCGGTATTCATGATCGTGTGTATGAAAATACATTGAGCTAAGTGGGAATAGGGACGGAAGTCTGTCAGGTTTTGGTGTGTGTCACAAGGGTGTGTGTGACTCTTGTTTCACCCCGGAAACTAGGTAAACAGTAAGGATTCCATTGACGTCTTTGAACTTGAATTCCGTGAAAATGTGAAAGGTTAATCCACTCCTTTAAAGGGTTAATCTTGGCGTTATTTGGCTACATCCAGTGTTGCAGTACAGGCGAAATAGCAAAAACGTACTTGATGTCATTTCACAAAATGTTGTACTTCCATACCTGTCCTGTCAAAGTAAAGTTTTGAAATACCTTAAAGAATGATGTCCCTTCAATTTACAGCCTGGACCTTTGACCTCTTGAAGACAGACGACAGGAACACAGGCAATGTTTAGTCATACTCTGAAAATATTGGTACAGGTATTGACCCTCAAGTGGCTGTCAACGAGCAACAAACCTCCAATGTACTCCATGTTCCTTGGCTACAAAGCAGGAATACGTAATATCCTACGCATAGTGGATCCTTTATGTAAATTCATCACCTGTATTTAGAACCGTGCCAACGCCAATGGATCAACGTAGCGTGGCTGATGATGTCTACTTTTAGGATTTGGGCCTATAAACAGTCTATCAAGTGGCGACAGCCTTGCTCACATAAACCAGGCTTCATGGACAGTTTTTCCATTTGCAAAACTGATGGGATGGAACAGAAAGCACAAAAGAGCCTCTCAATGGGGACCGGTCTTAAAAAAGCCCCCTCTCTGGAAGGTGCAAATCACCAACTCTTTTATAAACCTCTTCACTAGTCCACACGATAATACTACCAAGCTAAGTCCATTAAAAACAGCTAAGATGTTATTCACCAACTGTTGCTAAGCCAACGAGGACGGTGGCGATAATATTTTAAAAATACAACCTGATGACGAGTGTAGTCAGCGGGAGGGATTTCTGGAACACGTATGAAAAACAAGGACTGAAAATAAATCTGTGTCATATTCCCATGAAGCGGCTGTAAAATACCGGGGGATGCGTAGGCCATGGACAGAGGCCCGCCAAGGCTACGCACCATGCCAGGACTGGGGATGGCCTTACACCTTTTCACATATAATGCATTGACCTCCACCTCACCCAGGTTGACCCTGAGGGTCCCTACTTATACACAGGTCCAGCAAAACACCATGACCACTGAGCAGCAAACAGGTCGTCTAGGTCCAGCTCTGCTTAGTTGGGGGGGGGGGGGGGGATTTTCTTTGTAACCCAAACCGGAAAGCGAGATGAAAAAAAACATCGAGGTTTGAACAATGGAAAGCGGCTTCATATCGCTGAGGGAAAGGCTGTTCTAATGACAGGGTGCCAGGCGACGGAGCGGCCCTGGCGCCTGCTTCCTGCCGCCCACCTCCAGTAAGGCACTGGTGGCGCTGACACATTTGCCGCTGTCTCAGAGCCCCCCCCCCCCCCCCCCAGCCTTTGCCATCGGCTTACGCGGCATTGCACAAAATGTCAGAGGAGGCCACTCCATCTGGTGAAATGTCAGCGGGGAAATGAGGGGAGCGCACGTGGGGGAGAAGCAGGATAATGAAGGGACAGCCTGCGTTTTATAAGAGTCCGGAGTTTGAATTACCCAGGCCTGACCTTTTTTCAGAGCCTGGTAACGCTCAGCCAGAAAGGTAGATACCAATCTCTCTCTCTCTCTCTCTCTCCTCCCTCCCTCCCTCCCTCCCTCCCTCCCTCTCTCTCTCTCTCTCTCTCTCTCTCTCTCTCTCTCGGTCTCTCTCTCTCTCCTTCTCTCCTTCTCTCTCTCTCTAAATGGTTTTGGCCCAACGTGATGTACCTGCAACGGTACATTTTGTAATTTTTTGCAATAAACTGGAGTAATTAGTGGGCGGGTCGTGGGTCACTTTGCTTTAGATTTGGGGGTCTCCTAGCGCTTGCCAATCAGGCTGACTAATGGCTCTTGAGCAGCGGTGACTAAAACACATCGTTGGGAGCAAACAGGTTAATTCATTCCGGGGCAGATAACGGTTGGTAGCGACACCCCCGTGACAGCCATCGGAGACTCTCCTTGTGTCTCCCTCTCGCCGCTCAGAGGGCGTGGGAGGAGGTGGTCGGGGATCGCCTGCAGAGCGGTGGCTCTGCCAAACAATGGCACAGAGGGGGTAAAGACGAAATGCACGGATTGCCATGACAACGACGCGTCAACTACGTCAAGCTCCTGTCCCTCCATCCCCTAGCAATAACTTTACTGTTGCAGAGCACAGTCTGTACGTTTTCCTAAGCAGAACGTTTTATGACTGAGGTTCAGTGCAATAACTTCCAATTCATAATGATCTAAAATACACACGCAATTCTAGTTTGTAAGTTGAAATATACCCAAAATACATGAGTTTCCAGCAGCAACCTTCTGCTCACAACCAGGAGTGCCAATGTTGCTTTTAGTCTTTTGAATCCAAGGCATCTTTTGTAGTCCATTAGCACCTCATTGCGATGAGGCCCTGGGTGCACTCCACACGTGCCATGGAGGAGTTCCATGTTAATGACAATGGATCAGCAGCTTAGGTACAGGTGTACAGGGACCTCTTCAATTCTTAGGTTCACCGGGTTGGTTCCGTGAAAGGGATTTCATGGCTGGTCTTCCACCGCTGCAAAGGCATAGTCATTTCAACGACAATAAGAATTGAATTGGAATTGCTCCGTGACTGTACAATTTTTTTTTGATCGTATTTTTTTGTGTGTGTAAAAAAGCTTTTTTGTACTGAGTACAAAGGGAGAGTGTGTTTCGTTCACGTCCTGCTGCCCGTCATTTGCTGCTAATCTCCTTTGGCAATCGGCCAAGAAACCTTCGACTTGTCAAACCTTTGGAATGTTTGTAATACAGAACAGGAACACCCTTTCATAAACCTCCAAAATCACCCATCTTTGTCATCCTATCACTTAGTTTCTTCACTACAACTTGATGAGCAAATGACAACGAGGCAGTGCGAGAGTGTACAGTACATAGTTGCCTACTCACTCACTGACTCAACCTAGACCTGACAAAGGCACGCGGAACAATTTCAACCGCTACCAGAAACAATGACCTGCAAAATCACACAGGTAAGTTTGCTTGCAGCTTAGCCGATCCATTTGACTTCAAGATCTGTGGTACGCGATGGCCGTCCAGGGTAGGGCATTCAGAACCCCTGCTGAGAGGCAGTTAGAGCGGAAACGGGTTCAACATCCGATACTCTAGCTTACCGGCCACCTCTGAAAGCGGTGACTTCCACTGTTAGCACTTACAAACATAGAATGGAGACTGTGTGAGCCAATGGATTGAGATAGTTCACTTTGAACAGTTCACCAATATTTCTTCCTACCGTTTTAATTTCCTGGACCATTAGTGTTGCCATGTTAGAGGAAGATCACTTTTGTTTATCCCTACATAAAATATTATAGGATTCATTCGCCTTTGAACGATGGACGAGGATGGATGGATTTAATGGATGGACGAGGATTTTGCCCCAGGGTGAGGACAGAGCGGCTCTGGGCTGAAATCCCCAAGACTCTCAGGAGAACATCTGGACCGGCCTACACACTTGATGTTCACACTTCCATCTAATCGGCATAATCATTGCACCCCTCACACACACACACACACACACACACACACACACACACACACACACACACACACACACACACACACACACACACACACACACACACACACACACACAAACACACGTCACACACACACACTCACCCTTCACATGCACACACTCACCATTCACACGCATTCACCCTTTCACACGCGAAATCAGTACTCACCCACCACACCATACCCTCTAACTCAGATTTCACACTCGACCAGAACTCAGCCACATGTCTCTGAATGCTTGCTCAAACTTGGTGTGGTAATAGAGAGGAACGCTTGAGGAACTGGCAGAAAAGCTAATAAAAAAATTGAAAATATAAAAACATATTCTGTCTCAAACAATCTGCTCTTATTTGTTAATTATTAAGTGCAGACATAGTTAACAATTTAGTCTACAAGCCTATTCTACAGCTTAATGGGCACATTGTCCACTGCTTTTTACAAACTTTGGAACTGTAACAGTCACAAACACACACACACACACACACACACACACACACACACACACACACACACACACACACACACACACACACAAATGCTTTAGATTTGAGGGCTGTCACTCAGACCTAAATGGAAATACAAATGATTTTTTTTATTAGTTATGACAAAATATAACTATATAAACAATATCCTAACAAAAACCCTGTTTAATCTATATTTCTGTCTGCACACAAGCACTGATACAAACACTCACACAGTGACACACACACATCGTGGAAAACCTTGAAAGATCCTCATGATTTACTTGGCCAATGTTTACTTTCTGTTTTTAATCTATGTCCAATTAAATGCAAACGGTGGGCCCATATCAATGCAGCAACACCTTCTATACAGGGCTGAGGTTCCGATGTTTAAGAGAGCTGTCATTCACAGGCATTTGCTGTGAGCAGCTGAAAGATGGCGTTTGAATCATCCGCTAAGTGGAGAGACCTATTATGCACCGGGGCGTTCTTGGCTCATTCACTGGCTACTCAGAGTTGAAGAAGTTGCTGTGGAACGGTGGCAGACTGCGTGTGAGACAGCTGTAGGAATTTGGAGGGATTGTGAGGGATGTTCACGGGAAGATACAGTAGTAGGTCATGTTGGGGGTCTTTGGTTTGGAGAGCCAAGACTTCAACCCCACCAGCCCCTCCCCTCCCTCCTCTTCATTGTCCTCTTCCAAAAGGTTTTCATGATTACTGTGTTTCATTTTCCCTCTTTCGGGCTTGACACCCACACAATGTTCCTCAAATCATTTTTCCATTCTTCTACAAGCATGCTAGGAAAAACAAGAAGTGCAAAGTGTAGAAGGTACTGGCACTGGCATGGACTGCACGGTTAGAACTCATAATTGGCCTGTTGTTATTTGAAGACCTCAGACGGATTTCTTCCAGAGCCGTAGGCGATAAACGAGGTAGAATTTTGTGACGAGATTCTTCATGGGCCTTCTGGAACGCTTAGACTTCCTGTGGTCTGTTGGTTCACTTCATGTAAATATAATGAAAGACTGTATAATACTCAGTTCAGATCATGATGTTTGACCAATGCCTTGGATCTTGTTTGCCTTTTTTTCTGTAACCAAATCAGTGACAAAAACCATTCAGTGGTGTCAAACATGGACATCGGATGCTCTTTGGTTTTTGCGACGAGTAGGTAACCCCTGCAGCTGTTTAATCGTGCCAGATAGATCACCCCTTCTACCCCTGACAGATGGCTCATTCTTAATTGCACCATCAAGCGTCTCTGCAATCGTCCTCATGACAAAATGATTCAAACGAAAACCTTTTAAACCATAGAATGTGAACGTATACCGGTGCTGTGACAGTATTTTACTAGATCAGTAATGTATTCTACAAACGTTTCATCTGTACGTTGTTGACATAGTACATTACAACATCTGCTGTACCCTGGTCAGCTCTTATGCCTTTTCAAACCCATTGGTGTAGTAGGTGTTGAGTAAAAAACAGTGTGTAGGACGGTGCACTCAACGCCCCCTGGCCGTCACCTCAAAGAGGTTTTTCCTAACTCGCAGATGCATGTTGGGGTGTCGGCCCTGTAACGGAATCCACTGAACATGTAAAACCAGTCGGCAAAGAGAACTAACTGTTGAAAGGAGGCATGATCAAAGAGTGCAGTAAAGAAGAGATTCAAGAATATTCTGATGAAAGAAAAGACTGGGCTTTTTTTCCCAATGTACTCATGCACATCCATTATCTCTTGATTATAAACGGCCCTGGCAAACATCCATCAACAATCACGTTGAAAGACACACAGTGATAAAGACCGGCCAAATCGTTTCCGTTTGTTTGACATCGCCAAAGCTGGCTACCTAGAGTCGTAGAGAAATATTGGTGAATAATTAAAAGGTGTGCACTTGGATATTGTACATCCCGGTAAATCTGAAGAAGAGAGGAGAGTTTAAGCATAAGTCAGGACCGACTCAGTGAGGTGACAAAGTGGATCAAAGTGAACGGTGTCCCTCACCCCCCTCAGTGGCTACCCTGCCCAAACAAAACAGCAGACCTTCCCTTTTGTTTCTCGGTCGTTATTGTCTGTGTATGATAATCTCATGCCTTGCAGACACCCACTAACACTCAAACACAAACAAGCACACCCACAGAAGCACACACAAAGGCACCGATGCAAATGCATGTAGTCACCCCTAACCTGCCCTCACAAAACACACGTAGAGGCGGTAGAGGACTGGCTTAATGTATTCCACACTCAGTTATGTCACATGGCCAGCTATTGTGCCATTGTGACATCGGCAGACACAGACCAAAAGGTCTGTTCTCTCTGTCTCTAGGTGATTATTTTTTTCCCTTCTGGTTGCTCGCTCAATGTCTCCCTTCCCTTGCTTTGTGCTCTGTGCTGCTGTCTCTCCTCATCTTCTTCACTAACTTTCTGTCCTTGCCGCCTCTTTTTTTTTCTGTCCCCTTTGCGTCTCCCTCTGTTCTTTTCATCCCGCACTGCCGCACATGTATCAGACAGTGTGGCCCCTCCTCTCGGCCCCCACACCTCTTGTCCTCTTCCCTGAGCCCCACATCAGAGGGAGCGCTGCGGGCAGCAGGATCAATTAGCAGACAGCTTCATTATCAGGAGTGGGACAGTGCGGAGTTGCCTGCCAGCAGCCACTTCAAAAACACACACACAAGCACACACACACACACACACACACACACACACACACACACACACACACACACACACTCCCCAGGCACACACACACACACACACACACACACACACACACACACACACACACACACACACACACAACACACACACCCCCCCCCCCCCACACACACACACACAGACACAGTATCAGACACACACAAGCACACAGAGGTCCGAGCTGTGATTCAGTGCCACACAATGCCCACTGACTGAAGGAGGAGGAGGAGGAGGAGGAGGAGGAGGAGGAGGTGGGCTGCTAAGGGTAAGAGGGACACTAAGCAATGCTTCCAGACTGCAATGGGCAGGCCCTCCGCCGGAAGAATGATCCTTTGAAAGATGTAACTTTATACCACTCATTATGAAAGTTGTGTGTAATCTTTAATCATATACTAGGTAGAGTATCATGAGACGAAAGCATCACAGTAATAACGATAATGCAGAACACCCCAAAGCAGGATTAATACACAGACTACTATGTCCCATGCATCTTATATAGGCCGGGGACCACACACCAGTGGGTTTCTGAAGCCATGGCCGTTCTGCCAGGCAAGTGTGTACACCGTTCCTTTATCAATAATACAATGAGATTTCAAGTCACAATGTGTCCTATTCATATGTCCTTGTGAACGTCACAGCATCCACACAACTCACACTCAAACGGAATGTGTTATATAAAAGTGTGATTTTTTCTGCTCTATACGCTCAGTTACAAGAAGTCCTATGGCAATGCATGCACTCCTGGCCTTGCACCTGCAGACCTATGAATCATGTGTTTGTCATGGTTACGTAGGAATGTGGGCGTGTGAAGACCATTGCTTTGTTTCTATCGGGAAGCTGTCGGAACATGCAAAAAGCCTGTGTGACATAGATCAAATCCTTTTTATGTCTACAAGCGGTACATGTTTGATTGTAAGAATGTGTTGTAATTCGAAAGCTAGATCAAAATTCCATTCCAATATTTAACTGACTGAAAATAATTTAGATTTAACTAATCTAAATAAAGGTTTGGGTATATTAACCAACAAAGAACTTGTTATATTTTGTATTTATGGCAAACACAAAGCACATTACTTTAAGTTTCAAAAAAAAAAATCTATATTGACTAAGATTTTTTATTATCATCATCATCATCATCATCATCATCATCATCATCATCATCATCATCATCGTCATCCGCTTTGTCCGGGGTCGGGTCGCGGAGGTAGCAGTTCAAGCAGGGCATCCCAAACTTCCCTTTCCCGGGCCACATTAACCAGCTCTGACTGGGGGATTCCAAGGCGTTCCCAGGCCAGTGTGGAGATATAATCCCTCCACCTGGTCCTAGGTCTGCCCCGCGGCCTCCGCCCAGCTGGACGTGCCTGGAACACCTCCCTAGGGAGGCGGCCAGGTGGCATCCTTACTAGATGCCCGAACCACCTCAACTGGCTCCTTTCTACGCAAAGAAGCAGCGGCTCTACTCCGAGTCCCTCACGAATGGCTGAACTTCTCACCCTATCCCTAAGGGAGATGCCAGCCACCCTCCGGAGGAAACTCATTTCCGCCGCTTGTATCCGCGATCTCGTTCTTTCGGTCATGACCCACCCTTCATGACCATAGGTGAGAGTAGGAACGAAGATAGACCGGTAGATTGAGAGCTTTGCCTTCTGGCTCAGCTCTCTTCGTCACAACGGTGCGATAGAGCGACTGCAACACCGCACCCGCTGCTCCAATTCTCTCCGGCCCATCTCTCGTTCCATTTTACCCTCACTCGAGAACAAGACCCCAAGATACTTGAACTCCTTCACTTGGGGTAAAGACTCATTCCCTACCTGGAGTAGACAATCCATCGGTTTCCTGCTGAGAACCATGGCCTCAGATTTGGAGGTGCTGATCCTCATCCCAGCCGCTTCACACTCGGCTGCGAACCGATCCAATGAGTGCTGCAGGTCGCAGACTGATGATGCCATCAGGACCACATCATCTGCAAAAAGCAGTGATGCAATCCTCTGCCCACCAACCCGCAGCCCACCTCCCCCGCGGCTACGCCGTGAGATCCTGTCCATGAATACCACAAACAGGATAGGTGACAAAGCGCAGCCTTGGAGGAGGCCAACCCTCACCGGAAACGAGTCCGACTTACTGCCGCAGACCCGGACACAGCTCTCGCTTTGGGAGTACAGAGATTGGATGGCTCTGAGTAGAGACCCCCTCACCCCATACTCTCGCAGCACCTCCCACAGTATCTCCCGGGGAACCCGATCATACGCCTTCTCCAAATCCACAAAACACGTGTAGACCGGATTGGCATACTCCCAGGCCCCCTCAAAGATCCTCGCGAGGGTAAAAAGCTGGTCCGTTGTTCCACGACCAGGCCGGAAACCGCATTGTTCCTCCTCAATCCGAGGTTCGACTATCGGTCGAACCCTCCTTTCCAGCACCCTGGAGTATACTTTCCCGGGGAGGCTGAGTAATGTGATGCCTCTGTAGTTGGCACACACTCTCCGGTCCCCCTTTTTGAACAGGGGAACCACCACCCCGGTCTGCCACTCCTTAGGTACTGTCCCCGACTTCCACGCAATGTTGATAAGACGTGTCATCCATGACAGTCCCTCAACACCCAAAGCCTTCAGCATTTCTGGGCGGATCTCATCAACCCCTGGGGCTTTGCCACTGTGGAGTTGTTTGACTACCTCAGTGACCTCCGCCAGGGAGATTGATGCTGATCCCCCATCATCCTCCAGCCCTGTCTCTACCATGTAGGGTGGGTGTGTCGGGTTCAGGAGTTCCTCAAAGTGCTCCTTCCACCTCCCAATCACCTTGTCAGTTGAGGTCAACAACGTCCCATCCTTACTGTATACAGCTTGAATGGTTCCCTGCTTTCCCCTCCTGAGGTGTCGGATGGTCTTCCAGAACCGCTTTGGCGCCAGCCGAAAGTCCTTCTCCATGGTTTCTCCGAACTCCTCCCACACCCGCTGCTTTGCTTCTGCCACGGCCGAGGCTGCAGTCCTTCGGGCCTGTCGGTACCTTGCAACTGCCTCCGGAGTCGCCCGGGACAGCATGTCCCGGAAGGCCTCCTTCTTCAATCGGACGGCTCCCCTGACCACCGGTGTCCACCAGGATGTTCGAGGGTTACCGCCCCTTGAGGCACCTAAGACTTTCAGACCACAACTCTCAGACGCAGCTTTAGCAATGGAGGCTTTGAACATCGCCCACTCCGGTTCAATGCCCCCAGCCTCCACAGGGATGCCAGAGAAGCCCCGCCGGAGGTGTGAGTTGAAGGCCTCCCGGACCGGGGACTCCTCCAGACGTTCCCAGTTCACCCGCACTACACGCTTGGGCTTACCAGGTCTGTCCAGAGGCTTCCCCCGCCACCTGACCCAACTCACCACCAGATGGTGATCAGTTGACAGCTCTGCCCCCCTCTTCACCCGAGTGTCCAAAACATATGGCCTCAGGTCCGATGACACGATAACAAAATCGATCATCGACCTTCTGCCTAGGGTGCTCTGGTACCAGGTACACTTATGAGCATCCTTATGTTCGAACATGGTGTTCGTTATGGCCATTCCATGACTAGCACAGAAGTCCAATAACAAGCCACCACTCGGGTTCAGATCGGGGAGGCCGTTCCTCCCAATCACGCCTCTCCAGGTGTCTCCATCATTGCCCACATGTGCGTTGAAGTCCCCCAGCAAGACTACAGAGTCCCCCTCAGGAGCCCCATACAAGGCTCCATCCAGGGTCTCCAAAAAGGCCGAATACTCCGAACTGCTGTTCGGTGCATAGGCACAGACAACAGTCAGAGTTTTCCCCCCATGACCCGAAGGCGTAGGGAGGCGACCCTCTCGTCCACTGGGGTAAACTCCAACATAGAGGCACTTAGCCGGGGACTCGTAAGTATCCCCACACCAGCCTTGCGCCTCTCACCCTGGGGAGCTCCAGAGAAGAATAGAGTCCAACCCCTATCCAGAAGTGAGGTTCCAGAGCCGAGGCTGTGCGTAGAGGTAAGCCCCACCAGATCCAGCTGGTAGCGCTCCACCTCCCGCACAAGCTCCGGCTCCTTCCCTCCCAGAGAGGTGACGTTCCACGTCCCCAAAGCCAGCCTCTGCCACCCGGGTCCGATCCGTCGAAAACCTCTGCCTTCACTGCCACCTTTCTGGCAGCGCACCCGACCCCCTTGGTTTTTCCCGCGGGTGGTGAGCCCACGGGACGGAGAAGAAGAGATGTTGTTGTTGTCCACGTTGCTTTTTCGGGCTATGCCCGGCCGGGCTCCGTGGCAAGCCCGGCCACCAGGCGCTCGCTGACGGGTCCTCCTCCTGGGCCTGGCTCCAGAAGGGGACCCCGGGCTTCCTCCGGGCCGGGTATCGTCCTCTCTTATAGGTTTTTCCATGAGGGTTTTTGAACCATTCTTAGTCCGGCCCCTCGCCCGAGACCAATTTGCCATGGGAGACCCTACCAGGAACACAAGGTTCCAGACAACACAGCCCCCAGGTTCATAGGGACACACAAACCTCTCCACCACGATAAGGTGATGGTTCCCGGAGAGGGATTTTTTATTAATTTATTATTATTATTGAAATTATTATTCATACATGTTCTTGCTTCTAACCATAAGAACATTGTATATACATACTGTGTGCAGCATCACAAGTATTTAATTCCAAGATCATTGGAAATTGTATACTGGTAATTTCAGGCTATATGCGATATCAGTTGTGACATATTCAAAGCTAAACTAGCTGAAAACTAGCTAGCTAGTTGAAAACTGTAAGCCTACAATAGTACAATACCATAGTTTTGTCCTTGTTATACTGTGCTGAGCATAACTTGACAGGCAGCTAAACTTCTCCCACAATCATTGACCAGGGACGTTGTCTTCAAGATGTTGGTTTAAATCTCATAGGCAGGTGTAAAACTGAAGAACAAATACATACAAATATGTATAGTTATTAACATGTAAATAATAGCTATGCCCAGTGCATAAAGTGTCCTAACAGACAATGTTAGTGGCAAGCCCATACAGCAAACAATGGGGAGCCAAGCCAATACAGAAATTGCTGTAGAATACTGCATGAATATATAAGCAAATATTACTTTTATAACAAAATATTAACAGCAAATGTTTCCAAACATGACAAAGATTAACTTGGTATTCAGCCTATTGTAAATAGTTTAATCTGCATAGACTAGCACAATGGAAAAAGCCAGCCCTCAGTCAGAAGAGGGGGCATTGTTTACTCTAGTAACCATGGCAACCTATCTTTAATGGTCAGGGGGACTTTGCTATATCATGCAAAACTAAACATAACAAAACTACAATCTGTACTTTCAATATGTTAATATACATTTTCACTGAAACATCAACATATTAAAAACATTGTAGCTTACCGACGATGCTATTAAAAGAGCACAATAAAAGATGAAAACAGATGACAGAAGGCTTCACCGTGAGGTCAAGTGTATACCTGTACAAACTTTCTGTATAAGGCAGCGCAATGATGACATCACAACTTTATGCCACTACAGGGACTAAGAAGTGTCAATCAAGAAACCACATTGAAAAACATAAAAAGGAACACCATAATTTGTATTTAGGCTATATAATTTATATAAATTCGATGCTATGCCAATCTGGGAAAAGATTTATAAAAAGTCCACATAATTAGAGGAAGTGAAAAATGACATCTGAAAAACAGCAACAGCAACAACAACAACAACAACTCGAGTGGAAATACATTCAATGACCGGTCAGCCTCATTTCCACTAATTCTATGAGGAAAAAGCTCAGCAATGGACTAAAGATGATTGCTTCCACCTTGTACCACAGCTATTACAGAGTAGAAGGTTTCACACTGGGGCCAGAGATTTCAGTCATTACCTCACTTACAAAACCTAGAGCGGATGTTTTTCTCCCAGTCTGTGATGAAACAATGCAGCTTCTTATTTGAAATATAAACAGTTGGTTTTACTGTGTCTGCTGACCTGTTCATAATCCACGGATAAAACTGACTAATTTTATTCTCTTTTTGAACAGAGACAGATCACAACATTCGGAAATGTTTATACAATATTCACATTACCAAACAATATGGTGAAATTAATCTGATAATTTGGGTATCAGTACATTATGATCCTGGCACAAAGACATTCAGGTCCAATTACATAAGACAGAAATTGGGTTATTTTAGTTGTCATCAAGCCATTACATTTATTACAAGGGTTGTGGACAGGGGTCACTGAATATTATAACAAAGGTGGACATTTGGGAACCTTGTGGGATTAGTTGCTTTAGCCTTCTTGCCATGGCAACTCTCTTTTCCCTCTGGTCCCTTTATATCCCTCACTGTCCAATAAAACATGATTACACCACAAAGGGAAAACCGAATACCAAGGGGAGCGAAATTCAGAAGGTACAATAAATACATTTCCTTCGACTCTCACTCTTGTTTAGTCAGAATGCAATAAGGAAGAATTGCACCTGTACTCGTTTGTGTGAGTTTGACGATTTATACACATTTGGGGGTGCTTATACATGAATATTATGAAACATTCTTTGTGTCCCTTGCAAAAAGAAAGTAGTTGGTGATGGTGGGTTCCAGCAGCACGGTTGTCACCTTAATGATATGCTCAAAGCATTTGGTAAGCTCTCTCCGTGTTTATTCACAGAGAGAGGCCCGTGGTGCCTGAGTGGGCTAAGTACCATTTCCCCTGTTTGGTGGCACTGATAAGATCAATCCTAAAACATAGGGGCATGTTTTTAGAGCTGCTGTCTACAGTGGTACAATAATCCCCGCTAAAAGGGCCCTCAGATATGGACATGTGAAGATATGGACATGATAAATGGGATTTCACTTTCGTAGAAAGGCATGAATATGTATGAACGATTGAGTGGGCTTTGCTGAAAAATACTTTCTATGTTTAAAAAAACAACTGCATTTGGATGGAATGCAGACACCACAGAACATATCAAAGGGTGTCTATTCCATGCTCACCAAAAGGATCCTAACAAAAAGCAGAACGCCATGTCATCAAGTCATACTTCTACTACATGTCAAATTCCGACAATGACAGCCATGACACAGCACCTTCAGTAGCAGCCTCAGCCCAACATGTTCCGGAGGAAAACAAAACAGACATCTTGCATAACAGCTTCTGCCATTTTTTGGATGGAAAAGTGGTACGGGATTGAGTGTTCCATTGCTGCTAAAGTCTTGTCTGGCTGTTTAAACAGCGCTCACTCAGACAGGCCCAGTCAGTGCGGTGCTCCTTCATTTTGCTGCGGATTCCTCCGGGTCGCCGGAGGAGATTACCTCTCCGACAGCCATCTGGGTCGGCCAGCATCTGGGACTGGCACAGCTCTTCTTAGGCACTCAAAGACATAGAGACACACAGACACTGACATTCATATGGCATAGCCACGGTGTGACAACAGGGGCTTCATCACGTTTTCACACTTGTTGAGCGAAGACCTGCATACACAAACACGTGCATGCATATAGGGGCACACACATTCACATTGCCATGTTTACACACACAAACGCACGCACACACGCACACACGCACACATGCTAGAACACATGCTAGAACACACACAAACGCGTCCTTGTGACTATCCCATTGCAGCGTCAAGAGCATGCTTTACTGGTCATTCATTGGTGTTTAGAGACCCAGTTCCTGTCCATCCATTGTAAACCTGGTCCTACTGGTTCAGATGTGTGTAAAGTTTCTGTCTCTTTTTGCCTTGCCCAAGGGTTGTTTCCTAAACAATAACACAGACCAATTCAAAGAGAAGTGTACCTATGATCAGGAATTAACACATAGAAGCAATGTGGTGCTTCAATTGATTGACAGCTCAAAACCTCAATGATTTATTCATCCTATACATTGATGGGCTTTGTTTTTTCATGTTTGAATTCAAACAAACAATCAAACAACCATGCCTTCAGTCTACATGCAGGAAGGAGTCTGTTTCCTGGTGGAGCTCTTGTTCGGTTAATCATTTCCATCTGCCAATGCATTTGCATGTGAACCTCAATGTAATTTCTAACCAACAAGAAAAGGTTGCCATATATCATGGGAATCATCAACCCGAATCTAGACTGGCTCAAGGTTGAAACAGCAAACTCTGTTGTTTCAAAATATTAAATATTTGAAATAATTTGTTTCAGTGTACTCTGAGAAATGTTGTGTGTAAAGCCAACTTTGAAAGGTGTGCAGCAAAATACCATTTCCCACAATGCTTTCATTTCTTTTTGTTGAAGTGGTTTTGAAACACAAAAGTCAGCCGAAACCTGACAATCACACCTATAGGAGACTGGTAGACATCACATTCTAAAACCATGGGCATTTATATGAAGTTGGACTCTCCTTTGGGGCATTAACAGCCACAACTCATCTGAGAAGGCTTTCCACAAGATTTTGGAGTGCGTGTCAGAATGTGTGCCCATTCAGCTAAAAAGTATAAATAAATAAAAAAATTTATTTCTACTCCTCCAGAAGCCAGTTGCGGTGTGCTTCACAACCCTCCAGCCGACGCTTGGCATGGTGATGTGAGGCTTGCGTGCGGCGGCTCGGCCATGGAGACCCCTGACGCACAGTTCTAATTTTGCTTCCAGGGGCAGCAAAGAGTGGCTGAGCTTTTGTTGTTCCGAGGCGATTCCACTTCACAACAATAGCACTTACAGGTGACCGGGGCAGATCTAGCAAGGCCAAAATGTCAAAAGCTGTGGCCAAAGTGGCATCCTATGAAAGTACCACGTTTAACGTTACTGAGCTCTGTATGACCCATTCTCAATTCTAAATGTTTGTCTGTGCAGATTCCATGGCTATGTGCTGGATTTTATATACCGGTTAGCACCTGTAGATAGCACTCAACCCTTGTATTATGTTCACTTTTTCGACCCTTTGGGACTGTTCGGGTCAAATTATCCCGGGACATTATTGGGGTTAAAAAAACTGTACAGAAAGAAGAATTTATAGAAAACATTATTTAGCATATTGTTTTCATCTCAGTTCCAATCAATATAAATAACATAAATATGATTAATGTTTGCAATTAATCTCTGCTAGGTCACATTTAACAATGCAAGTGTCATTCGTTTTTTGTTTAAAGTCATGATTCACGTAAAAAATCCACTATAATAAAGACTTAGGTGGCATATGTCATGCTTATCTATGAAAATAATTATAAATCAAAGCTGTAAAACAAACACAGGTAATGAACAACAATAGAAAGACGAGAACCAAACATAAATTGTTATTGTCACTGGCTATGAACTGGATCTCTCAAAAATGTCTCAAATGGTATTTGCAAATGCAGATGATTTACAACAAATTGAAACACAAGTTTGGATGAATTGCCATTCAGATTGCAACTGTAGCAGGACTCTTGGCACTTGTAGCGGAACGGCTGCTTGTCCAAGTTGTCTACCCCTCCTTTGGTGGTGTTATAATCAACTTTGACCCTAGATTGCTCATGAGCACCACATTTTTGCCCTTTTTGGTAATGTAGGATACCAGGGTAGGGTTGGCCATAAACACAAAGTTGGAGGAATGGCCTGTTGTTAACAGTTAGAAGCTATGGTGGGAGCATCTTATTTTTACAGATTGTTCCAACAATTGTCAGCTTTCTTTTGAGAAGCTCCTGTCACAGGCTGTACAATGTGTAAAGTTTATCGCAGGTGATGTTGTGGCCACTGAGGCCCTGCAATATACAGCATCACCCTTGTTCCCTGCTTTCTCTCAGGGGTTCCTGCCTCTGGCTTCCCTGTAAACATGTTCATGTTCCATACATAAGAGGCAGTTCAGATTTGACTCTATACATCTCTGGTTTGAAGGGCATATACTGCCCAAAGGGGCAATGTCCTCCAAAGCCCACAAGCCATACGTCCATAGTTACATTGGGCCCAGGGATGTAAGAAAGTGGTAGCCGGTCCATCCACCTGACCCACACAGTGCGGATTGCTGCCAACTTGTCCCACTGTCGTATAGCAGGTCTAGATTCCCAGTCTTCAAACCTGATGGCCCTCAAGAATATATAGAAACTCTCCAAAGACGTGGCATCCTACAGCCTTTCAGTCGACTCCCCTCTTGACCTATGGACAACTGAAAGGATGAGGATCCCAAAGTAGGCACATAACTGTGTATTGGCCATCTCCCTCCACTGCTCCCTGAAAGAGCGTCTCCCTTCAAAGTCGGTCAGATTCAGAATGATAAGAGTGAGTGAGTGAGTGAGTGAGTGAGTGAGTTGGGTGAGTGGGTGAGTGAGTGAGTGTGTGTGTGTGTGTTTGTATGTTTGCATGTTTTTGTGTGTCTGTGTGTCTCTGTGCATATGCTGGTCAATTTGACCCAAACATCGTTTGAAGGTCATAAATGTGTGTGTGTGTGTGTGTGTGTGTGTGTGGGGGGGGGGGGGGGGGGGGGGGGGGGGGGGGGGGGGGGGGGGGTTAGAGCATGTGTACTCAATTTAAATTTTTTCTTTGAAATGTTCCTCCCAGAAAATATGCCAAGGCCATGAAGTTTTAGGTTAAGAAAATGTATCCTTGTACAATTTTTATTTTTGTAAAGATTTGAAACGTGTCAATTTCACCCAACACCACAAGTATGGTTACGCATTGACTTTCGGCAATATAGTGCAAGTTATTCCAGCCTATCTAAAAAAAAATCTATTTCAATTTGGTATAGAAGTTGGGAAAAGTCATTTATTTTGCGATATCATTTAACTATCAAATAGTGTGTCGTACTTCTAATGAATCATTACAGAGATAACCACACTTCATGAACTCAAAATAAATTCAATTGAATTATGTACCCCCCGACCCCCCACCCATCTCCACCCCAGATACACACACACACATACACACAATTTTCAAGTACCCACTATCCGACCAAACTATTTTCTATACCAGAAAATTTCTATGCCAAATAAATATTGCTTTGAAGCTTGACCAGAGAAGAGACAGCCCTGAGGCTGTTATTGTGTAATGATTGGGGTGAGCCATGGCCTAAATAGTTTTTATAGGATTAGTGAAGAGGAGGCGCTCAGTCTCAAAAGAGTTGCTGACCACTCCAAATCACATCCCACTTGCTTCTGGCTGTGGTTCCTCTCATCTCAGGCGCCTGTGAAGGTGCAGCGTTGTAGCCGGAGATGGGAGCTTGAAACCCAGCTTGGGCATACCGGACGGGAACACGTCCTCACCGGAACCGCACACGCCCACCGCTGTGGAGAGAAAGCAGCAGGGAGCTAGATTAAAGTCGCACCACAATAGCATAATACTGTTCAAAATGTGACGTGGAACAAGACCCATTTAGACCCATTGGTCCCATTTAGACTTTTCACAATATAGTGAGAAAAAAAAATTCTGCTTTGTTTGTTGTTTTTCTCAGATTATTTGTGGTACAATGTGTATCCTGGAAGATGGACAGTTGCACAGAAATAGCAAATTGACGTAGGTAAACGTTGTAACAATGAAGAGTCTTAAAGACAAAGGTAATAAATAGAAAACTACAAGCACAACCAATGTTCCCTGCTATGAAGTATGTGGACCATTAGGGAGGCAGGAGATTTGTGAATGGCGCCGGCATCTACAAACACGCTTTGTTATGCCATTGTAACACTTAACATGAGTCATTCATAGAAGCTCCGCGTTCACTTCCTCCCTTATGTTGTGTTAAATAAAAGAGATCATACAAACAAAGACAACATTATCTATAGATTTATCATAGTTTTTATATGAAAGGTCAGAACTCTATTCATCCGCTGTAAGCCTATTTCACCTCCTACAGTACGTACACGCCCCTGTCTGGTACCACACACCATTACCCGACTTCAAATGCCTGCTCCCAGGCAGACGCATGGGGAAGTGGGCCAGGGGGTGCTGCCAGGACTCTATCCTCCTTGTTGAGATCCATTAGGCCATCAAAACATAGTAGGACTGAAAATAGAACCAGGGTAAAGGGTCTGTGATCTGCTACCTGTAGGTGTATTTTTAAAAGCTGCCGGTGTCTACAAAGCCATCACCATAGGTGGTGTGAGCAGCCAATGGGGGACATGGGAGACCAGCATCCCTATACTTTGTACAATGTTTCTGATGAAGCAGCACTTGCATTGTCATGGTTTTCAGCGCTGAATAAGGCCACCCAAATCAGGGTGAAAATCGTGACCATTTCCAGCTACATCCCTCGGTGTTCACAAAAAGTTCATATTTTAATGATTGTTTTCTCGTTTTATCTAGTTTGAGTGACTTGGGGAAATGGTGTAAGGGTACTGACTAAAATGTCTGAAGCAAACCGGTTTCGTTCCATCCATTAGCAAACAAACGAACAAACAAACAAATAGTGCTGAAGTGCAGTTAAGAAACCAAACTAAAGTTTTAAAATGTATGTTCCTTTTTTTTGGTTGCTCTCCGTCACGATAAAGGAGCCTCTGTTTTTTATATCAATAAAAACGGTTTTTCGTCCTGATTTGGTTTTGGTTTCGTATTTGTTGAACAAAGACTTAGGCAACTTTATTACTATCTATTTCAATCTTATATTGCAGACCCTATCAACTTAGCAATGAGCAATCTGCTGACACAGGCTCTTTCAAAAAAGCACAAAACACTACAACATTACTCTTTAATGGATATTTACCGAAGTGATGTAAACCAACGCTAGAACTTATTTCCCTTATTATGACAGTAATCACTTCTAGACTTCACAATAAACATTTGTTTATGGCCTAGGGCCCTTGGCCAACAGGCTCCTCTGCTCACACAATGGAAGTATGACAAGCGGTCAGAGCAGCAAAGACACCATGGGAGCGCTTCCCGCCCTGAGGCTCATAACAACGCACCAGCTCCAGCCCCTTCTGATGTCTGCTGTCAACACCCCAGCATGTGCACCTCTTTGTCACGGGGTGTGTGCGTCTGTCTGTGCTGCATGCGCTGTGTGTGTCCATGGCTGTGTGCCTGCGCGAAGAGCCAGCGCTCGTCAACATGGGCAGAATGATGCAGAGAGTTCCAGGTGTGGGGGCGTAAACAACCACAGCACTAGGTGTCGGAGATACAGCTTGTGGCAGGCGGACAGGAGGAGGGCGGGAGGGAGGGAGGGAGGGAGCGAGAGAGAGCAAAGCAGAAAGGGCGGGGACGGGCGAGAGGGAGCGAGCGGAAGTTGTGGGCAGACGGGGAGAGGACGAGACAAAGCCTTTCTCGTTTGCGATGGAGAGAGAGAGAGAGAGAGAGAGAGAAGAGAGCGAAATGCAGAGAGAAAGAGAGGTTGATCAATAGAGAGAGTGGCATGGGGGAGGAGAACAAAGAGCTGGCCAAGGACGAGAGAGCAGAGTGGTGGCGGGGAGGTCACGGTGAGACACACAGAGGGACTCACACTGTGGAGAGCTCGCAGATTCGCACAGACACTCACTGGAAGGGAGAGACGGTAGACAGTATGAATTGCGTGCAGACAGTACATCAAAGGCACTTTTGAAGCACAATAGACTAATGTGCACTAGATTGGACACATTGCGCTTAAGGCCTGCCAGCTGGGGATAGGTGTGCACGTGCCTTTGTTTTCCGTTGCTTGTGAGTTCATGAGATGCACTCAGTCAGTTGACAGCCATACGGCATATGGAGGATATATAGAAAAATCCAACTTGAACACCACCAACTCAGTGGACCTGCTACGATTGTGCAGCAAAGGGAATGCAGGTGGTTTAAGTTGACCTCAAAGGTGCTCAACAATTTCAGCCAGAGAGACCTTTGGGGTTAATGGATCATAATTATTAGATGATAAACGTTTAAGAAGGTCATGCTTTTAAAAGGCGTTGACCCCGTGGCATCCAATCAAAAGGTCACAGAATGATTAAAAGCCTTTGCATGTACTAGAATGTGGTACGGGAACAGAAACAGGCCATACCGAGAGCCCATTGCACGGGTCGCTAAGCTTGTAAACATTCCACACAGGAAGTTAGACGCAGCCCCGAATTTGCAGAGTGAATACTAAAGGCCAGCGCTTCATTGATTGACTGAAGGAATCAGAGTGCTCCGGTAGTCCTCGGTTGAACTTGAGGTTTTTGCTTCGGGTTTTTGGTGTGCCCATCTCTCTCTTTTTCCCCCAAACTGATGAGGGCTGTTAGGGACGTGGTCTTGACCCGCGTCGCTTGGGAGTCGAGGCCCGTGTCGCCGGTGTCTCCACTGCCGACGAGGATGATTCCCCTCTCAGGAAATGACTGCTTCAAGCCAGGGCACAAGAGGGCTAGAGGATGGAGAGCGAGACAGAGGGAGGTCAGAGAATGTGTGCGACAGAAGCCTGGAGTGAGGGAATGGGTCGATAGAGAGTTTAAATGTGTGACTATGAACCTTTCGTAGATCCTACCCACACAGATGGAGGAGCTTCCTGATCCAAAAAATAGGACACTATCTGGCACATGTCAGGGATGAAGCAAACATTCGCTAGTTCTACTCAAAGCTAACATTTCCCCCTGTAACTTTTAAGATACCCACTTTCCTCTACCAGCATGGGAGATAAACACCATTTGGTGTGTCTGGAGGATTATGAAGAATGGCCTTTCAGTGGTTCAAATGATGATGTGAAGTTCAGCCCTGCTATAACCCCAATTTGATTATGCAGCCTGCTTGTTTCGTTTGTGAACCGACACCCCCCCCCCCCCCGCCGCTACCATAAACAATATGCGCTCAGTGTTAAATGCTTGCGCTTCACAGGCCCACTCTGCGGGAGAGAACCAATAGTTGAAGTTGAAAAGCCCTCTCCTTGTTTGACATTTTCTCCCCAAGCGTCTTGAAAAGTATGCAAAGAGACCATTGCCTCCAAATGGTTCGCTTCACAGCACACAGGTTGCCTGCTGCGCAAAGGCATTGACATTTACTGATGGAGCATGGAAACATTGATTTCCCTCAAGTGCGTTGGGACTCACTGCAATGTATTCATGTGGCACTGGAGCCTGGATCGCTGTGGGCACACTGAGGGAACAGATGGATTTTTAAGTGTCTGCCTCACATAAAAGCTCCGGTTCTGTTGCCTGTCGTTGCACTCAACACTTTGGAACCTGCCGAAATACAGTACTGTGCATACGTTTTAGGCAGGGGATGCTGTTTCGAAGGCGAAGGGTGGTCACGCCAAATTTTGATTTGATACAGCTTTGCTTTTCCCTCACTTTGTATTTTATGAATTGATAAAAAAGTAAACAATTAACTTTTAATTTATATTTTTATGTATATTTCTTTTCTAACTTTGAAGACTTCACACCTGCCAAAAACTATTGCACAGTACTGTATATGTGTAGATGCTCACTACAACACATCTCCTTAAATTGCTGTAAAAAAAAAATGCAAGCTGTATCAAACACAGAGATATTATCAAAAGTTACCTTGTGCCACTAGGGTTGGAGAAGCCGCGAAAAGCAAATCCACAGGGAGGTGTAACTTGGCCTCCATCCATTTAATGGCATAACAAGGAGGTTTCCCAGGCAGTCAGAGAGGGCCGGAGTCCACCGGCGTGCCCTGAAACCTGGAACTCTGCCTGCCCAGTGACTCGGAGGGCTTATGTAAATGAGCCTAGTGGAGTGCATCGGAGCCACTTGACAGCTCTACAACATCCTCTCCCCTCTCCCCCTCCCTCTGTTCATCTCCCCTCCTCACTTCCTCTCCCTGCCTCTCGTCTCTGTCTTCTCCTCCATCTCCCACTCTCACCCTAACCTTCCTTCCTTCCCTCCCCCCTAAGTGTCTGCAAGTCTTGCCATCCCTCTCTCCGCCCATCCGCCCACCCTTCTGTTTTCCCCATTCTCCCCCCCCTTTCTCCCTGCCTTCCTCCCCCTCTTATCTCTCATCCCTCCCTGTCTGTCTGGCTGCCACTTGCCTTTCACTTTGCAAAGAAAGTTGAGCAGGTTGTGCATACAGCCATCTTATGAATGACACAAAGTCATTCCACCACTTAAAGCTCAAGGTCAAGTGGGTTGGACACGCGCACACACAGCTGTCTGCGTCAGTCAGTGGCCATGCAAGCATTGCCACCAATTACACAGCAGAGCTCGCTGAAAAGACCATATCAGTTCATTTACTGTGGGTGCCGGTTCAACATGACAATGACGGAGAAACACAGTTGAAAGCAGGCAACAACTGTTTAACTACCTTTTGGTTGCGTAATTCCTGTCATGACAATTGCTTGCTGGAGAGTTTTATATAATCGGTTCACACTGAATTTGGCATTTATTTAGTTGTATGCCATCAAGATTGGTTACTCATTATTGTTATTTTTTTGTGTTGTGATTTTTAGTAGCAGCAACAGTAGTCACGCAGTTGGACTGGTTGCGCTGCAGATATTGCTGTCATTGAATGTTCTGAATGTAGACTTACAATATTGTGTTTTGCAGACAAGCCTGGTAAAAGCCAGAATCAGAAATCAGAAACTCTAAAGCTTTCTGTTATTTTCAAGTATGTAATCCTTTGTCAATCCAGAATCAAATACTTCACAATTGCTGCCGAGTACTAGAGATGGCATTGCAATTCCTTCCTCTTACCTAAAGCGCTACATAACCTGACCCCTCACAACCTGTCTAACCTCCTCCTACCCTGTTATATTTCCCGAGCCTTTTCTAGGGCAGCACTCAGACTATGGAACTCTCTCACCTTCCAATATGCAACTTTTGCTGTTTGTGTGTCATTGTGGTCTGTCGCCATGTTTTCCTTTTGCAACGTGAAGCATCTTTGGGTTTCAGAAAAGCGCTATATAAATTAGATGATGATTATCATTATTATTATGTAGAGTGCTATATCGGTCTAGGGCCATTTCCCTGTCTGTGGCTTAGATAACGAGGAAACAAAGTTATCATGATGTGCATTATGGTAAACATTTGACATGGTTTTGGCACATCATTTAGGTGATTGAGAGCCTAGAGTGTGTCCCACTTGGCTGTGTGATTACTGTACTGCAATGCTATGTAAAGTCTTTCTGAAATGTCAGAGCCAGTAACCTTCCATTCAAGAGAGAAATAGCCAATCAAATGAAATGCATTTCTGTCTCAAGTGCTTGTCAGGCACTCAGGGATTTCTTTCTTATTGGCCCCAGTAGGACATCCTAATTATTAAGAGATCCCTTTTGGAGAGAAAAATCTCCTTGATTTTCTTCATGAAATTAAATTTTAAAAATTTAGATTTTTGATCTTCGGATTGTCATGTCACACAAATATTTGAATGGGGTTTGTTTGTTCACCCCTCCCGAGATGTACCCTCATATCTACTGGTGATGAAGGTGAGAGGGCAGCTGCTGTGTGTCTCCGATGGGACACACTAACCTCCAGCCACCCTTGTCCTACCTCCATACCACATGCAGACCCTAAAGCCCTGCTTAAACATCAGGGCTCTAGTACATACGTGTTAAGGCTTACCCTCAGTGCACACAGCAGACAATTATTCAATTTATAAAAATAGCAGTAATGATTGATCGCATGTGATGTAGTGATTCTCTATACACCCAAAGTGTTTTACATTGAAGGGGGGGGGGGGGGGGCTCTCAGTTTAGTTGTCAATGTGTAGCACTCTGTCTCTTTCTTATATCTCTCTCCGTCCTGGTCCAATGGGGGTGGCAGCGGCGGGTCTCTCTGAAATCTGATTGCTTCCCCCCCGGACACCCCGACCCTGCCAGAATTTCCACAAGATGTGATAAATTTGATTTTCCCTGCCCCCTTTCACTTGGCCTCTATCCTTCTTGGCCCCTCCACCGAAAGTCTTCTGTATACGCCATGGGGGGGGGTTGGAGCTCCAAAGTGTAATTGTATCTGCCAATCAGAGTACCATTTTGACTACACTTTGGCTCTTTACTGCTGGAGAACTTTTATTTAACCACTATGGGACTAATTGGCCACTCTTGTTTCGTACATTCATTTATTTTATACTTTATAACTACTTTGGATCTGTTGAGGTTGTATACTTAGGATAGATATTTATTTTAGAAATGGTTTCTTTGCTTTCTCTGCTCTGATCATTGGTATTGCTCGTTCTTATTATATTGCTGTAGTTGTCTTTCTGGGCGGGACTCAAAGATTCAAAGTAAAAGGAATGAAGGCTATGGTAATGTAAATACATTAAACCATGTTGAGTGTTTGCTTGGTTTCAGTCTGTTGATGAGAAGCAAAGTATAGCTTATTTAGACCTTAATATAGAGCACTATCTATTATTCCAAAAGGCAGTTAGCTAGCTATATTTGCGAGTGGGGCTGATGGATTCAAAGCAAAATGTTAATAGCAAATTGTTTCTAAAAACACTCATAGTTTACTAAACCCAAGCTTATTTGCAAGGCTTTAAATCCTTGTGACCACCAATTATAGTTAATCAATCCAACCAATTTTTTTGAAGACATCAGTAAGTGCACTGAATATATATATCAACTTAATTTTAGCTTCAAAAAATAGACTGGGAATTGGTTTCTAGGACTAAGACCGTTATAGAAGCAATAGTTGCCCCCCCCCCCCCCCCCCCCCTATTTACCGTTCAATAAACCAGCACCGAGATAAAAGTAACCTAAGCCATTCGTCTCCGCAAATTGAAATTCAAAGTGGTCCCTATGATTGGCAAACTATTTTGGCTTGACCTGCAATTTCAAACATCATTTAGAAAACAACACAATTCACTGCAATTTGCAGGTTCAATACATGGGCATACAAACGGTACCCTCATGATTCATTTGATTTCTTGGAATGCTGCTTTATGTAATATACATTTTGGTTGACTTGTTTTTGTATACGTTATGTCCTATAATCACATGATGTTGATGATGGTCGTCATCATCATCATCTTCATCCGCTTTGTCCAGGGTCGGGTCGTGGAGGTAGCAGTTCCAGCAGGGCATCCCAAACTTCCCTTTCCCGGGCCACATTAACCAGCTCTGACTGGGGGATTCCAAGGCGTTCCCAGGCCAGTGTGGAGATATAATCCCTCCACCTGGTCCTAAGTCTGCCCCGCGGCCTCCGCCCAGCTGGACGTGCCTGGAACACCTCCCTAGGGAGGCGGCCAGGTGGCATCCTTACTAGATGCCCGAACCACCTCAACTGGCTCCTTTCTACGCAAAGAAGCAGCGGCTCTACTCCGAGTCCCTCACAAATGGCTGAACTTCTCACCCTATCCCTAAGGGAGATGCCAACCACCCTCCGGAGGAAACTCATTTCCACCGCTTGTATCCGCGATCTCGTTCTTTCGGTCATGACCCACCCTTCATGACCATAGGTGAGAGTAGGAATGAAGATAGACCGGTAGATTGAGAGCTTTGCCTTCTGGCTCAGCTCTCTCTTCGTCACAACGGTGCGATAGAGCGACTGCAACACCGCACCCGCTGCTCCAATTCTCCGGCCCATCTCTCGTTCCATTTTCCCCTCACTCGAGAACAAGACCCCGAGATACTTGAACTCCTTCACTTGGGGTAAAGACTCATTCCCTACTTGGAGTAGACAATCCATCGGTTTCCTGCTGAGAACCATGGCCTCAGCTGATGTTGATGATGGTGTCCTACAGCTCGAGATGGACCCTGCCAAGGTCCAGGCGGTCCGGGAGTGGCCCTCTCCGTCCTCGGCAAAGCACGTCCAACAGTTCCTGGGATTCGCTAACTTTTACCGGCGGTTCATCCGGGGGTTCAGCATGATCGCTGCGCCCCTCACCGCCATGACCAGCGGAACCGCCGGTACGTTTCTCCTGTCCCCCGAGGCTCTACGCGCATTCCAGGAGCTGAAACGGCGCTTCACCGCCGCCCTGGTCCTCCTGTTGCCTGACCCTGCCTTGCCTTTCGTCGTCGAGGTGGACGCCTCGGGCTGGGGGGGTGGGCGGGGTCCTGTCCCAGCGTTCTGCCAAGGACCAGAAACTCCACCCTTGCGCCTCTCGTCGGCTGAGAGGAACTACGACGTGGGCGACCGAGAGCTGCTGGCCATCAAGCTGGCGTTCGAGGAGTGGAGGCACTGGTTGGAGGGCGCACGGAATCCGGCCACCGTGTAGACCGACCACCGCAATCTGGAATACATCGGGTCCACCAAGCGGCAGAACTCCAGGCAGGCACAGTGGGGACTCTTCTTCTCCCGCTTCGACTGTGTGTTCACCTACCGGCCAGGGTCAAAGAACCTTAAGGCGGATGCCTTGTCCCGCCTCCACGACCCAGGGGGGTTCCGGACGACCCTGAGCCCGTCATTCCGGTCGGTAGGTTGGTGGCGCCCGTGCAGTGGGGGGTCGAGTCCACCGTGCGCAGAGCCCTGCAGGGAGTGCCGCTGCCAGCGGGAGTGCCGGCCGGGCGTCTCTTCGTCCCGGAGGGTGTTCGGGACGAGGTGATCCGGTGGGGCCACACTTCACGACTGGCGTGCCATCCTGGTCGGTGACGGACGTTGGAATTCGTCGGTCGGCAGTTCTGGTGGCCTGGGATGCGTGTGGCGGTGGAGGCCTTCGTGGACGCTTGCGCCGTCTGCATGCAGAACAAGAGCCCCCGGACGCCGCCGGAGAGGACCTTGATGCCGTTGCCGACTCCCGGGTGACGCGGGGCCGTATATCCAATACCTCATAGACTGGGAGGGTTACGGTCCTGAGGACCGGCAGTGGGTCCCGGCCGCTCACGTGCTGGACCCCGACCTGGTCCGGGAGTTCCACCTGGCCCGGCAGGATCGCCCGGGCCCGCACGTCGTGCACCGCGCATCGGGGAGGGGGTACTGTGACGACATGGAACAGCCTCAAGCCTGAGGACTGTTGGTCTGCACGGGGTTTCACAATCACACTAATGTTTTGCACCTGTGGGGCACGGGGTTGTTGTTCATTGGTGGGATTGCACTATTTAGACTGCACGGGTTAGGCTGGGACTTTGTGCGTTCATTATTTATGTACAAGGAGAATAAAGAATATCACTTACCTGCTACACGTCTCCAGCCTCTCTACCTACTGCCTACCGTATTGCTGCATTTGGGTCCATCTCTCCACCACCTATCCTGACAAGTGCACATACATTATCAGAGAATTGATGGAACAAATGGAATGATCGCATGAATTAGATGTATCACGGTCCTATGCATTACATTACAGTGAAGTATTGGTTAGTAGGATGGATTTAATTTTTTTGTATTGCCTGAATAAATTTTGAACCCTTAGGTATGCTGGACTGTAAAGATGACTCCATCAGTTAATATCTGTCCAAAATTGCATGTTATTATGACACAGGCACATCTTGACCCTGTCACAAACTCACAGGCACAAACTCTCACCTCTGGGTGAGCTCATCCCTGGCATGCTAAATTTGAACCCCCCCCCCTCTCCCTCTCTCTCTCTCTCTGTCTCTCTCTCTCTGTCTCTCTCTCTCTCTCTCTCTCTCTCTCTCTCTCTCACTCACATTCTTTGACCTCCCTCTGTCTGCCTCTTTCTCTGGTGAAGAGTATCAACTTTCTGAGGTACTCGGATCGGTACCACAAACGTATGATTGGTGGGTGGGTGGATTAAAGTTGAAATGGAACATAGTGTTGTGGCTTGCTGTCCCTATTGTGAGATGAATGTGATTGATGAGTCACTGTAACTTTTTCCAAAGCGTCGTCGTCAATATCTTAAGGGACATGCTTTGTCATGGCTCACCATTCATTACACTACCCCTGCATAGATTCATTGATATTTTCCTTGATATAAGTGATGTCAGTTCTCATGTCTATCTTTTCCCTCTTTTCTTTATAAATGGCAGACATATACAGACACATGGACAAATATCTAACTTACACTTTTGCAAGTTGAATAAGACAAACATTACTATTTCAATTTAGAGTTATTTCATAGCATGTCTAAGTGTTGCGTGATTAGCCATAACCCATTCATCCAGTCTACTAAACATTTGGGCCTTGGTTGTGGTGGAGCAGATGTCTATAAAGTTGTCAACCAAATGTCACAATATATAGACAAATATTTTCTGTACTAAATATTTGATCCTTTTTGTCATGCTAAAATAATATGACAGATGATTTGAAAAATATAAAAAAATGTGTGTAACTAATGTAAATATACTTTAGATGTTATTATATTATATACTTTATATACTTTATATATTACATATCATAATATGATATATTATAGTTTTATTATAATATATATGGTTCTCAGCAGGAAACCGATGGATTGTCTACTCCAAGTAGGGAATGAGTCTTTACCCCAAGTGAAGGAGTTCAAGTATCTCGGGGTCTTGTTCTCGAGTGAGGGGAAAATGGAACGAGAGATGGGCCGGAGAATTGGAGCAGCGGGTGTGGTGTTGCAGTCGCTTTATCGCACCGTTGTGGCGAAGAGAGAGCTGAGCCAGAAGGCAAAGCTCTCAATCTACCGGTCTATCTTCATTCCTACTCTTCCACCTATGGTCATGAAGGGTGGGTCATGACCGAAAGAACGAGATCGCGGATACAAGCGGCGGAAATGAGTTTCCTCCGGAGGGTGGCTGGCATCTCCCTTAGGGATAGGGTGAGAAGTTCAGCCATTCGTGAGGGACTCGGAGTAGAGCCGCTGCTTCTTTTGCGTAGAAAGGAGCCAGTCGGAGGTGGTTCGGGCATCTAGAAAGGATGCCACCTGGCCGCCTCCCTAGGGAGGTGTTCCAGGCACGTCCAGCTGGGCGGAGGCCGCGGGGCAGACCTAGGACCAGGTGGAGGGATTATATCTCCACACTGGCCTGGGAACGCCTTGGCATCCCCCAGTCAGAGCTGGTTAATGTGGCCCGGGAAAGGGAAGTTTGGGATGCCCTGCTGGAACTGCTACCTCCGCGACCCGACCCCGGACAAAACGTATGAAGATGATGATGATGATGATGATGATGATGATAATATATATGATGCATGCCTTAAAGGTTTTAAAGCCTTTTTACATAACATAATTCTGTTTATGATCAACACATCAAATCAGCTATCATTACAACATTGAGGTTTGTCCTGAAGGCAAATTGGGCTAACATCTATTTGTCATCTCCTGTAGTGCACTTTCAGAATCCTAACTGGTGAGCTCATGCCATAAAACTCAATACTTTTTGTCAGATCTGAGCAAGAGTACTGCCCTCCACAGGTCAACAAATGCAACTGCACTTCCGTTTGTCCTCACCTAGGTCTTTAGAGTTAAACTCCTCCCACCTCCTCCCTTTTCTTTTTGCCTTTCTCTTTTAGTAGACACACACACACACACACACACACAAAACATATGAGTATTTAACCTTCATCTGCACACAGTCTTAAGCTTGCGAGCATTCAAAAACTGTGCATGAACATATTCCCACACACACGTACTCAAACATACACACACACACGCACGCACGCACACACGCACGCACGCACGCACGCACGCACACACGCACGCACGCACGCATGCACACACGCACACACACACACAAACACACACGCAAACAAGCCCGGACGTTCACCTACAGTATTCATGTTCGTATGCCATAGATACCCAATTAATATAATATTTTGCGCCACTTGAGATTCATTGTCAAACTATTGCTGTAGATTCCTCATACTTACTGTCCTTGTGAGGGATTTTAAAATAAGTCAGATACTGAAAAACTATTGTTGTGAAAGAAGGTGCCTTGTATTTTCTGTAGCCACCTGATTTCTGAAGTAAGAGAATTCTATGTTCTCCCGCCGGAGTTACCTTATTCCTAAACTGCCACATGTAACGCTGTAACACTGTGTAAAAGTGTCTATGACCCATGCCTAGCCTCTTATGCCCAGTCTCGCAGATGCACTTAACACTAGAAGACAGTAGTGGTGCAGAATTGTAAAAAGCTTGAGAAGAACAATACAAAGGGTAATGCAGGGCAAGATAAAGGATAATGCCGGCATCAAGAAAAGTATCTGCGGCAATGGAAGTGCCTGCCTGAAAACACTCTATATAGCTGGCCGAACAAGAGCTGCCTGTTGAGCTTTTTGCCTCTGCTCCTAGTGCAAGTGCATGGCTTTGATGTCAAATTTGATGCAAATAAGAGTAGGATCCTATGGGGGAGAGCAAACACTGGCCTCACAGGTTCACTTGTTTACCACAAGAGGTAAAATTTTCACCCAGGCTGTGGGCTGAATATCAGACTCAGTATCATATTGATGCTGTGTGGTCTATTGTTATATCTGATGTACCTGAATTGAAAAGGCCAATTCATCCACAAAACAAATGTCCAATCACGGAAAAACAGCTGTAATCTGTTGCACAAAACTTAACTTTTTTAAATTTGGACAATGTATCCGTAATCTCAATCGCACAACTTAAAAAGTAAGCAGGGCGGATTTGTTCAATGTTCATTAGAGCAATCAGAATGCAATCCATAAAAAATGCAATCTGCCATATTACCCAACACTAGTAGAGTGGAAACTGCTGCGTACTCATCCTATAAGTCTCGTCCTTCTGGCAACATTATACTAGAAGATGTCAAAAATATTTATGACATTCGGTTAAGATAAAATAACTCCAAACACACAGGTAGTTGGAAACGACCATGCTGGTAATCCTTGTTATGGAAGATAAGGAGCTGTCAGGTACCTCGATCCAATTTCTTTTGTCGGTCATAGAGCTGGAACCTGCCACTTGAAATGATGAGAAAACAAACATATTTTGGTGCAGAGCACACTCAACCGTTTGATCCATGGTCTTGCACGTGTTGTGCACTCAAGGACATTCTGTTCTGTGCTTTCAGCAAGTTGCTGTCCATGGTCCCACAGATTCAAGGCTACTAGATAGATAGACTATTGGGATAGGACTGCTCCATAGCTCTTTACTTTAACAATAGACTCTGTGTTATTGTGTGTCTTTGTGCATATCAAGTAAATGGAACAAATATAATATTACAAACGATGATATTATATTATATTTTCTCGTATTTGTCATGCAACAGTTTTTTGCCTTGTGATTATTTAATTATGTAATAACAGTTGTGCATGTTGTTTTTAAGGTTTGCATGCGGCATTGCAAATACATGACACTGATTATTTCTCGATGCATAGAGTAACAGATTCCTAGATTAGTGCAGATGCAAAAAAAACAACAATCCATGATCCAACAATATTCATTGCACATTAGTCCCTGTCTGCCATCAGGGGTACGCAACCCTCAAGCAGAAATCTTAATTGCTGGTTAGTAAATTATCGTGCTTTCACAAAAGATGGTAAACATCCACCATCTCCAGCTTTATCAACGGGTGGACAGAATGTGTGTCACCATAGGCTGCGGGCATTCTTTTGAAGAATGAATGTCTATGAATACAGAGAGAAAACCATAATGGCTGCTGAAGATCAAAGGATGTTGTTTCACTTCCAGCAAAGACTGGAGCCCCTCCACTGACCACAGAACTAAAGGCCCCTTTAGCCCCAAAGAGGTCCTCGACGGCTTGGTTGATTTAGTCCTAGATTACAGTGATCCAAGGAAAACGCTCTGCCACAGAAACAAGCAATCAGCTATCATGAGGTCTGTCTACATCTTGCTTTCAAACTAGAGATGTGCACAACGATTAAACTGGATTACCTGCATTCAAATTGTGATTCATACAATACCACTATTTAAGTAGATGGTATTGATGATGACACCTGCCATTATGACTGATAGATAAACAGTTTACCCCTCTTCTCTCTTCTCTCTCCACTCTGTGTCGGTCACACAATGTCACGACGCAATCAACTTTATAGAATATAGGATTCAAATAGAGGAGAAGAGATAATAATTATCTATATATATCAAACTTGATGCAAATTAGAGTAGCATTATATGGGGAAAAGCAAACAATGGCCTCAGGTTCAGGACAAATTGCCTATGTGCTACACTGTCCATTGAAATCATTTGCTGTGAATTCTACGGAAACACATAGAATATATAGAGGGGCTTTGGCTCAGGCCTTATTAGCATGTTGTCAATGTGTATAGAATTTAAGATTTTTGGAGATATCCTTCAGCAAATAATCTGCTTTATGACACAACTTCAGGCGGCACCTACAGTATGACAGCCGCTTTCCCTGAAACTGAGTCATAGATAAAGAGAACTTTTCGTGTTGACTCACACACAGTCAGTTAAAGGAGAACGTCATATCCGTAAGGGGCAAGGTTATTGTGTCGTAAAGTTGTTTTCCTGAGGGTTCTGTTTTATAGAATGGCTTTCGGGGATTCGCACAATAACAGAATATAAAACAAACTAAAGTGAACATTATTGCTCATTGGTTGAGTTTCATTACACAGACACCAAACATTTTGAAGCTGCAAAACAATATGAGGAAGAATTGTCTTTTGTTCAAAAACAGCTACACATAGACCAAACAATAGAGAATCATATTGTGGATCTCAGACAACCCTAATGGCATGAAAACAGTTTTTCTCGGAACATCTGGCAACAAATGAGGGACCGAGGGATTGTACCTGAGGGTAACGAGATACGTTATCCAATATCCGGGGTTTGTCCAATCTCTCGATGTCTGTGATGGAATTCACACACTTCAATCTAATGACTCGAGGTCTGAAGGAGCCCTTCTGCAGTCTGTGACGTCTTCTTCTATGGTAAACACACAAGCAGCGTCATCAGCCTGTCTCCTGGGACCATGAGTAGAATGGATCACCACCATACCAATGAGTCAGGCTGCAGGGGTTGTAGGAGGTTTGCAGACGGTGTATCAAGAAGAGAGGAGACACTGTGAAACGCTGAGGAAAAGCACACTTTCAATGTGGCTCTATGCTGCGCTACAATGTACTACAATTACTGAAACATGTCCGTGTTGGTGTATTATAAATTAAAAATAAATAGATTCAAACAATTACACTAGTAATCATGTGGTCAAACAATCACATTTTGCTGTTTTTATGTGCTTTGGTGATTACTCAGAAAGGCATTATTAGTTGTAATCTAATTTTACTGTTGTTTCACAACTTAAAAAAAAGGTATATACTCCCTGTCTAATATGAGACATTCTCAGGAGTAAGATGAAAGTAGTATGCATCTCTTAACTTCAAATGGGCAACATTATATCTAATGCATCACACTCTGTCTTTGCAGAATGGAGAAAAAAGCCTGTAATTTAAATTTTCTCAGACAATGTCAAACCATTCGTTTATGTGAGGAAAAGAAAGCCGCTCTTTAATTAAAACGTCGGGGGCGGAAGAACCCCAAGAACAAACATAATGATTTCATTCATAAAACTTCCAACGCCTCCCCACATTACCCCAGTGGCTGTGATTCACGCCGTTGTCACCCAGCTAGACCGAAAGAGTGATGGATGACGGTCGCCAATTAAGCAAGTGTGATTCACGGGGAAGTTATTTTTAAGAGTGATGATAAGGAATTGTCCATAATTGGTAAGTGTGCCTTTAAAAAGCGGGCAGTGTATGAGATAAAAAAAATGTTTTATTGTTCATCTGACACGCCCATGGTAATACTTACTGGGAGATACAGCTCTTTGTTAAAGTGCAGGGATAGTTGGGCTAGGAAGGAAGGAGGTAACTGGCTTCAGGTTAGCCCGCAAACATGAGTCTTGAAAGCCTTACTGTATTCTAAAATTCTTAGGAGCTTAAAAAGTGTTCTTGGAATAGACAATTTGACAGGACTAAAAAGGCATGCAGTATCTAAAATAATTCACAAATGTGCTGCAGCCTAAGAAACAGTCCTTTGTCTGTCTCTAGTAAATTAATTTTGGTTTGTCTTGGTTGTCATTGCATAGGCCTAACATTGACAAAATTTTGAAGATGCAGTCACTTGAAGAAATAAACCAAAGTCTTACCTGTGCAGGCATAGATCAATAGCACTGGCCTCATTCTGAACATTACAAAGGGAAAATGACTCCTCAGTGCACATACACTGCTTGGAGCTAAGGCAGGCAGGTAATGAGAAAAGAAACAAGTAAGAGAGATAAGTGGCTCAGCGATAATTAGGGGCGGACAATCACAGGCTGCAGAAGTGTAGCTTTTCACCATCTCCATTATTTCATAGCGGCTCCACCCGGTTATCATGAAGCTGTTCTATAAGTGTGTCTTTGTCATCTAAAGAGTTCATTTCATGGAAAGGCCTGTCCGCCATTTATCTTATAAATTACATAGACTCCTTTCATTCCATTCTATTCCCATTCCATCCTCCGCCGCTTATCCGGGACCGGGTCGCGGTGGCGGCAGACTAAGTAGGGTAGTCCAGATGTCCTTCTCCCCAGCAACGTTTTCCAGCCCCTCCTGGGGATCCCAAGGCGTTCCAAAGCCAGATGAGATATTCTGTATAATCTCTCCAGCATGTTCTGGGTCTACTCCGGGGTCTCCTAATAGTAGGGCGTGCCTGAAAAACCTCCAAAGGAAGGTGCTCAGGAGGCATCCTAGTCAGATGCACGGAACAGCTCATCTGGCTCCTTTCGACGTAAAGGGGCATCGGCTTGACTCCTTTCCCTGTTGCTGAGCCCAGCCACCCTACGGAGGAAACTCATTTCAGCCGCTTGTATTCGCGTCCTCGTTCTTTCGGTCACTACCCAAAGCTCGTGACCAAAGGTGAGGGTTGGAACGTAGACCGACCGCTAAATCGCGAGCTTTTTCGGCTCAGCTCTTTCTTCACCATGACGGTCCGGTACAACGCCTGCATTACTGCTGACGCTGCACCAATCCGCCTGTCAATCTCACGCTCCGTTTTACCCTGACTCGTGAACAAGACCCCGAGATACTTGAACTCCCTCGCTTGAGGCAGCAACTCACTCCCAACCCGGAGAGAGCATTCCATCGTTTCCCGGCAGAGAACCATGGCCTCAGACTTGGAGGTGCTGACTCTCATCCCGACCACTTCACACACGGCTGCAAACCGCTCCAATGTGTGCTGAAGGTCACGGTCTGAAGAAGCCAACAGAACCACATCATCTTCAGAGAACAGAGAAGCAATTCTGAGGTTCCCAAAGCGGACACACTCCTCCCCCTGGCTATGCCTTGAGATTTTATCCATGAAAACTCCCATGACCCCCTTCTTAACTACCTCAGTGACCTCTGCCAGTGATATGGGTGAGGCTTCCCCTGAGTCTTCGAACTCTGCCCGATCCACAGAGGACGTGTTAGTGGGGTTAAGGAGTCCCTCAAAGTGCTCCTTCCACTGCCCGATGATATCCCCAGTCCGGGTTAGCAGTTCCCCTCCCCTGCTCAACAGAGCCTGGGCCAAGCCCTGCTTTCCCTTCCTGAGTCGTCTAACGATTTGCCAGAACGTCCTTGAGGCCAATCGAAAGTCATTCTCCATAGCCTCCCCGAACTCCTCCCACACCTGAGTTTTTGCTTTTGTGACCACCAAAGCTGCAGCCCTTCAGGCCGCTCGGTACTCATCTGCTGCTTCAGGAGACCCCTGGGCCACCCAAGCCTGAAAGGCCTCCTTCTTCAGCCTGACAGCCTCCTTCACAGCTTGTGTCCACCAGCGGGTTCTTAGGTTGCCGCCACGACAGGCACCGACGACCTTCAGACCACAACTCCTAGCAGCCACTTCCACAATGGAGGTTTTTAACATGGCCCACTCGGATTCCATATTCCCAACCTCCACCGGGATGCCCGAGAAGTACTTCCGGAGGTGGAAGTTAAAGACCTTAAGGACAGGGGCCTCAGCCAGACGTTCCCAATTCACCCTCACTGCATGTTTGGGTTTACTGGGTCTGCCCGGCAGCCTACCGTGCCATCTGATCCAACTCTCCACCAGTGAGTTGACAGCTCAGCTCCTCTCTCCAGCCGAGTGTCCAAGACACACGGCCGCAGATCTGACGATACCACCACAAAGTCGATCATCAATCTGCGGCCTAGGGTGTTCTGGTACCAAGTACACTTATGAACCTCCCTATGCTCGAACATGGTGATCCTTATGGACAATCCATGATTTACACAGAACAACAAAGCACCACTCACGTTCAGATCGGGCCGGCCATTCCTCCCAATCACCCCCCTCCAGGTTTCTCCATCGTCACCCATGTGAATGTTGAAGTCCCCCAGCAGAACTATAGAGTCCCTAGATGGTACCATTTCCAGGACCCTACCCAGCGACTCCAAGAAGGCTGGATACTCCGAACTGCCATTTGGTGCATAAGCACAAACAACAGTCAGAGCCTTCCCCTCAGCGACTCGTAGGCGCATAGAGTCGACCCTCTCGTTCTCCGGGGAAAACTCCAACACAGCGGCGCTCAGCCAGGGGCTTATTAGAATCCCCACACCTGCCCAGCACCTCTCACCCTGGGCAACTGGGGAAAAAGAAAGAGTCCAGTCCCTCTCCAGGAGTTTGGTTCAAGACCCAGTGCCATGCGTAGAGGTGAGCCCAACTATATCTAGTTGGTTCTGCTCCACCTCTCGCACTGGCTCTGATTCCTTCCCCGCCAGAGAGGTGATATTCCACGTCCCTAGAACCAGTCTACGATGCCAGGGGTCAGCACGCCTAGGTCACCGCCCATGCCTGCCGCCCAGTTGGCATTGCACCCGACCCCGATGCCTATCCCTGCAGGTGGTGGGCCCACAGGGCGGCGGCTCCATGTTGTTTTTTTAGGCTGTGCCTGACCGGGCCCCATGGGTCCACCAGACAAGCATCCCCCCCGGGTCTGGCTCCAGGGGGTAGCCCCAGTCTCCCTATTCCGGGCAAGGAGCTACAGTACTGTTGTTTCCGAATTATCATGGGTCTTTGAATCGTGCTAAGTCTGAACCCTCACCCGGGACCAATTTGCCATGGGAGACCCTACCAGGGGCTACTGCCCCCGACAGCACAGCTCCCAGGTTCACAGGGACACACAAACCACAAACCCTCCACCACATTAAGGTGGCGATTCTTGGAGGGGTGACCCCTTTCAGCATATTTCTATTTCTTATAAAGAAAAATAAAACGTAAGTAAATAACAGACTTGATAGACTGGTCAAGTCTGTTGGTCACATTATCTTTTTCTTTTTTTTATTACAATTTATTTTGTGGTGTTTGACCAATATCAAGTTAGATAATACAGTGATACACACCTCTTTTGATGTGCTTGAGCCAGATGACCACTCAGAGTGGTCATTAAATCCTCCTTAGGTCCTTCCTGACCAACAGGTAAACTCAGGTACCTCAGCTTTAAAGGCATCCATTCGGTACAGGAAACATTGTGACTTGTCCTGGACCTCTAAGCAAACTACCCCTTACACCCATGCTGTTGTTAAATTGAAAGCATTCAGCCTATGTACATTAAGACGTCATCAGTGGAGCTGTCGAATAAACAAGTCAAGGCCTTACATGCCTACCAAACTGAAACACAAATCTGCAGAGTTGACACTTCACAGCCAGCTCAGAGAAGTACACTCACACCCTTAAATGCACCCCAAATATTTTAGATTAAGATTTTGTGAACGCTACAAATTCCTTTTTAAACCTCCGTACAACATCTGCCATGTACCTTAGAAGCACCTGTTGACATTGATGTAACATATTGTTAAACGTAAGATATTTACATATTTAAATGATATTTTTACCCTTTGTTTGACAAACAAAAATATCAACATGTTTCAGTTTTTTGTGGTCTATTAAGGGTTTATGGGAATCTTCTACTAACCAACATCTGTCAGGACCGGGGAGGGTGGGGAGATGGATCCAAATGCAGGCTAACAGGTATCTTAGCAGAAAGAGAGAGCGATAGATGGCGTGTAAGAGGTAGGTAGTATTTTTTAATTCTTTTGGTAAACAATTACAATGACCGCACACCAGACCAGCCACCACCAAACAGTATATATAGTGACATACACCCAATGACAAACAGCCCCGTGCCCCACCAAACAGTATATATAGTGACATACACCCAATGACAAACAGCCCCGTGCCCCACCAAACAGTATATATAGTGACATACACCCAATGACAAACAGCCCCGTGCCCCACAGGTGTAACACATTCAGCTTGATGACTATCCCGTGAAAAGCTACAGTCCTCCAGCTAGGGGCTGTTCCCGGTCGTTACAACATCGAAACAGTGTAGCAGCGCTGAACGGTCACTGCGTCATAAGGTTGACCTTCCTTGACCTGCTCGAGGGCCCTTCCTGTGAAGCCTGACGTGTTTAATTACGTGGCACTGTGTGACAGAGAGCTGCCTCTGATGGAGGCCCCTCCCTGCGTGATTCGGAGATTGTTGATTCCAGAGGATTCCACAGTGAGCCAGCTTCTTTCCCAGTGGACCTGTATGTCAGCCCTGCGGGGCTCATGAAATGCCGGAGATAAAGTGGATGATTGCTTTTTATCGGCATCAAAGGGGACGCAAACGCACAGCTTATTGTTTGGTGCCCACTTCAAAGGCATGCTCAACCTGTGTGCTCATTACATCGGGTGGGAAAGCAAAACAAGTGGTCATGATGATGTTATTAAGATCATTGATGGCGCTTGCATCACAAACCTGTTTGACTCCACACGCAGATTTCAGTTAAATGCATTGTCCCCCAAAAAATGCATAGATCGTCAGCAGAGTTCATAATTTAACAGCTCATAATTTAATTTGATAGAGTAACCTGACATTCACAATAAAAGACAGCAGAAGAAAGCATGACATGTATAGTAACCTCTGATTTTTAGGTTTCCTGGGAGAGCACTTCTCGACAGTGTCTGGACATAATGGCCCGGTGTCCGGGGATTAAGGGATTAAGCCAAATCCTGCACTAAAAAACATTTTGAATGGAGAATCTCCATTGACAGTGAGATTTAGTCTAGAACTAGGTTTAATGCCTGTACGGGAAACCGGGCCAATATGTTTTTATTGCTTGTTGATGTATGTTGTTGATCAACATGTTGTATGATGATAGTATATGTTATGAGTCTTAGGTGAGAACAGTTTTCGGGGGTCCCTTTTTACAACACTATTTAAAATACGATTTCCAAAAAATATTGATTACAGTGCAATGAGTTGTAGTAAAGAGACTTCATTGGCTTTATTTACTGCAATTTCTTATGAATTTCTTTCTGTACTGTATCTCCTACGGTCATTATAACCAACAGTCCCTTTAATTTATTATCCAGTTCCAATTAACAACTTTCCCCGCTAGTGATTAGATCTCATAAGCCCCCTTTTAAAAGCGTAAAAAGTATGCAATTGCTATAAACTGTCTAATTAGCCTTTACCTCCATCCCAGAAGGTTTGTATAACTGACATTATGTTTCCAGGTTAACTTGCAGGCTTTCCAATTTCTTCTTGGCTCACTGAAATAAAGAATTGCTGCTGCAAAAGAGAACTCATTCTCAGTTGGACCTGTTTAAATAACGGTAAAAAAAAAGATTAATTCAGTGAGTTTACATGGCCCAGTTGACCAACTAAATTGTTGATTCAGACTCGAAACGGGAAGAATGTCTCCAGTTATGCTGCTTTTTCAAAGGTTGAGCCTCTAAAAGGCAACGAATTTGAAGAACATTGGTTTGCTTGAATTCATCATCGTCAGACCTTCCCACTAAAAGCACATCAGGACACCCTGTCTACATTAGTGTTGGCTTCCTCTCTGCCCATGTGAATAGAAAGGTATCCTCCAACTGTAGCACTGTTTCATGTATTTCAGAGACACAGATTGTCTACTCTCAAAGACACCACGTTTGGCACTCTAGTTGCAGACCTATTTGCCTAGATTGTTTGTTGATTGACACAATTGCATCCTAGAAACGAGGAGTATAGCATGTGCATTTATTGTAAACTCCTTTATTAAGCTTATACAAATTCAAGATCCCCTTGAGATGACAACCCCCTTGTTCTGCACACATTGTTGCCTAAACTGATAAGTTAGTGCTAAGTATACAAAAAAACATTCATTTTATAACTTGTATTAAACAATATCTCCTAAAGTATGTGAAAATATATTCATTCAGTTGAGAGAACAGCTAAAAAAGATACAAATAGAACATTGGATAAAATTCACCTGCTTGTATTTGATACCAATGACTTCTTATTTGAAATTTACAATACAGTTTTTCTCGATCACTTCGGCTCAATTCTCAAATGAGAATAATCTTTTTCAAAACAATGAGTTCATTTCTCTGAACAATTAGTTTCTTGTTCACAGCAGATTTTAATTTCTTATTACTTTAATCTGTTGCTCCACTCAGTACATTTTTACAGTGATCAGTATATGGTAAATTCATGACTGTTGGAACATTTAAAAGTCATAAGTTTAAAGCGGTCATCATAAGAATAATCAAATTTGATTAGAACCCTATTATATCATCACAGTTTTTGGTTTGCTTTATTAATCTGAGTGGACATCTCAGCATTCGTGCCACACTCTGATTAGTTTACTTCCAAATCAGTGCAACCAGGAGTCCAAAAATAAGTCATTATGGTGAAACCTTAAGGCTGTCTTTGTATTGCTCGTTTCACAGCCGGATCTTTAAACAAAAAAAGGTGTTAAACTTCTGTTAATTTTCTCACATAACGCCCATTTTCTGTTAGTATATATAGTTACAGTACTGTAAATTAACAAAGATCTTCATTTTGAGAGCATCCTGCAAACATGCAAATCAGTCAATAGGTCATGGCCTGTTTTGCCTTTTTATTTGAAACATTTACAATAATGATTTTATTACATGTGTGTGTGTGTGTATGTGCATTGATGTGTAAATGTGCATGAGTGTGTGTGTTTGTGTGCCCGAGTGTGTATACGTGGGTCTCCATCCACCCACACACAGATGGCACTTACTGTATTTTGTGCTCTGTGTAGCTGACACCCTGGAGCCACTAGTGAGACTATGACGCACAGGCTTCCCCTATCACCATCTCTAGCATATTCATCAGGAGCAGGCGATGCATAATAAGTTGTTTAATGACAGGCTGACTGCAAAACAATGAAGAGATTAACATAAATACAAATTAAATTCAGGCTTTTTTACATAAATAATTGTCAGAATCAATATTATGACTTGTATTATCACTATTTCTCATCTTAAAAAAATATCTTATCTTGTGGAAGACTGCATTTAACTTTTTTTTACTCCCTCTTTCCGAAAAATATTTTTCCACATTTCCAAACTTGTATAGAAAGGGGCTATTCTATTTCCTCAATTTTGACAGAATGTTTAAATTAGCTCTGACTTTGTTCAATATTTTATCTGCCAATGTCTGTGATTCTATGACCTAACTTAGGTGAAGAATACTGCCCAAAAAGACAGTCAAACCCAATTGCAAGAACAGAGGCTTACGTGGTGCGCAAACACACAATACAAAAATATATTCACACAAAGAAAGAAACGACTTAAGACAAATTAATCTTGGAAACAACAGGTAGACTTTTCTCCCCATGAGGGGATTCAATGACCGCACAACAAACAATGGAACCACAGGGATTAAATACAGGGAATCACAGGTGAAAACATCAATGTGTTTCTAATTATCCTAAAGGGAAGCTGCGCTGGATATGCTGTCTAGCAGGTTGCTGGGCAACCCTGGTGGAGGAAGCTCACTGGCTCCCGTGACGGAACTATCTGTAACTCAGTTCACTGAATAGGTCACACTGTTGTAGTATGGATTACAGTATACATTATGAGAAATTTTGAAATTCTGGTTGAGAGAAATTAGGGGAAATTAATTGATCGCAAACTATGTATAGTTTGACTGAAAAAATAAATCACAATATTTGTTTTTGACCTGCAGTTAGGGTTTC
The DNA here is from genome assembly GCA_026901105.3 of Galaxias olidus. Taxonomy (NCBI): domain Eukaryota; kingdom Metazoa; phylum Chordata; class Actinopteri; order Galaxiiformes; family Galaxiidae; genus Galaxias; species Galaxias olidus. The sequence continues at coordinate 61,276 of JAPMUY010004991.1, read as the reverse complement.
TAAATGGACAGGAAATCAAGAAAACTATAAATCCACAAAGTTTCCGAAAGAATCCAGCTAAAACTATCATTCAATGACAGTAGACATCAACAGTCGAATTTGAGCCACTGAGTTTTTTTTTTCTTCAAAACAACACAATTGATATTCTGCACTGTAATGATAAAGTGCCGCTGGCTCCAAGAAGAAAAATGTGTTGATAAGGATTCAAATGAAGCAAGTTGGGATGAAAAAAAAAGCTTTTATAGTAGACAAAAGATTAAGATGTCAAGAGAAACAACAAAAAAGCAAGCATACAGCAGGCAAAATTTGCATTCTTGCCACAACATTTGGGACTGGGATTAACTTGGGCTGTGTTCATGCCCTCACTCAATTCAGGTTCATTAGCTTTGGGGGTATGACAGATCCCTATTTCAGTGAAAACAGTAGATTGATTCTGGAGTCATGTCCTTCGATTCTTCATTCACCACACACACATCAAAGTGGTATGTAATTATGACTTGACTCGTTACCCGATTTCATCATATATAAACTGCGTTTTTATTTTATAGCTTTCTATCTGTTGGTCTTATCATAAAAAGAAAAAAACATCCACCTTCAATCCAAGTAATGCATGCAAGTTATCCCCAACATATATAGAATACACCCTATTTCTATTATTAATATAAAAATTTACCAATAATTCATGTGTCTCAACATGTTATTGTAAACCACTTGTTAAAAAAATTAAGAATCTTATTATGCAGTTCAAATTAAGCACTCAGATGGTTATTAACCACAGATTGAACAATTCCAAGTCAATTAGGCTCTGATGTTTCTCAGAACCCTGATTTTGGTAATGTGGGAGGTCGTTGAAGTGTTTTAACAGCAGTTTAGCCCCGACACTCAAGCTAAAGTCACAAATAGCCTGAGCTTCTAATAACTCATCTCTACAGTGGTTATTGAGAGGCATGATGACACGAGATGCAGGACACTGTGGCTGGTGAGGCTGAGTGTAAGTGTAACATCAGGCAAGGGAGAAGAAAGGCAGGTTGATCTTAGGTTTGCCAGCTCCATTGATAGATATTGAGGTCAGTTACCACCCGTTAACGAAACTCCTTTTTTATGGATAAGAAACAGTGTCATGGTATTTAGCACTTTGGTCTCTGCACAGAGCATACTATTATAGTTAACATCTTTCCATCTCTAAATGATATAAGCATTTCTTTTTTTTTTCTCCCTTAAAAGGAGATTTGCACAATATTAGACTGTTGCAGGTTCTGCATGGACACTGAATGAGAGATTCAGAATTTACAATCTCACAATCCCCTCTACAGGATCTCATTGTGTCCATGGCAGTAATCTACAGTTTGAAGCTACAAGTCTCATGAAGAGCAGTCCCAACGAATGTTTCCTTAGCAAACCAATATAGTGATGCCATATGTTGCTATTACTGTATAAATGAGGACTGGTGATTAAATTACTTTGGGTCATGTTCTTTGTCAAAACCATTCAGCTTAATCTATGGCAAAGGTGCACCATTGCAAACGCACTGGTTGTTTTCGGCGTGTTCAAAGTTGTTGGCCATCGAGGTTGCTGGTTATCCCTCAAACCTATTTTTTTATTCAACACACAGAACACAGTGACGCAAGGAGCTGTGTTGCACCATGTGAGCTCGAGTGATTCAACGCTTCCTTCGAGCACCTTTTGGTCCTGGTCACCCCCTGGAAGGAGGGATTACACTGGTATCTTCCCTTTCAGCCCACACTTCCGGAGAATCATGCTGTCAAACAAAGACAAGGCCACTGAGGTTTGGGATCTTTTCTGCTGTGGCTGCATTCAGTCTTTCCTTTCATATCTATCATTTGAGCTTCTGCAAGGTGCTTGTATGCAGCAAATGGCAAACGGGGGTCGGCCATGCTTTTGTATTTGCGCCGAGCAGACTAATTATGAGAAATGCAAGGACACGTTTGCTTTAGTTTTTTAGTGGCTCTTGTCAATGACTTCTGACAGTTCACGAATAAGCTGTCGTTAAAAAATGGGCCATTATGCAGACAGGTTATTACATAGTCGTACACATTTTTTCTCTCAATAGAGGATCAAACGTATAGCTCACAGCCTTGATTGTACACTTTCATAATAAGAAGAAAGGTTTCCTTTGCTCTAAAAGTAATTATGAATACAAAGGTTCGCAATGTGAAAAAAACTAATGTGCAACTTCTATTTGAGCTGTAATTCACTGATTAATGAATACAAATGTTAAAATAATGTAGAAAACAAGCTACCTTTGTAAGGCACATGCACCCAATAATACCAACTGTTCAAAGGATTACTTTTTATGAAACCTCAAGGGCTTATTTCCCCTGTAATACCTTTTTCATAAAGGCAACAGCTCCGATTCCGAAGACATTGCAATACAAGCGTTTTGTGATAGACAAGCTGTCATGACCCTTCCACAGGGTTGCCTCTGCACCATTTCCACCTCCCTGATAAGTTAGGCATACATACTCGTTCTCTAAGTAGCTGAAGTCTGATATTTCTATTCATTTCAGTTTATAAAGACTTGGCACCATGGTAACAGGCTTCCGGTTCTATGATTTGAGGGAGGGAAGGAGGGAGGGAGGGAGGGAGAGAAAAAAAACCTGAGGAATAGACTATAGGAGAGACAAACACACACATTAACTGGTTGTCAATTGATAATTGCTGAATCATTCTGTTAATTTTTTTCCTCTTCACAGCTATACGCAATGAGGACATTATTTTCAGTAGAACAATACGATTTTAAACAAATTAATAGTTTACCAAAAATAATACCATATCAGTACTGGTGACAACACAGTGCTGCATCCTCAAAGACAAAGACTCTGTCTGGCAGGAGTTGCAGTGCTGTACCTCTCACAAGCAGGAGCGAGAGCCATGAAAGACAAATCAGCCTTTGCTTGAAGTGTGAGGGTTTTGTTGACACTGAGAGAAAGTCAAACACACTTGTGTAGCCAATGACACTTGGATGACAGTGCATTTGTATTTGTGTGTGTGTGTGTGTGTGTGCGTGTGTCTGCGTGCAACATTCTCATATTGCTGAGGAGCACCTGCTCCCTCTAGGGGGATTTGAAGGACCTGTACCTGGCACAGGCACTAAGTAAAACCGGAAGCCTCTTCTCCGCGTCACCACTTCGGAGGGAGAAACCTTTCCCCCTCTCATTATTGTTTTATTATATTTCCTGTCTGCATGCACCAGTGAAGATGTTTTCACCGACATTTAACTTTATTGTCTCTCAGCATGCGGCCCAGTGCACCTGTGCAATCTCATATTTGTTTGCAGATTTAGATGGATATTGTTTAACTTGCATTTTGCATATATTGTATTTATTTAATAGCATAATGCAAAAAAAAAAACCTCTCTTTCGATTTAAAAAGTTTGGAATGTGGGTAGGTAAAAATGTACTGTGCTTTGGAGATGCACTGACTGCGTGGTGACTTTTTAGCGTCAAGCTACAGTCAAGATGAACGATTGTGCAGATTCCAAAAAACGACCTTGCAGACAGGGGACCCACAATACGTGGGTTTCCGGAAGCATTTCAAGAGATTTCAATGACATGAAACAAGTTACCTTTTGAGAAGGTCCAGGCACTCAGCACTTTAATTGCCACTGTGAGGCGGCCCTTAAGTGATTGCCGTAGGTGTCAATTTTCACCATATTTTCTGCAGCTTCCGCCTGCCTTAAAATTATATTGACGTCATTGGGAGAGAAAAAAACTGTAGCCTCGAATATTTTCTCACAGAACCTTTCATTGCCACACTGAGATTCTCTTTCACACATACACATATACAAGGAGACAAAGACACGCTCAGACACACACACACAGAGAGAGAGAGAGAGCTCGGTGAATGGACTGATTGCAGTTATTGAGCATGTCAACCGTGTGAATGACAGAACACTAGCAGGCTGAACAGAAACAGACGTCACTGACCGGAGGGAAGAACATAGTAAGTACAGAAGGAATAAAAAAAAATCACAAACAAATCATTTAGAGACAAATATCTCTAATCATTGATATGAATTTAAGCTAAATGGACGCATGGCGATAGTTCATGCAAGTGTTATACTCAGTTCCATAAAATGACCAGTGGGGAAGCACCACAAAAGGTGGGTTTGTTGAAAAATAGAAGGTTCAAGTGTTCTTTAAAAAGGATGTTGCGATGTCACAGCTCCGGTCAACTGCTGGCTCTCACGCTTGGCCCCGCCCACTTTGGTTTTGACATTGCTCTCGTATTGCATCTCCCCCGCCATGGAGAACTGTAGGAGCTCAAAGCTTACTTAGGACACTCGACGCCCGAGCCCTATATAGTAGCCTAAATGTAAAGCTACTTTAAAATAATCCTTGTTGTTCAGGGGCGTGTCTACGGCTGGACAGGGGTAGCATTTCCCACCCAGAGATAAGCCTTGGCCACCGAGAGGAATCCTCTGCTCCAGTGCATGCTGCCTTCGCTTTCCAGCAGATCTAACAACACTGAGCAAAGTGTTACTGCCTCGGTGTCGGGAGCAGCAAGCGTCCGTCCTCCACTAATTCCAGACAACAACATCCTCCAGCTCCGCCGAGTACACTCCTGACTCAAATGTGGATAGCCCATCCCAGCCAATTTTAAGTAGTTATACCAAGCGCCCAATTGGACAAACTGTGAGAAGCTTTAGTGCAAGCTGGTACCAGTCTAGAACATTGCCGTTGTTTACACCCCCTCTTCAGGTATAGCAACATTTGTGTTGTTGCCCACCCAAATAATCCAAATGCAAAGTGATGTACCATTAATTCTTTAGCACCGCTGTTCCCTGCACTGACAATTGCACAATGGCTTTTTCCCCCTGTTACCATCCCAAGCAACACCTCCGCTGTCTAGTTATCCTAGGTGGACCTACCCGTGGCGCCTCAGTACCACGAGTGTGTGTGTGTGTGTGTGTCTGCTGAATTGTCACGTGATGGCATGATTCACTGCACTCTGGTGTGTCCTCCGAGGTTCTCCCATTGGCCTTGCCTTTGAAACACCCCATAAAAATAAATGGAACACTTATATGAAGTCAAAACAAAAGTAAGCAAAAGGAAATCTCATGCCAGGCCACCTAGCTTGCACTTGTTCCCTTCGCCACATCCTGACACAAGTTCCTTTTTGATTTTCTGCCATGGTGCAAAGGCAAAGGCTGGTGGACGGGAACGTCAGTTGCACAAATAAAGAAAAAGTCTGTTGCACTGTCACAGAATGTTGTATACATCTTTAACTTGCAGCATGCAATGCATATAAGAAATGCGTGCAATAACGCAATAATGCAGGCCTCTACAGTACGAGATAGGTGGTGTTTGCCTGTTCATGATGTTTCACTAAGTAGTGCACCGAATCATCAGGTTACACTGAGTTTCTTGTAAAACACACAGCTCTTTGTGCAACAGGGACGCCAGACTTAACTAGGGACTTTAACAATGACACAGCTAGTCAGTCGATGCAAAAAAAAGGTGGTTCAAAAGAATCATGACATCTAGTTATGCTATTCTCGACAATACTTTCATGTCCATAATCTCAACGAGTGATCAGGTCAAATAAAACAATGAAGGGGACTCCATGGTCAGTTCAACATATTTTCTAACAGAAGCAACCTGCAGCAAAGGCCAACGATTTGTCTTTACACAGCTTAAAAGCAGGTTGCACAAGACGTTGGTGAAAAACCCCATCACACCAAAACCCTTGACACGATTCCACAATTATATGGTTACTTGCCTCATATTCCAGCAACAGGGTTCATGTCTTAAAAAATTCACACTCTGGCTCTGGCTCCAACTGCCAGAGACCCGACAGGCCATAATTACAAAGTAACCGACCTGCATGTGAGTGCAGCAGCAGAGAAGATAGGGCTGCCCGGGGGTCATCTTCCGACTTCTCTACTGACGCATATCGAGATAGGAGAACAGAGGGCCCACTGTGGCCGGGCAGAAGGCAAACAGCTAGAGTGTGAACATGATGCCAATCTCCAGTTAAAGTGACCCAGGGAGTTGGGTTTGTCATCTGTGAATGAAACTGACACCCTGTAATGTGGCACCTGTTACGCGGCAAACAATGCAAGGCAATTTTTAAGCCGAAGTTCTTAAAGTTACTTGAAGTCACAAGGGAAAAACTTTTTTTATGCTGAATTGAAAAAAAAATTTTGCACATAAATGTGGGTCCCTAAAAATTTGACCAAAAACAAACTAAAATCATCAAACCATTGACCATGTCGAGCCAGAAAGGTTCTTTAAAGACTGTTTTGCACTTAGCCTTGGTAAATTGTACTGTAATCAACAGAAAAGGTAACTTTTAGAATACGGTCCAGTAAAATACAGTCCAGATTGAGTCCATCATACTGCTAACATCTGATACGTCTCTTCCATGCTAAATTGAAACATGTATCTATACCCTCTAACATTGATATATACCATAACAGCATAAATGCTATACATTTCCACTTATTCAAGGAGTCTAAAGTTTGCTTCACGAGGGAAACACAATATGAAGGATGTCAAATTTTTATAATTTAAAACACCCACATCTCTGCCTTCTCCACAGGTATAGCCTGTGTAGAATATTTATATTATAAAAATGTTTACCCTAGATGCTAGTCCTTGAACAACTGTGCTCACAAAATGAGGAAATACTTCCACGGGCGAGAAATTCAGAAGGGAGGTGAAAGGGTTTAATAAACGAGACGGCCTGATGAAAAGCACAACCTGAGGAACAACTTAATCAGCCGTCTCCTAGAGATCAGGGCGAGGATAAACACAGACCGCAGGAGACGTGTTAACGTCTACGTCACTGCACAGGGTCTAATCTTTTGTCTGGCTGGAGCATGCCGATTCCTACCATCGACTAATGCAACACGCGCAGATACTCCCACGCTAACACACTCACCCTTTACATGCACACACCTGCACATGCATGCACGCATGTAGTCAAAGACTGAGCAGGCCTCACAATCTGCATCACATGCGCAAACCCCCGATGAAGTAGCTGTCCCCCTGTCAAGCACTACATAGGTAGGTGTAGGTAGGTGTCTGCAGGTGGTGATTGTCTGATGCTGATTCAGGGAGTCCTGAGACTGGAATGGTTGTGAAATGATGCCAATTGTCAGGGCTAGTAGAGGCTTTAATAAGCCACTTAGTTGTGCTGGTGATGGAGTTGCTCTTCTGTGGAAAGTCTAATGAATAAAGGTGAATTAAGAACTATTCAAGCACTGCTTGAACTGCCGAGTGTGCAACACTTGTAAAGCGTTCCCAGGGTAGAGGGGAAACTTGATAAGGTTTGAAAATGGTGGACCCATTCATAGTAAAATATGCTTCTCGAAAACAGCATTAAGCAGACTCAAATCTCGACTTAGAGTGCAAGCAATACCAATCGATGCTGTCTTACAAAGGACCTATAAAGGACCTTCAAAGTCCACCCAAGAGCACGGTACCGGTCAGCTAAATTGAAAAATCGAATTTCATGCAAAAGATTTCACGACATGCTGTCAATCTAGAACCACAGAATCACCATACGAGTTCGACCCGTGACAACAGTTCTGACTGCTAACTGATGTGCTGAGGCCAACAACTCAAGTCCCATGCCCAGTGACCAGAAGGGGCAGTGGGCGGGAGGAGATAGTGAGGCCGATGGGAGACATTCTCAGCGGATATGGCGTTAAAGCTCAAATGCCAGAAGTTAAGAGGGCCACCGGGGCACTGTAATTACAATGGCTTACATTAGCAAGCACCATGGGCGGTGGTGCCTGAGCTTCCGGCTGCCCTCAGTCGAATACCAATCACGCAATTAAGAGTTACCCGGCAACAGGAAACCCGCTGCGGGAGAGAGGGGGTGAGCGTGCCATTGAATCCATCAGTCGGATAGCGACGCAGGATTTAGAGGCTGCTGCCAGGTGTGGCTGTGTGCCGGGCTGCACTCGGAGGGTCATACAGGAGAGGCCTGCTGGGGCAAGAGGGCACTAATGAGGGGCATTCCACTAACTGATGGACAAGCTGGTGGAGCTGGCATAGGTCAGCCGCTCTGAATCAACATGGACTTTTCCATGTGGACGGCGTGGGGTCTTTCCCATCTGAACTTTGACATTTTGATTTCTCTCAGCGGTCAAAGTTGTTTTTTATTATTGAAGTATTTTACCATGGAAAAACACTATAAAGATTGTCCTACCTTTACAACGAGCAGAATGCAGTAGGACTAAAATGATTTGCTTACTTTATCAAAGAACTAATTAGATGTACAGTGCATCCGGAAAGTATTCATACCCCTTCATTGTTTCCATATTTTATTATGTTACAGCCTAATTCCAAAATGGATTAAATAAAAAAAAATTCTCAACATTCTACATACAATACCGCATAATGACAAAGCGAAAAAGTTTTTTTTGAAATTTTTGCAAGTGTATTAAAAATAAAAAAATTAAATATCACATGTACGTGAGTATTCACACCCTTTGCTGTGACACTCAAAATTGAGCTCAGGGCCACCCCGTTTCCACTGATCATCCTTGAGATGTTTCTACAACTTGATTGGAGTCCACCTGTGGTAAATTTATTTGATTGGACATGATTTGGAAAGGCACAGACCTGTTTATATAAGGTCCCACAGTTGACAGTGCATGTCAGAGCACAAACCAAGTTATGAAGTCCATGGAATTGTCTGTAGACCTCCGAGACAAGATCATATCAAGGCACAGATCTGGGGAAGGGTACAAAAACATTTCTGCAGCATTGAAGGTCCCAACGAGCACAGTGGTCTCCATCATTAGCAAATGGAAGAAGTTAGGAACCACCAGGACTCTTCCTAGAGCTGGCCGCCCCGGCCAAACTGAGCAATCGGGGGAGAAGGGCCTTGGTCAAGGAGGTGACCAAGAACCCGATGGTCACTCTGACAGAGCTCCAGTAAAAGGCACATGACAGCCCGCATGGAGTTTGCCAAAAGGCACCTAAAGGACTCTCAGACCATGAGAAACAAAAGTCTCTGTTCTGATGAAACCAAGATTGAACTCTTTGGCCTGAATGCCAAGCGTCATGTTTGGAGGAAACCAGGCACTGCTCATCACCTGGCCAATACCATCCCAACAGTGAAGCAAGGTGGTGGCAGCATCATGCTGTGTGGGTGTTTTTCAGCGGCAGGAACTGGGAGACTAGTCAGGATCAAGGGAAAAATGAATGCAGCAATGTACAGAGAGATCCTTGATGAAAACCTGCTACAGACCGTTCTGGACCTCAGACTGGGGCGAAGGTTCACCTTCCAACAGGACAACGACCTTAAGCACACAGCCAAGATAACAAAGGAGTGCCTTCGGGACAAGTCTGTAAATGTCCTTGAGTGGCCCAGCCAGAGCCCAGACTTGAACCCGATTGAACATCTTTGGAGAGATCTGAAAATGGCTGTGCACCGACGCTCCCCATCCAACCTTATGGAGCTTGAGATGATCTGCAAAGAAGAATGGGAGAAACTGCCCCAAAATAGGTGTGCCAAGCTTGTAGCATCATACTCAAGAAGACGAGGCTGTAATTGCTGCCAAAGGTGCTTCAACAAAGTATTGAGTAAAGGGTGGGAATACTTATGTACATGTGATATTAAATTTTTTTTTTTTTTATACATTTGCAAAAAATAAAAAAATAGTTTTTTCACTTTGTCATTATGCGGTATTGTGTGCAGAATGTTGAGAAATTTTTTTTATTTAATCCATTTTGGAATTAGGCTGTAACATAATAAAATGTGGAAAAAGTGAAGGGTAATGAATACTTTTCGGATGCACTGTATGTTTCAGAGATTTACTAGTCAGCACACACAATACATTTACTCAATGTACCTGTCTCATGTGAGCTTTGTCAAATAAGTGTGAATTGAAGGTATTTGTTTAGACAGTGACATCATTTTCCTTGGGATTCTCTGCCTCTCACCGTCATCAGAGCACGCGGTGGATCGGAAGCTGCTGGTCTCCTGAAAGGGGGAGGAGGGCAGGGAGTGTCCTGGACGTCCAGCTACTATAAGACGATCACATAAATAAGACTTGCCGAAGACCGTCTGGCAGTGTCACCTTGACCGACGCCTCTTCCAGTGCCTCACATGCTGCGGAACGGCCACCAGTGCAGAGGGCGCCTAAGGACCACGGAGAGAGACATTTCTCTGACAAGTCACAGGTTTGAAACAGGTGGGTTACAATCTGACGATCAGTTGGAGGAATGTTATTTATGGGTGTGTTTTATTGCACTAGAAGGCTGGACTACCGTGGTGGGGGAAGCCTGAGGGAAAGAAAGAGCAACAGAAAATGCAATCTGCCCAGCGGGAGTTGGTGGTCTGGGTTTTAGAGTGCCTTCATTAATAATTTACTGGTTTATTCATGAAACCAAGAACCTTCACAACGTGTTACCTTGAATAACAGCACTTTCAATTGCTCTCCAGCTAAAGAAATGTAATGGTCTCACGACAGTTCAGAAAGGCTGATCCTCACCTGCCTCTTCTCCCCAGTATCTTAAGTAGCTGTAGAGTGGAGACCCTACTCGGCCTGCATTCTGATGAACCGGTAGCTATGGAAACGCGCACCGCTCTCTGAAGTTGTTTAATACCGCGCTCTGCGGCACAGCTCAGCACTTTCACTAAAGTGCAAACCTTTTTTAAAAAGCCTGAACAGTTTTTTTTACTGTCGAGACGTCGAACCCCAATCATCAGGAATTTGAAATCTCTTGAATGGCAAAAAATGAAAGAGATTTGTCGGCATTGAGAAGTGCGTGTTTTTCAGAATGAGCAGTCAATCCCTTAATTGATTTTGCTTGGTCTTGGTCTTGGTTGTTTTCTTCTCCATTCGTACGGTATTAACAATAACAACTTCAAAAGTGGGCATTTTTACCACCACTACCACTAGCTTAGGCATATCTAGCTGCATTCTAAGTGGGATTCCTTTGTGTCTTGTAGTGAGATGGGTAGGATGTGTGACTTTGGTTTGGGTGTGGCACAGAGTGGCAGGTACCACACTCTCAAGGTTAGTCAAAGATAAAACACTTTTTTTTGCAAGCTGAGGTTAGAATTAGTTTATAAAGTAAACATCTGAAAGTTATGAATGAATTAGTACCTATTAACCTTATATTGATGCTTGAGGAACAGGTCACATAAAATAATGTGAACCTATTTATTACTAATGGATAAATAATCTATCCATCCATTAATCCGTCCTCACTTTAAAATAATTGATTCGTTAGTAGTGTTGTATACTACTTTTAGCATGCAGAAGGCAGAAGTTTTGTCTCGACAAGAAATGTAAAAGCTGCATGTCCTATGAATCTGTGATATGTTTAGTCTTTATACGTTGCAGCTAAACAGTGTTCTTTTGTGTCACACATTTTAGCTTCGACCCAGTTAATTAAAAAGCTATTTAAGAATTCACGTGGCTTTGTACTGTGGATGCATGTGTAAGAGAAGTGCTCGTGTAATTATTAACCTCATCCTAATGAGCAGGGATGATTTACAGGGCTATTTCTGGCTTATGCCAAATGTTCATTGCACTAAATGTGGGGTGTGGGGTGGCACGCTGTGATCTTCATGCCCCTACCAAGATGTCTCAGCCTAAATGGTGTCCGCCCAGTGAGGGGTGCACTCTATTCACGGCTCTCTGTGGAGCGTATTGGGTCTCGCCGTAAATAAACCCGAGTCACTGTGACACAGTGCCTCCCTTTCCACCCACAGTTGGCTTACGCCACAACAATGGGACCCAAAACGGTGGCATCACACGAGAGCAGCTTGCCTGCCACGCAAGCCCGAAAGTAAAAATAAAACCGCTTTCAATGTGACCCTTCATGGCAAATTGTCCATCCTCAGTACTCTTGTTTCAATTATGGGATCCTTTTAAAGGCCCACTGCAATCAAAGCAACCAACAGTTGGTTTGTTGACCTGGAAGCATTGCCTAATAGGCTGCGTTTCCCAAGGTTCGACTGAGTGCAGTTCCCCATGAAGTAATGGTTGAGTCATGCTCTTTGTCTGAGTGCCGCTCACATCCGCTCTAATTTATACTTCAGTTTTTGTTGTTCACACAGGTAGGACATGGAATCTTAAGCAAAGGGTGAATCTTAGAGGAAAATACATGGCTCCACTTCCGTCTCAGATATAAATCATTGGGCCAAAAGAACTGGCAGAAGAGCCCTTCAGAAGAGATGGGAATATTTAGGGAGAGGACGACCCAAAATATCCATTATTTTTATTACGTAAACCTTTATTTAACCAGGACACTTCCCCTTGAGATTAAAAACGTATTTTTCAAATGAGACCCGGGCACAAGGCAGCAGCACAATCAAAATCAAAACAATAAAATCATTTTAAAAAACATGAGTTTCCATCAGACACACAGTCAACATATTACACAATAAGCACATTGCATGTTATTATTACACATTACTGTTTGCTCTTAGGTAAACTGCTAAATGATGAAAGTCCACTTCCAGTCCACTTCCATACTAATGTATTTGCAATGATAACTCTCCTTGGACAATTATGACAGAACACACAATATGGAAAAGAAAACATTTTCAGCTCTCTCTAAAAATATATTTAGACAAATAGCGGCTTTGAGATTAACAGTTACAATAAAAGGGACTTTTTTCAATATAAATTAAATAGATTACTTAGTCCACATACACATTGACAGTTGGAGGTGTCACAGCTATTTACCTATATATTCATATATACACACACATTTCATAAGAAACACAAACAAGTCTCACAATGGGAAAGTCCAGCCTAATGCATGATTGCCAAACCGAGTTAGAAATGGTTGGATTTGTTCATCCCTTCCACCATCTCGTAAATAAATCTAATATCTATTTTGTTATGCATACTGTATGAGACAAAATGGCCAATCACTGCTCCTGTCCGTTCGTTCGTTACTGAGCAATTCACAACGGCAAGGAGACTACATGAAAAGATACAGGTGAGCATTTCCTTTTGTGTGTCTAACATCTATACGTATCTGATGTTCTTGGTCAAACACACAACGCAACAAGGGATTCAGTTCATAATGAACCGTGAGTCACTACTTGCATTACGCAGGGCTAAACTTTGATTTGAGTTTTCATTTTCAAATAGTTTTCAGAACCAAAACATGGAACTTAATAGGAACCAAATATAGACTTAGGTCTTGAAACAATATTCAATTGCTATGTGAATAAGGCAAGTGCGATTAGTCGGGTTACGTGAGTTACGGGTCAAGTTCTGTTAACTAAATGGTTCATTACCAAGGAATCTATGACGTAGACGTCGCGTTGGGCATCCGTATGGGCCGTTACTGTAGCAGGGGACCTTGGTTTGAAGCAGGGCCTACCCTCAATTCATCCTCTTGACACTGAGTGCCAAGCATGACTCAGCTGAGACTGGACCTCCCCAAACTCAGGGCTGACAGAAAGTCCCCATTCCCCGGGGGAAGAAAAAGTCCTCACCTACTCACAAAGTTTCTCCTTCTCTATTCTCACTTTCTCACTCTCTATTCTCCCTTTCTCACTCTCTATTACTCTTGCTCAGGAAATCCCATTATGGAGCTCCTGCAGACCGGAAACCTGTTTCCATGGGGACAGCTGCCGGCTCCTGCCTGTCTCTTCAGTTGGCTGGATGCGTGTGTGTGCGTAAGAGACCAGTCCAGAGCCAGCCTCCCAGCTCAAAGTTCTCTGACATATTGACGTATTCTGAATTGACTGGGGGTTGAAAAGGTGTAAGTTGTTTAATTAGAGGGTGCAGATAGAATCAGATCAGAGTGCAATACTCACGTGCATGTTAATATTTGTACATGCGTGCAAATACATGCCATGGTATGACATCTACGCCTCTTGAGAAAGACTGTTGGAAAAAAGGGTCCTGCAGGGTAACAGCATTTATTTTCATCATCCCATGCATATGTTACATGAACAGAACTTTGCTTGGCAATGACACTATATACTTCTTTCAGAGTGTGGTGTCGTATAATGCAAAAGAAAGGAAGAAAGGCAAAACACATTTGACTTGTTTGATATGCAATGCACGTAGCAGACACACTACTACTCGGTGCTTTGGCAATTTCACTGCCATTTGTTTGAGTCATGCTGTCGAGTACTTGCTTTGATATCTACTGCCACCCAGTGTAAAGGCAGCTGTCTGACGGTGCAAGTCTTGTTTCTTTCCAAAGTTGAATAAGTAATATAAGGGCTTACAAACAATACTAGAAGACTAGAAGAAGCAAGACAGATGAAGAATATACTGTTTTGTTATTTTTCATGAGACAAAAATACCTGTAGTACGTACTCAACTTGCATAAGAAGTTTGAAAATTGTAAATTTTTCATAAAAGTTGTAAATGTTTTGTAAATTTTTTATTAAAGTGTTGTGCTAGTGCTAGTACTGTGGTGTTGCGCTACTTATATTCCAATTAATCTTCATTTGATCCAGGGAGATGAATTAAGTACATATGTTAACATTATCTGCAGGGGCTGAGCTGCTGGCTCATTGCAGAGGGGGCAAGGACCTTTAATTGGGCCCCCTTATACAGCCTATAGGGGGTATGGAGATACAAGACAGATCCAAGGGGACGTTTACTGAGATGGAAGGGCGGAACGGAGAGAAATGCGAAACAATGATTTCACTGAAGTGTGCTGTTTCAGCACCATGGACACTGGACAGTGCCATGGATTTGTCATTAAACAGTCATCTGCTGATATTGAAGCAGCACTGCTAATAGGCTATTTCAGAACCATAGATGGCACCATGGATTTTGTCAATAATTTGCTCTAACCTCACACAATCAAGCCACACATAATCAACCTACACACGACAACAAACTGCAAGTGCGCAAGGCAAGCAATGTGTAGCCTGCAGTTAATAGAATAGCCAAGCAAACCAGGCGGTCTACAACACAAGCAGTAGCAGACAACGCTATTTTAAGAAAGGCCAGATAGCCAGCATATACTGTATGTTGTTACATATAGTGAATATGGAACAACTTCCATGTGATGTTTTCATCCAGCGGCTGTCAGTTTGGATCCATCCAAAATTACATGGAATTCATTGTAGCCTTAATGAAATGGCCAATGTTCAAAATGTCCAAACTCAACAACCAAAAAGATGTTGGAACACGGCAAACGTATTCCCGAACTAAATACATCATGTGACCCGATCTTAGGCCTATAAGCTACCTCATCCCAATTTTAGCCAACACAGAATACGGCTGGCTAACACACACACACACCCATAGTTGTCCTGATAGGGGAGTCCGGTGTGGGGAAGAGCAACCTTCTATCCCGCTTCACCAAAAACGAGTTCAGCCACGACAGTCGCACCACCATCGGAGTGGAGTTCAGCACGCGCACCGTGCAGCTGGACTCCTACACCATCAAGGCCCAGATCTGGGACACGGCGGGCCTCGAGCGCTACAGAGCCATCACCTCAGCGTGGGTACACACACACACACGCACACACACACACACACACACACACACACACACAGAGAGAGATTGACAAAGAGAGAGAGAGAGAGAGAGAGAGAGAGAGAGAGAGAGAGAGATACATAGGTAATGATGTCACATCACTTCTTGAGTTTAAACTGATTTCAGAAACACTCAGATCAGGACATACATTTTTTATACACTTTTGTTGTTACAAAATACAGTGAGGGAAACAGAAATACAGCAGACAAACTGCTAGCTTTTAAAACTCCCGGGCCGACTCAGAGTGGCGGGGGCCCAATTAAGGGACTACTAGAGGGGCGGAATCAACAACAATACGGCCATGGCTGGTGCTGTTTGCTGCACAGGACGAGAGCCCCCTTGGCAGTAATGTCGTTGATTCCTCCTCCTTAGTACCCCCTTAATCAGGCCCCCTCTGCTCAGCAGAAGACGCAGACGTGGTCTGTCTGACTTTACATTTTGTTGCCACAATCAAGAGATAAACAACAAACGTTATTTAAAATATTTAACCAAACAACAAAAATGCATATTCAGTCAGGCAGATTAGGTCCAGGTGTTCGCCTTTGTAACTGGGGAGAAGCGCGGGCCCGGGGCAGCCACCCCCGGTTATTTGCGAAGAACTGGCCCTTGAGTGATTAACTCAAATACATGTTTGGTTTCATTTTAAGATCATACAGATTGAACTCCGCTTAGGGTGCCTTTGGCCAAACAACCTTAAGTGTGAAAATATGAAATCGGACAGGACAAATACATTCACTGTATCAGAATGGTTGGCATTTATATTTGGAATGTGCGTTCTAGGCCACTAAATGGAGCATAAGGATTAACAATTGCACACCACCAAGCACTCCCCAGCTGAATAAAGCAAACAACGTCACAGTTCAGACACTGCAGGACGACTTGTTAACTGGTTGTCATTACTGTCACCCACTTGACAAACTAATAATTACCCCTCCCAAAAAAGATGTGTGACATTACCATTGTCCTCAGCCTTATCCTTTATCTCAGTCAAAGCCTGGCCAGAGGCATGCAATTACCGCTGCTTCCTTTCTACCAGTGGCTTTTTCACATCAGCGTGTTAGTCATAACGCAGGCACCCACCGTGACTCAGACAACAGAGCCACTGGGGCCTCCAGCGCTCTCCCCAGCACAATGCAGTGCCCTAAAACACTGGCAGCAGAAGACACTTCAGAAATGGCCATTGATTTATGCCCACAACAAAAGGTTATCTCGGCAGCATACGGTAAATACTAATAATTACGCAACAATTACAACTCAGCTAGCTCCTCTATCCCTATCAAATCCTCCACCGTTTTACTGGTCGTTCAGGAAAAGCTTTTGAGGATGTCTAAATTCAAACTGTGACGTCCAAGGCTCTTAATTGCTCAGCTTTCATTTTTCCGTGAGCTGTCCTCCACATGTTGCAAAACATTGATTCTGCCTTGCAGAGCACTCTTTCGTGCTGATATTACAGGCTTTTTGTCCCATCTCTGTGGTTAAAAAAAAGAGATGACCACAGTGCCTGAACTTGGAAACCTTCATCGGTGATGCGAGGTTTGGTTGATTAACTAAAGAGGTGAGTTCAAGTAGGAACACAAACGCTCGTTTCTAGCGGAGCTCAACAGGTGGCCTTAAAAGCAGGTGACGTTGTACAGTGTGAGTCAAGCGGAAACCTCATCTCTTCCGTCCAAGGTTTAAGAGTAGCCGGTCTGAGATGACGCGAATGCCTGAGCCCCCATCCTTATGTGCCATTAAAGATGGTGATGACGAATACCCAAAGTGATCCGTGAAAACGATGAGGTGGGCGTTTGTTCAGACGGCAAGGTCCATTTTGAAGAGATTATTCAGACTCTTCCGAGGCATGCCCTTTTAAAAAAGCATCCTTCACAGCAGGTGCCACATGTGGATCCTTTAATTGCAACTAATCTTATTCTCTCATCTTGACTCATATCCGTACTTAATTGGCTGAATAGTAGGGGAAGTGGCAGGATGGTGCTTGGTCTATATTTATCATATTTCATGGGGGACACATTACTTTTTTATGTTCATCAATGGTTGAATCATAGGAAACAACCTTGTTGTAAGCCTTGTTGTATTTATAAAATATTATCTTATTGTTATGTTTTACTGTAATCCATGCTATTGCCCTGGATACACATGTTGAGGACTATGTCTGCTGATGACAGAACTTGGTTCGGGATATTTTTGCTCAATGATTTCTTAACTAATCAATTACTGTAACAAGGAAAAACGTTGAAAAGTTTTGAAGGTTTGGATTCCTTAGCATACATGTAAAACACCTTCAGCATTATTTATGACAGTTCCGAGATACATATCAATGGATACAGAATGTAGTAAGTTGCTTTGAATACAATTAAGTAAATGAGTGGCACATGTTGACAAACTCCTTTTCAGAGCTTCTTCCAATTGATTGATTTTAAACAATCAATTTAAAGGTCAGGGGTACAGTGCTTTCTTATAAGACTCTAATAGTCCTTCAATAAATACAAGGATTATTCAAGGCTTGTCAAAAGTTGACATGCCTACACCCCTCGCTCGAGATGAATCATACAATATGAAGCGCCTTTTATCACTAATATTGACTTTCTTTCAACAAGAGTCGATAATGTCACATCAAATGACTTTTAAAAAAGTTGGCTATGCTGTGGTCTCACTGCTCTATACTGTGTGTGGGGTTTAATGAGAAAGAGTCCCTCCATTGACCTGCACCAGTCTCAATCCAAGCCTGTTATCAGCTTTATGATAGTAATAAAATGAATACACACTGGATGCAGTTTTAAGATTGTAAGAGACTGCAACAGCCACTATGATCCACCAGCCAGGTAAATACACTCCTCCCTAGCCAGCTGAAAATAGACAAAATGCCCTATGAACAACCAGGTGACGTTGTGTTACGTCCACACACCTACAGGTGTGTCCTTGAATGTTGTGTTCTTCCTTCTGTTTCTCCCCTCACACTCTCATTCTACATTCAGATGTCCGACTGCAGTTTCATCAGAACACCGTCGCCAATCAACTCTTCCCGTCCAATCAGCGGGATATCTGTCCGGTTTAAAGCACCGCCTGCTGTCCAATCCCCAGTCGACCTGTCCTTGTATTGTGTGTGTGTCCAGTCAACTCAGCCTTAGTGATAACATGTCCGCGTTATCTTGAGCACTAGTTATTGTCAATAGATCCTTATCATTTCATTGCTCGTTATTTCTTACCTGTACATGTCAGGCAGGGGAGTAGCCCGACTATGCCACCTAGGTTATAGGCACCTAGGAACTCGATTTAAAAAGACACAAAAAGGTTCACTTTAGGAGGGAGGAGCAGCGTGTGAAATACCAACGAGGCAGAGACTGGAGCAAATTAAGATTAAAAAACATATACAATTTATGAAATACACTGTTTAAAAATGAGTTTGTCCAGTGATCAAATCAGGGGTTTTGTCCGTGATCCAGTGGGAGTCAGGTCAGTCCTCCGCTCCCGACTGATCCGCGCAGTTTCTCGGGACCGGCTCCGACTGAAACGAAACAGAACTCGACCAGTGGCGGTGTTCGCACAAGTTCTACTTCCCCGCCGCGCCAACAACCCACAGCCGGCACTCCCGTCTTTCCTTCCGCTCACACAATCCCCGTCAGCCACTCCAAGTACGTCGTTTAGTTTGGTGCTCACGATCTGCCTGGAAGTGAGCGTTCCTCACTACCCAGGTGTGTGTGTGTGTGTTGAACGGCTGAGTAGGCGCAGGTCGTGCTCTGGGCTGGCTCGTCGTTGCTTCGTTCCCACCGTTAGTCCTTTCTCCGGCCCCGTCGTATTTTGTTTTTGTGCTGTGTTCATGTGTCCCATCTTGCAGCAACGCCGCACCTAAATAGTAACACAAAACAAGAGTCCAACCCCCAGCCCGCTCCCCTTGGTCCAACTGGCCAACGCCCACACAGTCCTTTGGCCGATCGGCCTGTCCTTCAAGTTCGTCATTGGGTACAAGAGGGGATCGAGGCACACAGGTGCGAAACATGCAACAAAATACTTCACTTCAAACCACATAAACACAAATTAGAAAAGAATATAACACTGCATGCCAAAATATTCACAGCAACCCAAAATAACACAACACAAATCACACAACACAATAATGGAACAGTCCAACCTGTGACATACACTGTACACTGTTTTCTGTTGTGTTGTTTCATACGCCCAGGAGCAAACGGGGCAGGTAAGAGACCCATGGGCATACAATAACACCACACGTAGTTTATCTGTGTCTACCCCATTAGGTAAGAAATGAATGCCGCCCTTGTACTTAAGTTTGTACTTTTTGGTAGGCAGATTAGCCATTTTATTATTTGTGGGATTTTCCTGGCTCCATTCAGTCCCGTTTGCCCTCCTGTGGTGCTATTGTAAAATAAACCCCTTTTACCATTTTATTTATTCGTGATTGCCGTGACTTCTTTCTCTTTTTCCTTGGTGTGCTACCAACTTGTTACGGTCCTGGTCTAGTTTAGAAGTATCCCACCACATTGTTAGAAAGATCATCAAAGAGGGGTTGCAGTCCATCTCAACTGCAGATGGCAGGGGCCAGAGTTAATACCCATCAGGCTGTAGGAAAAGGAAACATCTAACGCTGATATTTCTTCGATGCCCAGATATGTTTCAACAAAAAAGGGTCCCCATTTGTGCTTTGATAAAGAAAAGGGCTTTGATAACAAAAGTTACAATGGCCTAATTTAGTCTCCTGGGATGCGATATGAAACTGTTCCAGCAGATGGTGGTCCTGCTCAACCGTTTCCATCAAACAAATATTCTATAGCTGTTAGAGTGAGCAACGTCACCTCCTCTTCAGTAGTTTCTGCCCAGAGCTGGTCTGATTGATGGATAACAATAGTACCAAACTATTGCAGTGGCGGCTGGTGAAAAATATTCTAGGTGGGGCTGTATCATATTCAGTCAGCTTCACAAATACAATTAAACACTAACTGCAGGACACCAGTGTTCTGTGGAATAGTAAGCATTTATTAAATGCCAAAATTAAACATGTGTGGCATTCTTACACAATAAAATCTTACTAAAGTCATCTACGAAAACAAATGGGGTCAGGGGATCTTTGTGTGTGTATCTGGCATCTTATTTGTAAAGGAATTTGGCTATTCTGTCATTTGGAGTTGCAAACCTCTAAATTACTAAACTCAGGGATGTTTTTGATTAGTTTTTTCTCCATAGAGCGCATAGCCAGAGCATTCAGGCGCTCCTGTGCCATGCTCTTCCTCAGGTAGGTCTTGATCTTCTTCAAAGTAGAAAAGTGTGTCAGGTTCCATTAAAGATTCTTACACAAAACGTCGGGTGCATGCAGGAGCATAGCTTTACAGACATAACGTTGAGGGAGGGTTGAATCTTTCAGAGGTAAGGTTATAGGCCCAACTTGTACATGAGAAAACGTGCAGGAATTGGGTCGTGCTGTTGAAAGTGTGCTGTTTGTAATAGAGGTCTCTGCTGGTGTTCCATAGGCATTGGACCCCATTTTTGACCACATCCAAGGTTCAAACCAGGTAATAGTGTCTAACCAACCACATTGTGGTTCTGTTACACATTGGGCAAAATCTAAGACAGTGTGACATATATTCTTGCACTATTGCACTTGCCTGTACTCAAGTTTGTTTCAAGGAGTTTCTCATTGGTCAGCTTCGTAGTTATGAATTGATTTGTTGTGCCTGTAAAGGACAATTTAATATTGTAAAATGTGAGAAGAAAAAAAATGTCATTTGTAAAACGGAATGTTACAATAATAAATTGCCCTTTACAAGTACAACAAACCAATTTACAACTACAAAGTTAACAAATGAGATATACAAATGAGAAGCTACTTGAGTCTATAGGCCTACAAAGTGTAGTGGATTATGAAACATTATTGTTCACTCTGACCTGTTTAAGCCTGTCACTTTCTTGGCTGATGTCAAATTTGGACTAACACTCTACCAGGGCCCCGCCGCTGTTGCCAACAATGAACCTTATAGGGCAGTCGAAGGTGTATGTATACTGTACACATGTGTGTGTGTGTGTGTGTGTGTGTGTGTGTGTGTGTGTGTGTCAATTGGTCAATTCAAAAATGGTTTGTGACAAAAACAGAAAATGTCCTTCCTCTGTACTGAGTATGTTCTATGAAGCATGCCGGCCGAGTAAACACCCACAGCTCCACATAACATTATCTGTACATAAACCTTCACCTCTCTTCCAGTTTCCTTTCACTTTGCCTCACACCACACTTTCCACACATCATTTTACTGACTGACTGAGGTCAATCAGACGCGAGTGAACCAAACCGGCCCTCCTCCTCCTCCTCCTCCTCCTCCTCCCCGTCTCACGTTACTTGAACGCCTTGTTATGTCTCCCCCATGGCCCTCGCCGCTCTTTTGTTTTCTCTCTCTTTCATTCTCCCTCGCTCCCAGGAGATAGCCTATCTGAAGAATCCTGAGAATCCACCACGGTGCAACCGTGCAGGAACTCGCCTAACGGAGGTCATTGGGATCAGTCCAAAAGGGGGAATGGAGAGCAAAGGATGGGTGGAAGTCCTAGACCCAGGGAAACAGGTAGAGTGGATCCAGGTGGAATAAGAACCTCGTTGGCCTGTCCTCTGTACATTGTTTTGGGGCTGGTATGCTCTGCCGTCGTCTGTCTACAAAGCATGTCAGAGACCTCTCCCTAATCCAATACTTTTTCATCCACCTCCCCAACGTATTGACGTGCAGCAGGTGCTGTCATTGGACATCGACCATCTTAAGTGGGATCAATTCTTTTAACTAGGAGACCCTTTTTGAGCACTGCGGGGGTGGGAGGGGGTGGTCTTTAAGTGACACAGCTAGCTTCTATGAAGCCCTAATGGTGTCTGTAGTTGCCTTTAAATATTATTTCTATCATTGTCCAAGCATCAGAAATCAAGGTACTGTTGTTGATTTTTGTGTTCCCTGTGTAATCTCCTCTCCAGACTAGCGTAGGAGGAACTGTGGCTGCTTCCAGGCCTCCTGGCTCTTTGACCTGCCAGGTGGGTTGATGGAACCAGAAGTCATGTTGTAGCAATGATGAAGTGATGAACCATAGCTTCTTCAAGCAAAAGCAGTTCAGACATATAAGCCATTCCATTGTTTTCAGTTACTTTTGAACTAATGAATAAGGCCCATGTTGACCTCTGCGGCCCTTTATCCTGTTTCCCCTTTTTGGATAAGGGTCCTCTCCTTTATTCTTTGCAACACATATCTGTTTGGGCTGTTTCCATGGCGATCAGCTGTGTACAACACGGAACACAATGCTGGATGTTCCGCGGGCGTCCAGGAATGTATTGCTGGGCCGTGCCAGGCTTTGACAGTGTCTGACTGGGGACAATCCCCCTCCTGTGACACTGGCTGTCTGCAGAACAAGGCTTCGCTCAGAAACTATATTCCCCAGCCCCCCTTTGGATTCAAGTACGGGTTCTGCAGCCACAGCACACTGACACACATATCCACGTGCATACAGAAAAACAACACATAATGTACATATGTTTGCTGGTAGAATATGTACATTTACATACATACATACATACATACATACATACATACATACATACATACATACATACATACATACATACATACATACAGATGTACACATACATCCATACATACACACAGACACAAGCATACACTTCCGGTTTTCTGTGAAATGTTTTTTTACTGTGTTGAAATACAAACACTGGAGACAGGAGGTCAATAAAGTGAAGAGAAAACAATGGAAAAGTGAAAGGAGAAGAGAGAGAGAGAGAGAGAAAAAAAGTGTCTGGACATGGCCGGCATTCATGAAATACATTTTAACATTTTAGTTGAATTCTTTATTAGCAAACAAGCTTATAAATAAAATCAAACTAAAATGATTTAACAGTGGAGCATGGAGTATTTGTAAAGGTTTGTGCTTAGGATGCCTAGGGGAAGGGCAGCTTTAGTGGGGTTGGTCTGCACTGTGGACCAGCTCAGTGGAGAATTGAAGGATGTGCGACAGACCACCAAAGCTACATATGTCATCGGGGAATAGGGGGATGAGTAGACAGGAAAGGAACATCAAAGGAGAGAAAAGGACCACCTGAGACCCTCACTCCCTTTCCAAAGGATGAGGTCATCCTCTAGAGATCGTGAGGTCGTGAGGGTGTCTTTATGTTTCCTGACGTGTGTGTGTGTGTGTGTGTGTGTGTGTGTGTGTGTGTGTGTGTGTGTGTGTGTGTGTGTGTGTGTGTGTGTGTGTGTGAAGGTTTGTAGTAGTATGGAGCAGCACATGCACCAATGTACTGCAGCTGACATACAGTTTTTTCTGTTTTAGATATCATTAGTGTGTGAATATGAACAAGACTGATGGTGCAAAATGTAAAAACTCATGCACAACGGGATGTCCCTGTTTCTTGACCAAGTGTTGTTTTGCATCAAATTTGCTGTAATTATTGAGTCCTTGTTCAAATACAACTTAAGTTCAACAGCACTATTTTATCACACGCACACGCACACGCACACACACCGTCAACGGGCTCTTTGCTAGTCCAGACACTTCTTGTTACCAGAGACTGAGGCGTGTGTACGGCAATAAAACGCAGCGAAAGCATCAACACAGCAGCAAGTCGCTGCATGCTTTGCAATATAGTCAGTGATTTCGAGAAGTACATGTGGTGCAATTCACAAACAATATAATGACCTTGCTAGAATACTTTTACTCCCCCTACTTACTCTCTGTCAGCTATTGTGTAATAATGTATATTTAGTCACTACTTTTTCCATCAACTAATTTCAAGATGATATGACAGATGTACAGACAGACTAACAGACATGTGACTGGTGTGATAGCAGATAATTGCAGAAGTGACCGATAGGCCGAAAGTTTGGAAAATCTTTTTCTTGCATTTGTTTTAACTGAATGCGGTCCTAATAATGTTCCCGGTAATGTATGTGTAGAAATCTCTGTTTCTGACACTAGACCTGTGGTTCACATCTGCTATATATTACCTCGAATTGGATGTGCTTTTGACCTACATTAAACATCCTGACTCCATTAGGTATTGTTCACATCCAAAGACTCACTGATTTGCTACTACTCTGCCCAGACCTGAGAAGGCTCAGACTGGGGAAGTGTGATGGTTGTGTTTTTGTTATGTCTAAACTCCTCTGGGTCCCCCACCATGTTCTAGAGGCTCCAGCTGCACAGAAAAGGACAAAAACATCACTTTAAAACTCAGGTTGCTTCCCAAACATCTGCACCGCTCATCAACTCCACGAGGCAGGTGGGTGGTTTTTGGAGAGACCCACCAGCACAATCCCCTTGAAACCTCTGCGAGAACCTTCTAGAACTTTGTCTTCTCAAACCTGCCACGCATTCCTTCTCGCCACAGTGGGACTTGTTCGCGATCTGTCCTTGTTTACCATGTTCCTGGCATCGGATATCCACACGAGGGGCGGAGAGGAGGGAACATACTTCCGCCCTGACACCGTGCAGCTGGGATTCTCCACCGTGTGGCGTAGGAGGATTCTCGCTTTGGACCGTTGGACCGGGATCCAAAGAAAGAGCAGGATTGTTCTGGAAGTGTATGTGTGTAGAGGCCCGGCCCACACAATGTGCCTGTCACTAAATTCCCCCCAATAAGCCCATGTGCTTGCTGCTGGTAAACAACGCGTGTCTGTGTGTGCGTGTGTATGGTGTGCATGCGTATGCTTCCGTGGGGATATGTGGGCCTTATTGTTGCCATATGCTACACGGGCCCCCACATTTTGGGAACTGACCAAATGAAAAGGGGTGATGATGGTGATCCTGTTCCTCCTACCTACTGAACTAAGGCTGCCGAGCATCATGTTGAACATCTGGGGGCCTGCTTCACCCAGGCCTGACTCACTGAAGGTCTGTATTGCGAAACATCCACCCCCGACTCCCTGACCCCCGACCCCACCCCACTCCTCAAAAGAACACAAAGGACGATCTGAAATCCACACTAATGTGTCTGGTGACTCACGGATTAATTTGCTGATGCCCCTTTCATGCTTTACAAAACCCCTGACTTCCTCCTCTGACTCAGGGCTTCAATGTAACTGTCAGATGCTCCTTCAAGACACACACACACACACACACACACACACACACACACACACACACATACACACACACGCAGCCTACTGCTCACATGAGCATGCTTTACATGTTACTGTAAATTACTCACCATTGCCTGGACACCAAATAACAGGTTTCATTGTATAACGTACACCACTTGTCCTCAGATGCTCCATGAGTGATTTAATGACGGCTAGAAGTGCAGCACAGACAAAGCTAGATCTGAATAGTTCTATAGTATGATTACCACTTCACTGTAAACATCACATACATCACTTAAGTTCAGTTAACAGTTAACGGTTTGTCTTAGTTCTTTCTCGTCCAGTACACCAAATATGCCCACATGACACACATGTAGTGAACAATCTGGCTTTGTGGAATGTGTTAATTATCTACTGCAGTATCTTATATAAGTCAGTTTCCATGGGAAAAGACAATGCACAATAAGAAATCTGTAACCATCTTGGAATTTTATGAATTATTGTACAGAATAGGTCATTAGTCTTTGAATATGTGAGTGTGAGTGTGTATGTGTGTGTCAGTGTGGATGTGCGTGTGGCTTTATTAGCAAACATGCGCGTGACTGTTCATATGTCTGTGTTCCATGGCCTTCTTTGTGCCATGGTGTTTGGGGTTCCCTCTTCAGCTCCTCACCCCTCTGGCCCACTTCACCCCCCACCCCCCTGTTGTTTGAGGTATTGATTCCAGTCTACAGTTTATAGATTGGCCCAGCAGGGGGTCTTACGATCCATCTGGGTCTCTGAAGACCACCCCGTTGGTGTGTCTTTGTCTAGGAGCCCCTGGCACCTCCAGTGTCCTTCAAGCCTGTCAGCTCCTATTGGGATCACAGAGTCACCCGAGACAAACAGAAGCAATCGACATTTAAACGACGATTTCTGAGCTTTTTTTTGTGGTCGTTGGGTTTTGTAAATATTTGGCGTGAACATTGTACAGCAGCATACGGATGAATCGTGTCGGGACATATGTATGTGCATACTACACAACACGCTCCATACATACTTCCCTCTGGATGTTTTTGATGGTCCTCCTCCCTGTCCAACCAGCCCGGTGGTGGCACATTCTTCAGAACATTGTTTGCTGTAACCGCTTCAGCTGACCACTAGATGGTGACGAGCTGGACCTTCTGCCAGAGGAACGAGTGGATGACCCAGCAGTGACATCACAAGGGGAAACTGGAGCAGAGAGAAACCTCCATGGCTGTTGTCTGTGGAGGGGGAGAGAGGGACACCCATGCATCAGGAGAGGCCTCAGAGACACGGGCCTCAGAGACATACCGTGAGACTTTGACCACGCTGTGTCCTCGACTCCACCGCGAAACTGTTCAAAAGTTGGAAAAGTTGTTGAAGGAGGGAAGGATGTAAGGAGAAGGAGGCCGGACAGAGAAAGTGATCGTGGAAGAGGTAAAAAGAACACGAGGATAGGAGAGAGAGGGGGCACTAGGAATTGAA
The DNA here is from genome assembly GCA_026901105.3 of Galaxias olidus. Lineage (NCBI taxonomy): Eukaryota > Metazoa > Chordata > Actinopteri > Galaxiiformes > Galaxiidae > Galaxias > Galaxias olidus. The sequence continues at coordinate 34,263 of JAPMUY010004991.1, read as the reverse complement.
CAGAAGGCTGGAGAGAGCGAGAGAGAGAGAGAGAGAGAGAGAGAGAGAGAGAGAGAGAGAGAGAGAGAGAGAGAGAGAGAGAGAGAGAGAGAGAGAGAGAGAGAGAGAGAGAGAGAGAGAGAGTAACAGAGAGCCTAAGGGGGTGGGGAGGAGGGGTTTGTCTCTAGTGCTTGGCTGTATATAGAGGAGGCAGAGCCTGGCAGTGCAGAACCCCTGTGTGAATGAGAGACCGTGTTAAACAAGACTGCCTCTCTCCCTGCCCTCTCCACTCTAGCTACCTGTGCGCGCGTGCCAGTGAGCAACACTACACTTTCTGGATTACAAGTGCGAAAGAGAAAGAGAGTCCTCACAGCTTCCTACCAAGGTAACCAAACTTTTTGCAGTGTTTCCTAACTATAATCCCCCCTTTCCTTTCCTTTGCTTTCTATATCCTTTCTGCGTCTTGATCCCAGATTCCAGATTCCAGATTCCAAACAGCAGGTGCATGTTTTACGTCACAGCATTCTTACACTTCTACTAGAAACTTCTAGAATTTTATTTGGGGGTGGCAAATGCTTTACATTATTAATATTATCTAGTATGGTACATGTTTTGGGCTCACAAGTTTATTTGAGGTTTAACGTCACTTTTGATTCTGTTGAATATAAAAATTTCAGGCATTGTCGTGTCTAATCTACATGACGGTGAGGCATAGATCTGATCCTACTGGTTAAAGCTCAATTGTGAACTATGGGAATAGATTAATCATGCTGTGCCAGACAGGTTAATGGGTTTACTTTCACTTTAATGATTATCCTAACCGATAGTTCACCCCTTTTCGATCTTTTGATATGTTTTTCATCAGACACCAGTGTTGTGTTTGAAACATTGTATCGTCATTTAGCATTTTGCAATCCAACAGCAGAATGTCAAACGAGTTGAGAAAAGGACTCTTAATTGCGCCATTGGTGATCCTTCCTGAATTTTTTTAAAACTACCGCCGTTTGCTGGTTCTAAGTTTGATTCGCACAATGATCTATGGGCATTGTGGTGTACAATTAATTAACCATTTAAATGCCGGTGGTTGGGAAAAATATGTGAATTTTACTTACATTGATCCTATGACCTGAACCTGTTCATTATACTTCCTCAATTTAGCCTAAACAACAATATATTTGTTTTATAAGATCGGTGAAGTGTCCCTTTAACTGCGTTAACCAAACTAGAGCAGAGATCTGTCCTCCTGCTTAAGTGTACAGACATCTGTAAGGTTTTGCCATGATGCTTTGCTCTTTAGAGCCTTTTTTGGATGTTAAAAAACAGAGCGGAACTGATAAAACCCAAGGACCCACTCTTGGAGCACTCTAGATAGTCCTATCTGAGCAGAGAGGAGGCTTTGAGGCTGAGAGGTACTGGCCCTGACTTCCAGACTTATCGGGCAGGTTGTGTTCCAAAGTTCAGCTTTCGTTTGTTTGAAAGAGGAGGGAGGAGCGGGTCACAGACAGAAGGAGAGAACAGAGGAGACAAAAGAGACATAGAGGCAGAAGGCGCATTTGTCAGATTTTTTTTGTGTTGGTGCGAGTGTGCGTGTGTGTGTGTGTGTGTGTGTGTGTGTGTGTGTGTGTGTGTGTGTGTGTGTGTGTGTGTAGTATGGTTCCTTGCCCTGCCCCTGTGACTCAGTGTGTCTGAATAAAGTTGAATAGATCTTTGAAGTTGGAGCAGCTGATGGAGTTTGGTTGAAACAGAGGCTTTCACAGATGACAATATGCACGTTGGAAAGCAGTGTGCGTTTCTATATGTGTGTGTGTGTGCGTGTGTGTGTGTCTGGCTGGTGCGAGCGTGTCCTATTGTGCGAATGGAGGGGTTATGGATGGTGTCATATTAACGTCTCCTCTGTCCTTTGGATGCGGTGTGTGAGGCCAGTATCATGACTACAGCTGTCTGCTGCAGTGCTGGGGCCGTTTGGGCGCCCCTGTACCAGACCCCCAGCAGACAGTATGGAAGGAATCATAGATCGATACAATCCTTACTAACAAACAACTTCGCTCTTATGAGTCTTATGAATGGGTTGTTTGTTTTTGTTATCACATTGTGATGTGAGTGAGGTCAAATTAATAATGATATGATATAGTTTTGGCAGTAATAATGCCTAATTAGTCATTTGTGGAACTTTCATAGATTTACATCCAAAGATAAACCTCTTAGGTATGCGTCCTAAATGAAGGGTTCGGTCTCAATGTCACCGCCTTCTAGAACAGAGTGTATATGTTAGTGTTGACAAGGTGAAACGTTCGAGGCGGTGTCCAGTGGAGAGTGGCTGTGGTTGTTAGACCTCTGGACCTCCCCAAGTCATTCACCATGCAGCAGACCACTGAGGAGGGTGTTTATTGCCTCTCCATTCCAAGGCAGCCTTAACAAAACACTTTACACTAGGCAGAAAGGAAACCAGCTTTCATTGTGGTGTGTGTGTGTGTGTGTGTGTGTGTGTGTGAAAGAGAGAGAGGGAAAGACGGAGACAGAGAGAGGTTGTGTTTGTGTGTGCGTGCCCACTAAAGGCACAGTCATGCAGAAAACTGTGGGGCGATGGCCTTTTTCCGGAGCTCCTCTATCTGCGCGGAAGGTCTATTGTACTCTGAAGCCTGATTGGATAATTAACGATTCTATTTATATAAGCACGGGCCGGCCCCTCTCCTCGTCCGGCCCCTCCAGTAACCTGAGACTGCAAACACACACACATACGCACACAATCAAAAGGTTCACAACACAAATGCAAACATCAACCAATGCACAGGCACACATGCACACATATGTGAGGCCAGTGTTCCCCTGCTGGGCCAGAGTGAGAGTTGGGCTGGGAGTTCACACCACATTACGAAGTCCAGAGGCTAATCCCCTCTCTCACACACACACACACACACACACACACACACGCACTCACTCACGCACGCACGCACGCACGCACACACACACACACACACACACACACACATACTCTCTCTGTGTCACCTTCATACATCCACCGACACACACATACACACACGCCCATAAAAACGCAGTTCCTTTACTTAAATGCCTTTATTTTCTGACTCAGGCTTCTGCCCTTCCAACGCTTATTTTTCTTATCTTTTCGTCTTTGCTCCTCCCCTATAGCTAAGCATGGCCCAGTTTGCTCAGATAAACGCTATCTTACATGTCCATAAATACCATGCAGTGTAGTGCAGGGGAGAGAGAGAGCTGGAAGCTGGCCTGTCCTCCCTGTTAGATTTCTCTGAAGTGTGACAGATTAGGTTGGACAGCAGGATGTTACTTTGTTTCCGTGACCAAGATAACATTATGCTCTGCTGTTAAGACTGAAATGTCAAAATCTACAACGTCCAACTGATTCTGGACCAGCCAAGTGAATCTCCGAAAAACATTGACGTATTGATATTACCCTGAAGTCTGTTTTACTTTAACTATTTCAACAGGGGTTAAAATAACAGCCCTGCTGTACTTTCTTCCCCAGTTGTTATTTTTATTCATTTATAGTTTTTGTGGAATTATTTTTGTATCTCCGTTATGTTTGCGTCCCCTTTAGAGAAGCACGTTGTTGAAGGCATGAAGAAACAAATGTCGTTGAAAAAGAAAAATAGTCTGCCCACAGACACGCGATGACGGCTGTGTTGTCTGTTCCTTTCAAAGACCAACACCCGTATGGAAGGCCTTGCTCCAAAGGGTCCTCTGAGCTCTGATCCAAGCAGCTTGAGAAAGCAGAGCAGAGCTCCCCCATTGTCCCCACAGCTCAAACTATAGAACAGCTCCTTTAATCACCATCCACTGTGCCCTACTTGTTTTGTCTACCCTTTGATGGACTGTGCCGAAAGCTTATTATTGGACCATGTTACCTTTCTCTAAAATATATATATTTTGACGTTCCACACACTGGAACAACTGGACTGGTACAACTGGATCGGCTGCCTGCCAGTTTGATTCAGAATCCGACTCCGATGTGATGGTGTGAAATAAACAGAGGGGTGGTAGATGTTGTTTCACATGACCTCTCACTCCTCTGTCACATCTTTCTCTTCTTTGTGAGAGAAACACTGTGAGAACATCGAGTAGTTCTAGTCCGTCGTTTTCGGGTCAACTTACCTGTGACCTGTGTCGACTTTCCCCTTTTGTTAGTGGTCCCTTTCCCGTAGACGACTAACTACACGGTCCAGAACACTAACACCTGTAATCAACCATCCATTCCCCGACGCACATTCCTCTTTTCCATTTTCACAGGAAAACGATGAAGCTCGCTCTGTTGACCGTGGCGGCGGTGCTGCTCCTGGTGGTGGGAGAGGGGACTGCGGCCCGAGCCGGCGCCAGGAGGACAAAGAGAGAGCTGGCCAGTCCGCTGCACATGGGAGGCATCCGGGACCCGTTGGGCTCGTACTGCCAGCGGCGAGGGGGCTGCTGCCCCGGGCGAGACGACCAGTGCACCGTGGCCTACCTGGACACCATCTGCTACTGTGACCTCTTCTGCAACCGCACCGTCTCCGACTGCTGCCCCGACTTTTGGGGACAGTGTCTGGGCATAGAACCCCCTTTCATCGGTAAGTCTGACGTGTGTGTGTGTGTGTGTATATGTATGCCTGTCCGCTTGAGAGAGAGAGAGAGAGAGAGAGAGAGAGAGAGAGAGAGAGAGAGAGAGAGAGAGAGAGAGAGACTATCTTCTGCGGACGTGTCAACCCCACACCGGACAGTCATCGTGGACCTGTCACATGGTATTAAGTCAGAGAATCTCCTCCCATTTCGGGTCCTGCAGAAGAGACGGCACGTCTTAGTTGAGCTGTGGCTCACAGTGTCCTGTGCAGACGCCTCCAGTGAGCTGGAGCACAGCGCCCCTCCTGTCTGTCTGGCACACTGGCTTAACACCGAGCCTGTCACAGCAGCGCTCCACCTGAGAATGAAACGTTGGACAGTTGGCTTCTTATTAGCTCCGACAAAGGGAGGGTGGGAGGGAGGGTGGGAGGGAGGGAGGGAGGGAGGGAGGGAGGGAGGGAGGGAGGAATGGAGGGATGAACGGAGGTCAGGACAAGGAATGCCTGCTATGTGGCGGGAGGGAGAGGTCGGGGCAGGTATGCGCTCGCTGGACGACAGGGTGGAGGTCTCGAGCAGGGACACACACACACACGCTAAATCCCACCCCTGCTTGGAAGGGTGTGGGGTTGACACCTTGTTATGTGTTGACCCAAGTGAGTAGCCCTTTCTAGGAATCATACCAGCTTTATCTTGCCCTGTTTATCTACCTGCTGCCAAGTGGCCACATAACCACAGAGGAATGATAGGGGACTCCCACTGCGCGAGCAGCCAAAGCCCACTGAGCGTTGCCCCCATGCTCCGAGCGGGGCTTCCTCATTGGGAACGTTCCCTCCGTCTCCGTTTGAGGAGTGAGGCGCCCCGTGGTGATGATGCCGTGATAGAGGGAGGGGCGAGGCAGCAGTGGGGAGGAGGAGGATCACGTCTCCACGGTCATAAATCACTCTGGCTCCAGACCTGAGAACGCCGGCTCCTTCGTGATCACGGCCCCTGTGCAGTCTGCTCTCAGTCAGGGCCTCCCCCCTCGACCAGTCACTGGCGTCACGTGAAGACCTCGCGACACGCATCGATAGCAGTGTTGCACAACGTGGACTGCGCTTCCCTTCATTCGAAAGGGCTCTCGTTGGAGAGCCATACCTCAGGGGCTTGCAGCTCTGTCCATGCTGACTCGAGGTGCAAGGTGTGGGGTAGGTTTGTGCCGTGACCTATACCTGGAGCTCAGTGTGGGTGGAGGAGCAGTGCCCTAAGCTGGATAAGGCAAAGGCCCAGGAGGCTTGGGAACGCGGGAGAGAAGCCAACACCACATTCCTGCCGTGGATTACGGTAGTCAGAGTTCCCAAGACCCCCCACACATAAACACACGTACACACGTAGACACTCACCCACACACACACAAACACATACAGTCACGCTTAGGGTGGCTGGGGTGACGCCAGTATGTTTAAGGAAGACACGTAAGGTGTGCGGGTCCGATTCAGACTGTCTGGGTAATACTGTACTAATGAATGTTGAATTTGTCTTGTTTGTGTGTACTTGTTGATGGGGCGACTTGAGCGCCGAGGTGAGATGGAAGACTCTCAGTGAGTCATCCTCATCGGCCCCGGCACACTCAGCCTCCTCATAAGACATGGTTGTTTCTCATCGTCAACCCCCCGCCTTTCTTTCTTTCTTTCCCTCCAGGCACCTGCGAAAGAAACGGACAGAGGTTCTCCTCTGGACAGACATACAAGGACAACTGCAATCTATGGTTGGTGTTCTCCGACGGGACCTATCGCACTCTTCCTAGCTCTTTCTCCCCCTGCAACACACACACACACACACACACACACACACACACACACACACACACACACACACACACACACACACACACACACACACACACACACACACACACACACACGAGATCCCATCGATTTCCAAATAGTTCAGTTTGCTGGGCCTGAGTGATTTGCAGCTCATTAACAAACCCCATATCATACCTGCAGGGGTGCACTCCCTTCAGGGATTGGAGTGGAACAGGGAGACATTCCTTAAATCCCCTGCGTCCTCTACCTCCTATTCCCCCCTCTTTTCTCCTCCAGCCTCCATCTGTTCATCCTTTGCGGTTCTGTGCCACAGTAATGAGAGAGACAGCAGGTCACACAGAGAGGCTAGGCTAGCACACAGTATCAGCTGTGGAGGTACACCCCTGCTATACGGGGGCCTCAGGTCATGCTCAGACTTCTGCTCTGAGCTACATGGCTGAATATTGGCTTTATCTTACGGTGGAGATTAAAGTCAGCAACCGAGTTTAGCCTCTAGAGCCGGAGGGTTTTGGCCTGTGTTTAATTGTTTCTGACTGGAAAAATAACTTACCATGTGTGTTCAGCCATGTTGTCGGGTACAGTATGCCAGTGGGTTTGGCTGCGGATGTGTTTTCCTAGAACAGGAGAGACATGCCCTTTGGCCTACACCTTAGTAGAACTGCTTTTCCTGTATAAAGTCAAGGTGTTCCTGTTTTCCTCAAACCTCCGGCATGCCCATCTCCTGTGCCCCCACACACTAAACCACAGGCTTTGGGGTTTGCCTTAAATATGTTTGACAAGCTAATGCCTATTGCCTCCACGTGTAATTATTTTATGAGGCTTTATTTACACAGGGAGAAACCCTGCTGAGACAAAGGCTCTCTCCGGGAGGAGCCCTGGGGTTTTAAACCAAACTATTCCGTTAACACAACAATAAAAACTGGAATAAAAACAAACTGAAGCATATTTATACAAAATAAATCTATTATAGATATGAAGATGAAATCAGAAAGAAAACATTTAAAATGCCTATGCAGGTTTCCAATAATCTTTTTTTTACTCCACAGTCAACATTTCGATAATTGAATATGTCACGTTACAGTATGTTACCAGAGTAAAGATCCATCTCAGTGTTAGCCTGAGGCGTATTCCATTCTGGGGTGCATAGAAGCAAAGCATTGTTTACCCTATGCCAGAGCTAATACTTGAGGTATCACGTAATATCCATCAAAAGGATTTTGTGCTATACTGTATTGATGTTTTAAACATAACTGAAGATCAGATTCCTCTGTTGAACGTGTAAACAAACTTTCCCAGTCTGTACCTTCTCCACTACAAAGGCCTCATTTTAGTGTACATAATCACAGATTGACCAAAGTTATGTACGTCACTTAGCATGGGCAACCACAGGTCACAAGTCTCCTCAACCAAATTGTATGAAGAATGACATCAGACAACCAGACCGAAGGCTCACAAAGTGCCTCTTAACTTCATAAACCTCAGATCAAACTGAGCAATGTCTTCCTTTGGACTCATAGCACACTGGAGGGCCTTTAATCCCACAGGCCTGCCGTACCCTGAGTGCAACAGATTTGATCGCTGCTGCTTTCTTCTCCGAGAGGGATATGGACGTCAAAATGGTCTTGTCAAAGACAACTAAGCACTTCCTGGGAGAGCCGAGAGGAGGGGAAAGAGTGGGAGGAGAACGCTGGAAAAAGGGACGGACACAAGGGTAGTGGAATTCCCCACCTGTCCTCTAGAACAGTTTCTCACATCCCTGCCATGTGTGCGAGGTGTGGTTTAGCTTGTGTGAGCGTGTGAGCGTGTGTGTGTGTGTGTGTGTGTGTGTGTGTGTTCTTTGCAGCACTCTAGGCCAGTGTGTGTGGATGGGCTACGCAGGGGAACACTGCTCGGCCCTCTCTTCATGTCTCTGTATCCTGTTTGTCTCCATATGAACGCTACACTGTACGTTAAGCAGCTGTTGTTCTTGGCTCCACGGCACCGATCCTCACGTCATCCGTTCTAGCCCCGGCCCGCTCCCACTCAGACGCTGCTGTCCGTCAGTCTGATTGACGTCGACTCCCTCTCTCATCGGGGCAGCTTAATTGGGCTGACCCGGGGTCAGATTGGAGCCCAGATAGGACCGTAGATGGTCAGTTTAACATTGATGAATGCTTGGCTGCGCCCCGGCAGGAGACTTGCAGAGGTTAGACAAACACTGCCTCCTCCATACCTCCTCAAAATAGCCCTCTGGGTTCCGCAGGCCAGGAATCTGCTTTTAAGTGCCAACTCCCTCTTCACTGTCGAAGTCAAAAAGAGACCAAAACACACGCACACACAGCAACAGGCACACACACACACACACACACACACACATGAACAGGCACACGCACGTCAATGCCTCACATTTATACATTTCGAGGCCACGGGAACATGCGTTAACATGCACGGGAACACACTCTTTTAGCATCAGTCCTCTCTTTGGTATGCATTGGCCTCCCTTCAGGTCCAATCTCAACCTGCCGACTGTGGGAAGGAAGGAGCTGCGGGGAGGAGGACGAGGCATCCGTTCATGAACCACCGACTCTCCCCTTGTCCCTAGATCCTCCCAGTAGCTGTGGTCAGCCCCCCTCCCCCCAAACCCCCTGCACTCCTTATCTCTTCCTCACACACGACTTGGCAGACCGTTTCTACTACAGCACGAAGGCAGCTCAATAAGTTGGATCGGTGCTTGGCATTCACATTTGGATGTCCCCCCCCCCCCCCCCCCCCCCCCCCAAAAAAAAAAAAAAAACGTAAACATCTCTTGGATCCTCGAAGATCGATGATTTAGTTTGCGTGTGCTCTTCCCGTTGGCTGTCCGTTTGAGGAAGGGTGGTGGCGTTGTGTGTGCGGGTGATCTTTGGCCGGGGCCTTTTCAGTGATTGGGCTTCTTGTTAGGATATTGCACCACCATGAGAGTTAAGGCGCTGTCCGCTTTTGCTTCTTATCTCACTGATGGAGTTGAGCCCTGTCGGATGGATAGGTCGGATTGTAGTCACACACAGGACTCTGCGGTGTGGGGAACTACAAAATCCAGGGAGCTGAGTCCAGTACATCTCAAATCAGTCAGGTGTTGGTGCACACTTTCTTCGTAAAGAGAATCACACCATAACAATGTGAGATAGCAGTAATGCACAGTATCAACAGAGGAGCGGTGAACACAAATGTGACCATGTGCCTGTATTTCGTGCACGTGCTGGCAATCGGGCCTGTGTGTGTGTTTGTGTGTAATTGTGTGTGTGTGTGTGTGTGTGTGTGTTTACAAAAGAGAAAGGAGCAACTGTGTGTAATGGGGAAGGATGATGGGGAAATGGGTGCTCTCTGACCTCCCACAGACTTGACGGCCCGCATCTTTCACTCCCAGTGTCACTCTGTCTCCGTGTCTCGGCCCCCTGTCTGTGGGAGAAACACTGTGTGAGTGTATGTCTGTTTTGACCCATGCACCGGGCCTGACTCCTGGCTCCGGGCTCCTGGCTCCGGGCTCCTGGCTCCGGGTTCCTGGCTCTGGACAGTTTGCCTGGATCCCTCCCAGTTCTTCTGAAGGAAAAAGAGGAGCGTTTGTTTCCTCCAGTCGGAGGCGTGAGACAGCTCTCCGTGCCGGGGCTGCTGGTACAGACAGTCACGGGTCAGGGTCTGGGACTGCAGTGTTAGAAGAGCAGATCGGTGTGTGTGTGTGTGTGTGTGTGTGAGAGGGTGCCCCCCCCGCCTAGGTCTTGTTTACTGTACACTGCGGGTAACTGCAGTGCGGTACTCCGGTACTCCTCTTTGCGATCCTGTGTGTCTGAAGCCGCATGCGGTTCCTCCTAGATGTTGCCACATGGTGGAATGTCACAGTGTTAGGCTACGTGCTTCGGTGGGCTTCACCATGACTAAAGGAGAATTTGCCCTCTTCATCACTCTTTGTGTGTGCTAATCCCGGCCCGCTCCGTGATCCCTCCACTCCACTCTGTGAAATTGTTACCTCGCTTTTTCACACTGCGGTCCTTTCCCAGATGTCTGTGTTCGCTGAGGGCGGAGACATCCATCAAGATTTGGTTTGACACGCCAGATTGGATGATTTCACAAAACACAATGCCTGTTACTGAATTAGATACAGAAAGATTGATATTTTACAGAGACTGCCCAGTATCGGTGGTCCTGTTTTGAAAAAGAGAAAAAGTTCAGAGAAAGGGAGGCAATTTAGAGCTGCATTGTACTGTACTCTTTATAGACTCTGACATAACTGCACTTTATCTGTGTGTGACCAGCTGTTGGCTCTGTTTCCTTACTGAGAGACTCTCTCTCGCTCTCTCTCTCTCTCTCTCTCTCTCTCTCACACACACACACACACACACACACACACACAAGGTTCCCTCCAAGGATTCAGCAGTGCCCTGAAGGAATGCTCCAAATTTGAGTACCTTTTAAAACTAAACATCCAAATGTTGTCATTAATATTCCCCTACTTAACTCCTCAATCTCCATCGCTGCGTGGTCTCTTCCTCTCCCTTTCTCAGCCTCAAGATGGATATTATTCCCTGTTCTGCAGCCTTAAAAGGCCAGAGGTCCTACTTCCTCCTCCTTAGTCCTCCTCTCTCTCCTTCTCCTTCTCCCTCCCCCGTGCTCTCTTTTCCGCGTCTTTCTGCCAAGATCTTTTGTTCCCTCTTATTTAGTCGATCCCAGGGGATTTCCAGCGTCACTACATATGTTAGTTTTTCCTAAATAATCTCTCTGTTTGTAGTGTTTAGCTTTGTGGCGAACATGGAGTCGATATAGAAACCAGGGCTCAACTCACATGAAATTACCGTACAAAAATAGTCCTAAGTTCTTAACAATGTAAGTTTTTCACATGAATGAAATGAAGTGTTTTCACACTACCCCCCCCCCCCCCCCCCCTCTCTCTCTCTCTCTGTCCCTCTGTTGTACAGTACGTGTGGGACGACTGGCCGCTGGGAGTGTGAGCAGTATGCCTGTCTCATAGAGAGTGACATGATCCAGGCTGTCAACAGAGGAAACTATGGGTAATTTAGCACACGCACGCACGCACGCACGCACGCACACACGCACGCACATGCAAACGCACGCACTTACACAGACAGTGTGTTTATTGTTACACAGACAAAAAATTAACTCACTTGTTAAATGTGTAGTTGAATACCCTGTCCTCTCTTGTAGCTGGAGAGCAGCTAACCACAGTAATTTCTATGGCATGTCTCTGGACGAGGGCATCCGCTACCGTCTGGGGACACAAAGGCCCTCAAGAACCATCATGAACATGAACGAGATACAGGTATGGCTGGAAGTGTGTGTGTGTGTGTGTGTGTGTGTGTGTGTGTGTGTGTGTGTGTCTGTGTCTGTGTGTGTGTGTGTGTGTGTGTGTGTCTGTGTGTAGTGTGTGTGTCTGTGTGTAGTGTGTGTGTCTGTGTCTGTGTCTGTGTCTGTGTCTGTGTCTGTGTCTGTGTCTGTGTCTGTGTGTGTGTGTGGTCTTGAAAAACAAATTACATTATTATAAGACAGTTCTGATGACTGAGTTGCTTGATAGTGGGTCGCCTATCTATTTCTAGGTCTTTTTTTAAGCCAAGCCTACTCTGTTCTGTATCTACATTGTTTATAGTCTGGCCAGACAGATTACATAAAACTAAGTCCAAACATAAGAGAGAGGGTCTGGGGGGGATGAGGGCTGGTATGAAGAGATATCCATCCACTCCTCAGATACAATCCCTTCCAGTTCTAGACCTTTCTCCACTGTCAACGCCACAACATTCTCCAGTCAAACCCACTTACCCCCCCCTCCTCTCCCTACCCTCCTCCCTGCCCTCCTCCCTGCCGCCCTCTGCCCCGTGACTCTTTCATCCGCATGTCCTTACCTGTACACGGGGCCAGATCAGAGCACAGCTCATTCATAACTCCCCTCGGTCTGTCTGCCTTTGGACTGAGTCAACAGCCCTCCAACACCTCACCATCCGACTGGTTAATGAATGGCCAGACGCGTCGGGCCTGAGGGGCAAAACACACATGCCAAGAGCACAGAACTTTCACGCACTTTCACACGCACACACATACACACACACACACACACACGCGCGCGCGCGCGTTGACGCACGCCGCAGCACACGCCGATGCACCGTGGACTGGAGTCGGTCTAAAGTCTTCTCACCGCTCCGCCCCTCATCTCGTTCTACGGCGCGCCAGCGGCGGCCGGTCACCTTCACACCTGCTCAGGCTTCGCCACAAGGTGCGTGCTCGACTGGACTCTGAGCCGCTGCACCGCACCTAACCCCGCATAGCCCACATACCAACATTCCTGGGGTTTATGTGCCAGTCGTCTGCCCAGAGAGCAGTTAAGATATTAACCCCCGTGGAACACCGCTCAGGCAGCCGTGCCGTCTGCGAAGAGCGGTAGTTAGTTATTCGGACGAGGTCTGGCCATCTACAGGAATGCGGCTATGTGCACTGCACAGGGATGGCCGCTGAAGCACAGTAGCTCCGTTTGGATGAAACAGGCTGGGCATTTTACAAGTGTCGTTTTAAGATGGTCGATGTGCTAAGAAACATTTTAAAGACATTATAAAGAGATATCAATCTCCATATACACTGCATACAGGCGGCGTCAAATAAGATGTAAGATGGCAACACAGTTGAAAGCCTATGGGCAGAGCTTTCCATGAAGTTATGCGTGTTCATATAAGGTATTACAATCTGCCCTCAGAGTGTCTGTTACATTTTATTTGGATGCAGGTGGTTCTTTGAGGTCTCATAGTCTCCGACTGTGATGTTTTTGTCTTCACTAGATGAACATGGACCCTCAGAAAGACCGCCTGCCGCATCACTTCAACGCAGCGGAGAAGTGGCCCGGGAAGATCCACGAGCCTCTGGACCAGGGCAACTGTGCTGCCTCCTGGGCCTTCTCCACCGCAGGTAGGGCCCAGCAGGGAAAGAGCCAGGCGGCTCTTAGGAAACGGAGCGCATCCCAGGATCTGAACCGATGGGAAGCATTTGCAGCTTTCCTTGATTCTATCAAAATGTTCCTTGTTCTGCCCTCCGCTGCGCGCGTCACTTTCATTCAGACTCCTTTGTTATGGTGGCTCCTAGGGAGCATGACACTGACTGTCCACGTGAAGCTAACCGTCTTCCTCTGGCCCTCTCTCAGCGGTGGCGTCCGACCGTATCTCCATCCAGTCCATGGGACACATGACCCCTCAGCTGTCGCCCCAGAATCTCATTTCCTGCGACACGCGCAACCAGGGGGGCTGCGCCGGGGGGCGCATCGACGGAGCCTGGTGGTTCCTCCGACGCAGAGGGTAGGACACCTTTGACTGCAGCACCCAAACTGGCCCTGCTGAGGCGTACACAATTTTGTTCAAAACTTTTATTTTTTGTGTCTTTTCCCCGTCCTTTCCTCCCTGCGGCCCGGTGTTGCTCCCAGGGTGGTGACAGACGAGTGCTACCCGTTCCAGCCACCCCAGCAGACGCCGGCCGACGTGACCCGCTGCATGATGCAGAGTCGCTCCGTGGGCCGGGGCAAGAGGCAGGCCACCCAGCGCTGCCCCAACTCATACGCCTACCAAAACAACATTTACCAGTCCACACCCCCTTACAGGCTCTCCTCCAACGTATGTCCAACACACACACAGACACACACGCACACACACACACACACACACACACACACACACAGACACACCCACACACACACAGATGCAGACACTCAAAATCATCACACACACACACACACACACACACACACACACACACACACACACACACACAGGCACAGATGCAGACACTCAAAACCATCACACACACACACACACACACACACAGGCACAGACGCAGACACTCAAAACCATCACACCCACAGACGCTGAAACACGGGGCACCTGTGTTGCGTCAGTGTACTGTACAGTAACAGCCCACTTGCAGAACACCATTTGAATCTCCCATAAACACGGCCCATGGCGTCAGCTTGCCACACGTTGGTCTGAATTCCTGGCGGCCCCTCGGCCCACATAATCTGTCTCACGTGTTTGTCTCTGCCCGTTAAGCTACAGCATCCCGGCCGGATACGTTTGAACCGGGGACGCACAGGCGTGATTTACTCACGCATACCTGGCTTTCTTTTGAAATCTCAGGAGCACATAGGATTCTACCACGTAAAGTTAGTCGTTGGTTCGTTATTGCCTTATGATCTGTTTTAAGAGAGGGGTTGGGTAAATGCTTTCTGTTCTTTGTTTGCATGGGTTATAGCCTGGTGTGACCAGCCGCGTCACATGGTGACTGTCTCACCAGGCAACGCAGACCCTTCTGTTACATCGTGAAGCTGAGAGTGCGATCCCAAGTGTGTTCACACTTCAGACCAAAGTGGGAAGATCCCACATTTGTTATTATTACTTGTCTGCCATAAATTACTTCCATGAAATTGAGGGAATGCTTTTCATTCTAGTGAAATTCTCAAGGAAGGCCCCTCTGGCACATTGCCTATACAGGCCCACATGTATTCCCCTTGTTTACTGGTGGCGTGCCAGAACTTTAACAGGGATGATCTAAGGCTTCATAGGTTATAGCTGCTGGTCACGGCAGACGAGAGCCAGAAAGACTATCATTACCGCTGCGCAAACTGTTTCCACAGGTCCGGGACTATTACCCGCATGTCGCTGCTTGTGTCCTTCGTCTCAATCAAAGCAGGCTCACGGAGCGGCAGCTGTACTCGCTGCCTCTCCACATCCATCAGGCGAAATGAAACCGAACACGGTTGAAATCGTTACGGACGGTTGTCTCCTGTCTCCAAAGGTCCGCGGAAGTCAAAGGGCCACGCATTAGGGACAGGGGTTATATCAGATTATCGGGCTTTTAGAGCGGGCAGTTTGTCTCGGTCCCCTTCCCCGTTGCCTGAGAAACAAAGACAGTGATCTAATCACCCTTCTGTCCATCTCTGTCTCTGTATCCCTAGGAGAAGGAGATTATGAAGGAGATCATGGATAATGGCCCGGTGCAAGGTAACACTGCTTCTACTGCTCTCTCTCTATGTGTGTGTGTGTGTGTGTGTGTGTGTGTGTGTGTGTGTGTGTGTGTGTGTCTGTGTGTGTGGAATTAATGGCCGAGGGCATCTGCTCTTCAGAAAATAGCCGTTTAAAAAAAAAAAATCAAAACAGTGGCATCCCCCACGATGCCTCGTTTTCCGTCGATAGCATTCCCAAAAGCCATGAGCCTTTCAAAGTCCTCACTTCAAAACAGGAGGCCCAGGAGGGGACGGTGACCTCTGCTGACCTTCTGCTTGACCTTGTCCCCCTAGGAGGGTTGCCTGGGTCTCACCTCTGACCTCCAGGCTCCTGTCCAGGGGGAGGCTCTTCATCTCAGCGTGCTCTTACGAACCCGACTCAAGGCGACTGTCTGGCACCCATCTGGTTAAAACATCTATCACACAAGTGCTGGCGTAGGCATGCACGCACATTCTCCGGTGTGTTTTTGTTATGGTTGGGCCCCTTGTAAAGTCGCGCATCATCTGTTTCTTGGTGCTCTCCCCCGTGTTGGTGCAGGTATGCGCCCCTGTCTCTGCAAGGAGAACAAACGTGTCGGAAAGTGTGAACACAAGCCTCGGCCCTGTATGCCTGTGTGTTTGTGAGTGTTCTGTGATGGCGGTGGATTGTTTTGACAAAGGGGCTCTCCTGTTGCCACTGAGATTGCAGGTCACTCCCAAACAATGAGTGTGAGAATTGAGCAGCAAGATATCCGGATCATTTGGTCTCACTGGGCATGTAGCACATTCCCAGGGAGCTTAGCATCGCGCCACGAACACAATGAGAGTACAAAAGACCAGTAGACTTCCTCCAATACCAATCTCTGTCAGTGCTTCTGTGTGTGTGTGTGTGTCCACTTGCGTGCGTTCATCTATTAAAAACCCTTGCTTTTATGCCTGTCTCTCTTTGTAGCCATTATGGAGGTGCATGAAGACTTCTTTGTGTACAAGAGTGGGATCTACAAGCACACAGACGTCAGCTTCACCAAGCCCCCGCAGTACCGCAAGCACGGCACACACTCCGTCAGGATTACGGGGTAAGTTAGACAAGCTGGCATGCCTGCCTGTCAGCGGCTTCACACAACATTTAAACATCTAACGCAATCGTTCATCACAGGTGTAGTATTTACCAATACATGTCTTCCAGTTTTTACAAAGCATTATTAGTTGGGCATGCGTTAGTAATGGTTTTATTGTATCTCGGCCAGCCTATTGGCATCCGGCCCCTCACTATGTGTAGATGCGTTTGTTCTAAATATTCGTAGAAATCCCGGGCCGTGTATTTCCAGGGATCAGCATGTCGGCCCGTGTTGTGTCTCGCGTCGTCTTGGCTATGTCTAGGGCCAAAGCCACTCCCAGTCTGCTGCTCGGAGACACACCTTGGCTCCGGCCCGCTGTGGCTCCAGACACCCTACCCCCTGGGTTTCCGTAGCAACCACAAAAATGCAGGCGGGCTGATGACACACCTGGATCCCCTGCCTCCGCCCCCCCCCCCCCCCCCTCCACTCTGTGTGCCCCGGCCCCCTTTCTTTTTCCCTCCCCCATGGCCTTTGAAGGCATTATCCTCTCCCTCTCTTCACTCGTCACCTAGCCGTCTGACTGCAAGCCTCGGTCCCACTACCCCCAACCCTGAATGAAGAGAACCCTGTCCTTATAATTGTGTCTGGTCTAGACGGTGTTGTCTTGCAGTGTCTGGTACCGAGGATTGGATGCCAGTGTTCAGATATGAACAGGCCTTCCTCTTTTCAAGGTGTTTGACAGTTATGTTTTGAATCACATGCCACCTGTTTCACGGTGATGCGGCCTCACGCACACATTTCAATTGGTTACAACGTGCACCTTTTGGGTCTGTTAGATGCCTCTAAATGTGTTGACGTGTGTGTTTGTTTCTCTCTGGTCATGCTGGACTCCCTAGCCTTAAATGCCCTGCGCCGCCCTGAGCAATCATCCATCCGTTGACCTTTGATCAAGAGAAACAGAGGGGGCGGTGCATGAGAGTTCCTTCGCTGTCCTCCACGGCTGCATGAATGGCTTGTGGTGGGACATGTGTGGCGTCAAAACGTTACTGATGTTTTGACACCACACATTGGATTTTGTGGTCTATGAAGGACTTTTTATTATGGCAGTGCCGTTTCCCATTGTCAATGGCAAGTTATGTGCAAATACAATCTTTAGTGTTTGTTGGTGCCAGGTGATGAGGTAAGACTGGCATGTGAATCTTTCCTCTAGGACGTCAGTAGGTGGGTACTGTGAGCAACCGTATGGAAGCGGTATAGCACACAGCAACAGTAGGCTCTGTAGAAGAGACTCCCCCACATGGCCTGCCTGAGGTTAGCTGTAAGCCGGTCATGTTGACGACAAACTGGGGGCCTGTTAGACTGTGTGTGTGTGTGTGTGTGTGTGTGTGTGTGTGTGTGTGTGTGTGTGTGTGTGTGTGTGTGTTGCTCTCTGCTCTCTTCTGCTGACGCTGAGATTCTTTGGCTGGTCTGGGGCCCCGGTGGATGGACGAATAAACAGCGAGGGGGATGGGGGGAGGGGGCTGCCGTTTGGGTGCAGGTTTGAGGCTGGAGGGGCAGAGGGCTGTGCAGCGAGTCGGCCGTGGCATCATTGTGTTTGGACAGGCAAAAGCCCGCCGCGCTGCGTTCCTGTAAGCCCAGGCCCTGGGAAAGTTTTTGGAGCAAGCATTGAGGTCCAGTCTGATGGAAGGGGCATTGTCTGGGTCGCTGATCCAGACCGCACCGGACAGAGACGAGGGATCAGCCCCCAAGAGGAGGTGAGGGTTTGGGGGGTTCATGGTGGGGGTGCTGTGGTATGCCCATCATTGTCCCTGTGTGAACCAGCAGGCTGATTGGGCGGCAAGATAAGACATCACCAGTGGTCTGATTCTGTCTGGCTGTGGCCTTGAACACACACGCACGCACGCACGCACACGCACACACACACACACACACACACACACACACACACACACACACACACACACACACACACACACACAAACACACCCCAGGGAGAGTGTTGGCCTCCAAACAAGCACCTATATTGCTCGCTATCTATTTCAGACTCCCAATGTTTATGCAGCTTATTTTAATTGACTATTCAAACTATTTTGACTTTTAACCCTGTGGAGGAAAATATTTCCCAACAAAAAGGGAAAGGTTGGCAAGGTTAGCCTACAGTCGGCAAGCGTTGGCAGCAACAAACCAACCGACAATGTCTTCCACGGCATTCCAATGCATAACTACGTATTTGTCCTGGGAGGCTCTCAAGAGGCTGGAGGACTGCAGTACACAAACAGGATGGAAAAAGGGGGGTGTGGGACGGAAGGTTTGACGGTGTCCTATGGTGGGCTGGTGCCAGCCAGGACCAAGAGTACAGACCATGATGAGAACTCTGCATTGCTGGCCAAAGCAGCCGGCGTCCTGGTGATGCTGTGTGTTGACGTCTGTGCAACATTTGCCCTGTGGCGTTGTTGTTTTCTGTACTCTCTCCGTGAGATGACAGGAGTGGTTTCCACTTCCTCCTTAGCCGTCCTCCTCCTTCCTGTTTCCTGTTCACACAGAGGAACGGGCTAGCAGGGAAATTCTGCCCTCTGTGAATTGAAACGAACGATTCAGGCATTGACCACGTGTGTGCGGTTGTGTGTCTGTGTAGGAGGGTTGTCACAAATAAGGCCTGGTTTTTAAGGAAAAAATAAGTTTTGAAACCTTCACTAGCTCTACTTGTAGCCTTCAGTTGTCCTAAGGGAAACACATTGCGCAGCGGTAAACACATTGCTCTGTGTCTTGAAGGCCTTGGAGAACACGTCCTCCGTGCAGTGAACGAGGTTAAAAACAGACATCTGTCGGGGCGTTGTTCGATGAGTTCTTGTAGAATATTAGCCACTTACTTAATATCCCCTCAACGGCCATTCATTAACTAGTAGCATTCACTGTTCCAGGTGGGGAGAGGAGAGGGGATATGACGGGACAACGAGAAAGTACTGGGTGAGTGTCCCCAGTTGATCCCAATTCTAGAAGTCACTTCCATTCCTGTTTTTTACAATAGTAGCCAAGGATACTGGCTCAATGAATTGTTCAGACAACAAGTCACTTATATGTTATCTTTATTCACAAACAACTTTTTTTCCAGATTGCCGCCAACTCATGGGGGAAGAACTGGGGAGAGAATGGCTACTTCCGGATTGCCCGTGGGGAGAACGAGTGTGAGATCGAAGCGTTCGTGATCGGCGTTTGGGGCCGAGTGACCATGGAGGACATGCAGAGCCAAAATCACCATCACCAGGGCAGGCACAAGTAGAGGCCCTCCAGGAGGACACAAAGTGCTCCTTGAGTCCACGATTTAAGGCCCTTTCCACCGGGGAGAACAACACAATCACACCAGATTTACAGCTTTAACTCCCAGTGATTGGCTGAAATAAATCTTAAGGAAAATGTAAAAACTCACATCCCACCCCCTTCATCCTTACATGACCCCAGGGAATGCCCTCTTTCCCTTTTTGAGAAACAACTGCCCCCCTTCCATTCTTAATCATGGGTAATTGAACCAAAAAGAACTCCACCATGCGGACACAGGTGTCACTCTACCGTCTCATCTAAGACCATTACATCGCAGTGAGCAGATCTTACAGTTCTAAAGACCACATCACCCAGAATCCTTAGCTTCAGCATGCCGTTGCTGCTTGACTTCCAATCTGTTTCAAGTTGATGAAAAGGCATGTGGAATCTAAACCTGTCACTCACTCCTCACTCTACTAAATCTAATGTGGCTAGTATGAAAAGGTCATTATGCAGCCTTCATTGAACCATTGGCCGTTCCAAGAGTCATACCCACAAAGAGCCTTTTAATAGATTACCTTAAACCCCCATAGGGCAAATTATTCACATGGAATCTACAATCAGTGATTGCTTTTAAGAACGTTTTAACTTGTTATGAGTTGATACCTAACCAGAACCAGTGAAAAATATGTCCGGCCAATAATTTATTTAGCCCCGTAAACACTCTTATCTGCTCTGAATTTTAACAATGTCGTTGGTTGGTTAAATTTGGACCAACCGTAATATCTAGTGATGTGTGTGCAAGTAGTGCTAAAATATTTTACAATAAGTTTAGCTGAATAGAAGCAGTGCTGCAGTTCAATAACATTCCATAATACCAACTGAGGAAAAATAACCATTTCAACATCTGAATAATATCAGTAATAGTGTCATTCCTGATGCCACAATCCAATGTTTAGATACAATATTGGTGAGATTATCTGTTGATTTAAATGACAACCGTATGTATTATCGAATGCCTTTTTTGGGGCCACCCCATTTGAGGAGATTGAATATTTGTGTTTAATAGTCTTAATCTATTTTATTCCGTGTACACTGTTACAAAATTCTGAACATGCTATGTCTTTGTACCAGTGCATTCATAATTTTGCTTTATTTTATTACTTGCTTTGAGACACGTAGAGTCTTTGATATTATTCCCCACACCCCAACTGTCCTGTTAAGTGTCTTTGTTTTGGGCTTTGCAAGGGGAAAATAATTCCTCTCAAAAGTGGGCTATGCTATTGCAGTCCATGACTCAAGGATCATGCCTGATTCTTGAAAGTGGGCGGAAAGGTGGATTCTGCTGCCAAAGTCTCTTAATGCTGTTTCATTGTTAGATTGACGGTCACTTTAGTTCACAAACATTTCACCACAACATTGTCCTCTGTGCTGCTAAGCTGCTCTGTGGCACTTCAAAATGTAATTGTGTGCTTGTCCAAAGAAGTCTTGAATAGGCCAGCAACAAATCACAATAGTTTACAATAGCTCTATCTAGTCTGCATAGGATAGTACTGTGGTGTGTCTGCTTGCATTAGAGGTTGCAGTTTATCAGACATTCTCTCTCCTTTAACTGCAAAGGTTTATAGCTAGTCATACTGACTGAATCAGACCTTTTTAGAGCAGTGATTGCTGAAAACAGCTGTGCGTCGTACTCACAACTTTTTTTCGAGCATTGGTTTTGCAATGGATCTTTCAGACCTTTATGTTGCTGTTAGATATCCTAATTGACTTACGCCAACCAAGAAGAGACAAACACGACAGAAACAAATGGATGCTTGGGGGAGGGCTGTAGACAGACGAGTGGGCAGCGGGTCCTCTGTGTTAGCCCCTTCTGTTTGAAATGGGGCGCATGGATAAGACCATGACGATCAAAGGAGTGGTGCATCGACGCGAAATGCATCAAAGGGGTTGACAATGCTCAGCAGTGCAGAAAAAAGCATAGGAGGAGAGGAGAGGAGGAGTAGGGAGTTAGTCAGCATGACTGCTTTGTGGCCAGATGCAAAAAGCCCATGTGATCATATAATTCCGTAGCTGGCATAAAGGTGAAAAAAGCAGCTTATGATATAAGGTCTTCTGTAAATAGCTGGTCATACCGCATAACATCTTACATAATATAGATCCTTTATAAGACAAAAACGACTTCTTGGTCAAATCTTGGTCTTCTTAATAGCTGATATTGAAGAACTGTTGCAGAACCCATGCCAATGTTTTTTTATGTATCAAGACATATCAAAAGTAAGTGAAGATATGCCACATTGATTCATTACATAACGTTCTTGACGGTTATAAGCTAGTGCACCAGTTCACATACAAGATAGATAGATGGCTTGTTGCAAGTCAAAATACCTTACACTTTACTCTAACAACCATTGCTTGGGCTAGAGTTACCAGTAGTTATCCATGATCAAAGTATGTGAGTTATTATCAGTCTTTTGAATTGGACTTGCCTTCCCATGCATCCACCCGTACAGGGCTGTCCGTATAGGGGCTAAGCGAGGGAAAGACAGTGGGGTTCAATGAAGTCAGAGAAGCAGGCGAGTGGATCCAAGTCATGCGGAGGAAAGGATGGGAATCTGACCAAAGCTGGAATCAAGGCAGACTGCACGCTTTTTGCAGTTTGTTCCTTAATGGTGGCCCATGTCTTGTTATCCCAGTCAGACAGACTTCTGGTCTAGTTAAAAGCAAGCCTGGCAAATGTACTGTTTTTTTCTGTTGCCATTTATCTAAAAACCACCTGTAACCAAACATTTCTCTGTCACAACAGAACGCTAAGAAAATCCTGCATAATCGTTCAAATACACCCAAAGTTACCATGGCAGGCTATTTATAAGTTGTGCATTTTAACTCAAAGAACCACTCCACACTTCGTGATATAGACTTTATTTATGACAAGATGTGTAAATTATATACTTTCATGTGCAATGGTTATTATCTCTTTGTCTCTTGTATTGTGTGCACCAAATGCGAAACCAGTGTTCACCTGTGGCACAATAAAGTCTCTCAAAAAACCAAATCACCGCTCGGTGTACTGTTGTTGTTAATCAGGCAGTGGGTTAGGGTTAGAGCTTTGCTTTGCTTTGGTGGGAGCTTTTTCAGTATTATGCTTAAATTCTGGTGGATGTTGTTGACCTCTTTAAATTCTATTCATTTGAAGTAGGTATTTCACAAAACATGTCTTTCAGTGTTAATTTTTAATACAATCTACAATATGCTCAGTTAAAAGTGCAGCAGGCAAGTCTATATAATTGGGTAAAAATGTACAGGAATGTGAATCGGTCCAAAACACCAACCTCCTGATTCTCTGATCAAACCTATCAAAACGCCTATCCTCATTGGTTAGTGTTTTCCGGGCTTCCACATTTGTTTTAAGAGGCTGAATACAGGGCCGAGGGCGCTCATATAGAGCATCTTCTCTCAGTACATTTGATTTATTGATTTCTGCCAGGAGGTAGGTAATAAAATAATTTTTTTTTTGCTTGCAAATGCACCTTTAAGTTATGCCTAAACTCCCAGTGCAAGGATAAGGCTGTATCAGTATCAGGGTGCAGGTTTAAGGGTGGCTTAGGAGGGATAGGGTGAGGCCCACAGGATTGGGTTAGCTTGTGCAGGGTAATGTTGTGTCAGCTCCCTCTTCCATCCCAGAGAGTAATAACTCTGAGCAACTCCAATTCGGAAAAAAAAAACTCACAATCACACACTCACTCACATGCAGACATGCAAACTCACATGTCACACAAGTGTATGCAAGAGTGGCAGTAACCAGTGCAAGTGTTGGTCCCACAACCCATCTACATAGTCATTTGAATGCATCTACATACTGTTTGTGTCTGATTGTTCCCACAATTAATTGCATGTGTAGCCACTTCATGTGCTACCTTGAGTATAAGCAGCTGTTTGAACATCTGTCCTACTGAAATCTCTGCTCAGGTCTGCACATGAAGCACTCTTTTTTTTTGCAGACAAGTGTAGGTCGGAAGAAACTGATGGATTCGATCCATTGAAAAAGCTTCATTGTTTTAAACAACCAGATGTAATTGCATTAAGCATCCCCGGCATGAACTGTACCAGAGGATCTTCTCAAAGTGCAACACTTCACCTGTTATGCTTGAAAGAGCAACAGTAGAACAACACTTTGCAATCCATACATCTACAGCACCTTAGGGAATTGACCATCTGTAACGCACAATAAAAAGCAATGACGTTTCACTCACATATCTGATTAAGTGAGTCTCATGGTCTTTTGTGGTCTGTTAATGTTACACTTATATTTGCTCTCTTCCGCTCTCCTTCTCTCTCTCTCTCTCTCTCTCTCTCTCTCTCTCTCTTTCTTACTTGCTCTTTGTGTTTGTTTCGTTTGGATTTGCCAAGGAAAATGTTAAGAATTTGATCAGTAGACAAGTAAACAGGCTTATATTCCCTTCTATTACCATAATCTCTTGCATTAGGCTTTATATAATCAGTGTAAGAGGAAAGAAATAAAGAAGGAAAGTAAGAAAGAAAGAAAGAAAGAAAGAAAGAAAGAAAGAAAGAAAGAAAGAAAGAAAGAAAGGTGACCCTAAGCTCTGACCTAAAATACACCATTTAGCACGTTATGCTTTCATTACACTCCCAGGGTGTTAAATGCAATAGAATCAGGTTTGAGAGAAACTGACATAGCAGAAGAAGTCTGGTTAAGTTTGGAACGTTGACTCAAGGGATGAGCTTGGCGCCTATGTATTTACATTTCTCTCATTGTTCTCAAGTGAGTCACAAATGGCTGTCATTACCTCAGTGGCTACTGTTCCCCTCCAGCTGATGTCAGTGGACAAGAACCGTCGTGAAGGAGGAAACGCTGGTGATGGACTTAGGCACTGGAACAAACAATGACTAAGCACCCCACCTTAGCAGTGTTCCTCAGATTGATTATTCACTGGAACATTCTCTCTCTTTCTCTCTCTCTTTCTCTCTCTCTCTTTCTCTCTCTCTCTCTCTCTCTCTCTCTCTCTCTCTCTCTCTCTCTCTCTCTCTCTCTCTCTCTCTCTCTCTCTCTCTCTCTTCTCTCTCTCTCTCCCGCTCTCTTGGGTAGAGCGTGTGTGACAGAGAGAGCTACAAGAAGGGTCTGGGTGTGTGCACATTTGGTGTTTTTAGAACGCTATGTGGTTTTACAAAGTGACCGGTGTTCACAAAAAGGACATCAAAAGTCAAACATTCTCTATCGCTGTTTATCTTTCTCGCTCTTCTTGTCTGTCGCTTGTCTGTCTCACCTCCACTCTCCCTTCCTCTAAGACACACACACACACACACACACACACACACACACACACACACACACATGCACACACAATACCTGAGTGTTCTCACAGATGTAAACCAAGGCACACAGGACAATGCTAGTTTCCACAAATCCAGGGCCAGGGGAAGCCTACTCCCATAAACAACAACTTAATAAAGATGCCTGCTCTCAGTATTATGTTTGGGGATTCTTATCTGAAATGAAAGTATTGACGCCATGCCAATCCAAATATCCTAAGGGGGACACTGAACATACATTTCCTTGGTCTCAGTTGGTCTTTGATGTGCCGTTCCCGGCATTGCTCTTCAATTGTTTCAAATCCTGCTGTACATTATCTTACATATGAGAAGGCTAAGCCTTTCCCACATGCCTCTATAGTATGTAAGGGAGGCTACCCACACCTTGAGGCTAAGGCATTTCATTGTAAAATATTGATACCAATCAAGATACATAAAAAAACGAAAATTAAGTTTTTATTTGGTATTCTATTTCCAGTTCTATCTTGCTATTATTTGTTTAACTAGGAATTATTTGTTTAAGCAGGAACCTCAAATAATTCTTACTATGTATGCTGGCAGTGCCCAACGAATTGCGTCATGCCCACAACGTATAAACCTTAAGGAACGGAATGTGTCATTTGCAATCACCCCTAAGCTATATAGTATTAATATCCTGTGTATTACAGTATATCATAGAGATATACAAATAAGACCACAAAAATTGGAACATAAAAAACTTTTTTTGGGTACTTTTTGGATCTTATTTTAATACAAGTGCTGCCATCTTTGGGTGGCAGTATGAATGCACAATGGTAAAAGTTGTCATGAGTACATAACTACTTTACCCCCAAACCAAGATCGAGCGTTTGCATTATAGATCTCCAGAATTACTTAGCAAGACAACGTGATTTGCTATGAACTGGTTTTGCAAACCGTGATTGATTTGAGGGCTGGGCATAATCAACGAAAAAACTTCACAGCGAAAGAAGCAATTAATAAGGACCTTTATTGTCAAATTTGCGGTCCTCTGATTTACTTCACATTCCTCACCTATTCTGTTTGATTCATCCATTTCAACAATTGTCCTAAAGGGTAATAAGGCCCCATCACAGGCACTGTATCATTAGTATATCAGACTATCCTCCCTTTGTACAGTGGTTATGGTCAATATTGTCTTTTGTTTTGCCATCACCATCATTACTGTTCCCAGAGAAAAATCCTCCTCTCAGTACTTCTTTTACTGTGTAGGAATCTCTAGGAGTAGCATCAGATGTGGCTATTGGTCACCTAGTAAGTCAAGCTGTGATACAGTATAGTCCACTCTCTGAGTTGACATTGGTCGTCACTCAGAACAGAATATCATTCTTCACTCCTTGAAATGGTGTCCCTCTAGCGTGGACCTGTCCCTCTCCTACATTCATGCATTCTGTATGCACACATGTAAAATATTCCTGCAAAACAAACAGTCTATGGTTATTATTCATGGTTGCAATACAGTGACACTAGGTCTGAAATGCCTTTTTGGTTACCTGACAAAGTAAAGAGAAAATGGCCACGTGCAGAATCGAGAATTTAACCATAAATACAATATCCCTTCCGGTTCTTACCTGCAAAGAAGGTCATGAGCATTGACACCCAGCCTAGTATGTATGACCAAGAGAAACGCCAGTCCCCAAAGCGCTTTCCCAGGAAGTTGACCGTCACCCCCGTGTAGATGGCCATGGCCAGCAGCACAAAGAAAGCTTGGAGAGAGACATACATTTGGATACTCCACACACTGCACTTAAAACGCACATTGAAACAGCCTCATATTTATTGGCAGTCCAAACAAATTACTCACTGGAGATGAAGAACATAATCCCTGCAGCAAAGGAGCGGTTGAACCTCTCAAAGGTGGAGAAGTGGGCAAAGGACAGGATGCCAGCAATGATACCTGAGAAGCAAGACATTCCTGATAGAATCATGAAGGCCCGCGTGGCATTCCAGTAGGCTGAAAGAAGACAAAGGAAAGAGGGTTACAAATATGGTGTCTGGTGCTGTAAAACCCCAGATGGAAGACTATCGGGGCTAACGTAAAAAAACGTTGTGCAGCATTAACCAAATTAAATATATTTCATTACCTCGTTTTACCACTAGATGATACTACCTTTAATAGTGCATTATAAAATTTTCATTTCTCACTAGCTCGTTTTACCACTAGATGACGCTGCCTAGTGACATCTATTTGTTTACGGTCATTCAGATTGAACCTAGGTGGTTCCACTTGATTGTTTTTCCCTGTTTGAGCCAACCCCAGTTCCAAGTTGACCCCCTGTGTCCGGCATGTGTCTCACCTATGCTGTCAGTCTGCATGTAGCACTTCCCAGACATGCAGTACCTCCACAGGCCCTGGTGGGCAAAGCTGCCGGAAAGGCGATACTGCATCCAGTAGTCTGTGGCCGTGGAGACCACAAGAAGGATGTTGCCTATGATGGCACAGAAGAGGCCCCCTCCCATGAAGCTGTACATCTTGAGCTGAGACGCTGCTGCAGAGCACCTGAGGACCCAAAGAGTTAGGGCTACCCATCTGTTAATACACTCATACAAACACATCAGCCTTGAGCAAATTTGGGTTTAATTGTGAAGCTTATTTTTCAATCAATATTCCCTGATATAGATAACGAAGTAGGCGTGATTGTTTGTGGCACACACATATCCACATAAACACACACAATGACTCATTGACGTACACACTTGCGTGATATACAGTAAAAAAAATACTCACAGATTCAAGACGAGCTGTAGCTTTTTGAATAACTATATCAGTAGCTTTTATATGATCCTGGCATTGTTTAGTCAAACCGTATGGCTGTTTCTTTCTTTAACACTGCATGAGCATGATTATACCATGCAAAACAGTATGTGAGTTGAGACGGGTAAACACTTTATTTAGGTAGGCCACTATGATATCGATCACGGAAGACGCTGAGTCATCCAGGAACAATTTAAAATGAGAAAATGATAATCTTAAAAAATTGTTGCTGTAATGTTCTAATTTTAGCCTTTTATTTTATTTTATTGTTTCCAAACCTTTGAAACCATCTTGGACCTTATGTGTCAGTTATGGAACCTTGGTAAAAAAGTTTTTCAAATAATTGGTCCATCCCATATTACCATCACACCACCAGTGCCTGACTGCTTATTGACA
Source organism: Galaxias olidus (assembly GCA_026901105.3). NCBI lineage: Eukaryota > Metazoa > Chordata > Actinopteri > Galaxiiformes > Galaxiidae > Galaxias > Galaxias olidus. Next base: position 6,117 of record JAPMUY010004991.1, on the reverse strand, counting down.
AGTTCATTATTAAAATGTAAATGTATTGTCCACCAACCATTCCACCATCCATAGCAAGCCAAGAGATATACTTCTTACCTTGTTTCTTCAGAGGAGTATCCTCTTTATCACCTTTCTGGGTTGAACGGGGAGAGAGGAGGTGATACAGAGAGACGCTGCTAACTGGGAGAGGTAAAGCAAGTCAAAGAGAATTCCACTGGGCTGAATTCCAAAAAGTTATCCTGTCTGTATTTTCTGTTGAGGAAAGCAAAATCCTAACAATTGAAGCCTAACCCCATGTGTGAGATACATTTGAACAAATCGTTACAGGGGGCACATGGCATGTGACCCCAAGCCTTTTGAGTCTTTCACTGTGTGTGTGTGTGTGTGTGTGTGTATGTGTGTGTGTGTGTGTGTGTGTGCGTGTATCTGTGTGTGCGCATGCGTGTGCGTGTGTGTGTGACCACAACAATATTTCTTTTTATGTTTTGTTTGTTTGTAATTGGTGTGTTCCAGAACTGTGGTTGTGCATAGGCGTGCAGTATTGCTGAAGTCAGAGCAACATGCTGAAGCGCACACTTTCCTTTCACTGGAATCACATTGTGTGGGCATGGTGGAACATATAGACGGATGGCCCCTGGTGCTAACTGGTTAACTCTCTCTTTATGATGACACTGTTGAAGGGCACCACAAAACACCGTTAATTGAACCGTTATAGTAGTTTAAAGTGGTTGAATCCTCCTTTATAGAAGTGCTGTTGCTTTCAGTGTGTATTATGTGGAGGTCCTTTGGTAGCCTACATCTCAAAAACTTCAAATAAAAAAATTATGAAAGGTCATCGGATGACAGAAATGGCATTGCCTTCTTCATAGAAGTTGCTGTCATTTCACTGAATAAAATCCGATCAGAGCGAGCAATTAGGCCTGCAATTTCCATTTCAATGTGCCAATCACTGTTAGCATTTGATCACAGATGGTCAGAAGATGCACAACAGATAAAGATGACAAACATACATACAAAATGAAATTGTTACGAGTTTGTTTATATGAAGGTACTTGTCTCCCTAAATTTTTTTAAATGAAGACCAAAGTTACTTGGCCCAAAAACACTATAGCCATAAGAAAAGGTACTGACATAATTTCAATCAGACACTTGACTTAGACCCTAGTTTTCTGACGACAAAATCCTGATCATTGAGCTAAGAATAAATCCTGCCTTTTCAAAGATTGACTTTTCATGGTTTGAATCAAGTCACACTCAGTGACAAAGTTGGCCTATATATCATTTCAACTCAATTTCATGAGATTAATTGCAAACCAATCAAAAAAGACTGAGGATTAAATTAGGGCTTTGTTATGTTTCTCATGTGTCTTGGCCTATATGAAAATATCATCCTTATTGATTAGCCAGTCAAATAGATGAGTAATGATACACTATTTATGAGTTACTTTAGTGATGGTGCTTGTAAGGTACTTCAAGTAATGTATCAGTAAAAGTAAACATTTTACAGCAATTCTATTTTTGGTTTCATTAAAAATTGGGAAATGCCCAAGTCCAAACGGAGACAACGGCACGGTGCTCTTCATTGCTTAAATGTATTTTTCTTGAGTGAAAAACCCCGTGACAACATTTTCTCGAAAGAACCCTGACCTCTTATGATCCGGAAGTTGAAGCCAATCACCATCGTTTTGAGCGGAGGAGTAAAGATGGCTGACAACGGAGCCGCAGATCCTGTTAATAACAATAATAATAAAACTGTCGATTCAGAGGGAACTATTATTAAGGTTACGGTCAAAACCCCGAAAGATAAGGAAGAGATTGCCATCTCGGAAGATGCCTCTGTCACTCAGGTTTGTTTAAATTCTCTATCTGGAGCTGACTCGCATGACTCTAGCCTAGGCTATGCTTCAACGTCATGCCCCTGCCCACTTCACTTCTTGCCTGTCGAACTTGTTAGCACGTTCTGCTATCTTGTTAGCATTGGAGAGACTGTTTTAAATTGTAACAAAGATTATGTTTTACAAAACATATTCTTTACCAGTCACACTAAGTCATGTAAATATTAATAGATAACAATTATGAAGTAGTATTATCCTACTAATTAGATTGACCAGGCAGTATTGAGTTTCGTTTATGGCCAGCTACAAACCGGCTAAATTATTAACGTCAGCTAGCTAGCTAGCTGACGTTAGCCGGTTTATGTAACTATTGAAACTCAATACTGCGTCAATCTATTAGTAGGATAATACTACTTCATAATTGTTATCTATTAATATTTACGTAACCGAAACATGACTGGTAAAGAATATGTTTTGTAAAACATAATCTTGTTACAACAGTCTCTCCAATGCTAGCAAAGATAGCAGAACGTGCTAACAAGTTCGTATAGGCAAGAAATTGAGTGGGCAGGGGCATGACGACGAAGCGCCTAGGCTAGAGTCATGCGGAGTCAGCTCCAGATGGGGAATTTAAACAAACCTGGTGACAGAGGCATCTTCCGGATAATTAATCTCTTCCTTATCTTTCGGGAACGACCATGTATATGTTCCCTCTGGAGTATTGTTATTAACGGATCTGCAACTCCGTTGTCAGCCATCTTTACTCCTCCATCAAAACGATGAGCGCTCAACTCACGCATCATAGAGTCAAATTCTTTCGAGAAAATGTTGTCACAGTTTCACTCAAGAAAAATAAATTTAAGCAATGGCACCATTGCCGACCATTTCTCCGTTGCTTGGAGCATTTCTAATTTTTAATGAGCCAAAAATAAATTGCTGTAAAATATTTACTTTACTGATACATTACTTGAAGTACCTTACAAGTTTACCATAATAAAAACAACTCATAAATAATGTATCATTACTCATCTATTTATTTAATCATAAGGATGGTAATTTTCATATAGGCCAAGACATGAAACATAACAAAGCCTAATTTAATCCTCGAGTATTTTTGATTGGTTTGCATCTCCTGAAATTGAGTTGCACATGATATATTTGTCACTGTAAGAGCCATGAAAAGTCAATCTTTGAAAGGCAGGATTATTCTTGAAACTCAATGATCAAGTTGTCGTCAGAAAACTAGGGTCTAAGTCAAGTGTCTGATTGGGGGTCAGTACCTTTTTCTTATGGCTATAGTGTTTTTGGAATAATTAACTTTATTTTAGTCTTCATTTAAAAAAATTTAAGGAGACAAATACCTTCATATAAACAAACCGTAACAATTTCATTTTGTATATGTTTGTCATCTTGCCTATTGCATCTTCTGACCATCGCAATGATCAAATGCCCAATTGTTAACTGTATTGAAATGGAAATTGCAGGCCTAATAGCTTCGCTCTGATAAGTTTTATTCAGTGAAATGACAGCAGCTTCTATGAAAATGCCGACTTAATCATCGATGACCTTTCATAATTTTTATTTGGATTTTGGGTAAACTACAAAAAAGGACCTCCACATAACCACACTGAAAGCAACAGCACTCTATAAGGGATTCAACCACTTTAAACTACTATAGCGGTTCTTGATGTTTTGTGGTGCCCTTCAACAGTGTCACATCATAAAGAGGATGCTCAATGCTTATAAGCCATCCGTCTATATCCCACCATGCTGCAATGTGATTCCAGTGAGAAGAAGTGTGCCTTCAGCATGTTGCTCTGACTTCAGCAATACCGCGCCTATGCACAACCTGGATTCAGGAACACACCAATTACAAAACAACAAAACATAGAAGAATACAGTTGTGAACACACACACACACACACATATACACACAGATACACACACACACACACACACACCCACACACACACACACACACACACACACACACAGTAGAAAGACTCAAAAGGCTTAGGGTCATACCATGTGCCCCCTGTAATGACTGTTCAAATGCTATCCACATGAATTCAAACTCAATTGTTAAGTTCTCCTCAACAGACAAGTTTTGGAATTCAGCTTAGTGGAATTCTCTTTGACTTGCTACCTCTCCCAGTTAAGCAACGTCTCTCTGTATCCTCCCCGTTCAATTTAGAAAATTGTAAAAGGATACTCTGAAGAAACAAGGAATAAATATATCTCTTGGCTTGCTATGGATAATTGGAAATGGTTGGTGGGCAATACGTTTACATTTTAATAATGGGCAATAATAAGCAGTCAGGCACTGGTGGTGTGAGTGTGAAGAACAGATTATAACTGACATATAAGGTCCAAGGTCAAAGGACAGAAATAATAAAATAAATAAAAGGCTAGAACATTACAGCAACAATTGTTAAGATGATCATTTCTCATTTTAAATTGTTCCTGGATGACAAAGATAATAAAATGATGATATCATGTGGCTACTAAACAAAGTGTTTACCATCTCAACTCACATACTACACGTGATAATCATGCTCATGCGAAGTATTAAGAAAGAAACAGCCATGCGAACATTTAAACAATGCCAGGATCATATAAAAGCTACTGATATAGTTATTCAAAAAAGCTATGTATTTTTTTTACTGTATATCACTTTTAGTATTAATACGTCAATATTGTGTTTATGGATATGTATATTATACAAACAATCACACTTTCACTTCATCAGGGATATTGATTGAAAAATAAGCTTCTATTAAACCCAAATTTGCTCAAAACTTTTATTAATGTTTGTATGAGAATAATATTAACAGATGGGTAGCTCAAGGTGCTCTGCAGCAATACTCAAGATTCTTCTAGCCTAATGAGAACCTCTTCTGAGTGCCATCATAGGCAACATCCCTGCTGTGAGCAACCACAGACTACTGGGTCTGAGCTTGCCAGAATACATAATGGAAAATTACTGCATGTCTGGGAAGTACTACATGCAATTTGTATACATAGGTGAGACACATGCGGACACAGAGTAACAGAACTGGGGTTAACTCAAACAGAGAAAAACAATCAAGTGGGACACCTAGGTTCAATCTGAATGACCGTAAAACAAATAGATATCTAGTGGTAAAGCAGGCTAGTGAAAATGAAAATTTTATAATGCACGTAGATATCATCTAGTGGTAAAGCGAGATTAATGAAATATATTTAATTTGGTTAATGCTGCTGATTTTTACGTTAGCTTGATAGTCTTCAAATGTTTTACAACAGACACCATATTGCTGGCCCTCTTTCCTTTGTCTTCTTTCAGCCTATAGGTGCTGCCTGCAGCCTTTCATGATTCTATCAGGAATCTCTTGCTTCTCAGGTATCATTGCTGGCATCTGGCTCCTTTGCCCACTTTGAAGGTTCAACCCTCCTTGCTGCAGGGATGCTGTTCTTCATCTCCAGTGGTAAACTGTTTGGACTGCCAATGAGGCTGTTTCAATATTAGTTTTAAGTGCAGTATAGATGTATGTCTCTCTCCAAACTTTTCTTCATGTTATCCTACACGGAATTGTACTTCCTGGGGCTGGGTGTCAATACTCATGACCTTCTTTGCAGGTAAGAATTTGAAGAAATATTATGACTATGGTTAAATTCACGATTCTGCAAGTGGCCATTTTCTCTTTACTTTGTCAGGCCAACCAAAAGAACATTTCAGGCCTAGTATGAATAATAACCATAGATGATGTGTGCATACAGAATGCATGAATATACATTTCAAATTTATTATTCTGAAATTGGCAATTAATAATCCAGAAATTGGATATATATATCTAGCTTGACTTACTAGGTGACAATAGCATCTGTCACTGCAGAGATTCTACGCAGTAAAAGAAATACTTAAGAGAGGATTTTTCTCACCAGAATTTAGTAATGATGGTATTAATCTAAAACAAAAAGATAATATTGACCATAACCACTGTACAAGGAGGATAATTTGATATACTAATGATACAGTGCCTGTAATGTAATACCCTTTAGAACAATTATTGAAATGGATGAAATCAAAACCCAAAGAATAGGTGAGGAATGTGAAAATAAATCTGAAAATTTGACAATAAAGGTCCTTATTAATTGCTTCTTTAAGATTGATTATGCCCAGCCCTCAAATCAATCGCGGTTTGCAAAAAATTAGTTCATAGCAAATCGCATTTATCTTAAATAATTCTGGAGATACTAATGCAAACGCTCGATCTTGAACGGGGAGTGTAAAGTAGTTATGTACTCATGACAACTTTAC
>JAPMUY010004990.1:310000-352500 GCA_026901105.3 Galaxias olidus | reverse complement strand
ATGACATGAATTAACAGTAAAGGGGTCCCATCCTGTTTAACATCACACACAACGTGCCTGGTGGAACGTCAGAAGAAGAAGAAGAAGAAGAATTTAGCACTGGACCCCCCTCGGTGGAAATGAACTGGTGCTCAGCCCAGGATGCTTAATGTGTAAGCGTAGAGGTTAATGCTTAATGTGTAAGCGTAGAGGTTAGCGCTTAATGTGTAAGCGTAGAGGTTAATGCTTAACCTAAAGAAGGTTAAACTGGATCAGAGGAAATTAACTGGTACTCAGCCCAGGATTCTTAATGTGTAAGTAAAGAGGTTAATGTTTAATGTGTAAGTAAAGAGGTTAATGCTTAATGTGTAAGTAAAGAGGTTAATTCCTAATGTGTAAGCGCAGAGGTTAATGCTTAACATGTAAGCATAGAGGTTAATGCTTAATGTGTAAGCATAGAGGTTAATGCTCAATGTGTAAGCATAGAGGTTAAGGCTTAATGTGTAAGCATAGAAGTTAATGCTAAATGTGTAAGTGTAGAGGTTAATGCTTAATGTGTAATCATAGAAGTTAATGCTAAATGTGTAAGCATAGAGGTTAATGCATAATGTGGAAGTGCAGAGGTTAATGCTTAATGTGTAAGCATAGAGTTTAAGGCTTAATGTGTAAGCATAGAGGTCAATGCTTAATGTGTGAGCGTAGAGGTTAAACTGGATCAGGGAAAAGATTCCCCTCTGGGATCAGCCTAATAATCGTCTTCCAAAGCTTCTTTATCTCCTCCTGTTACTTAAGCAGGAGAGCAAGTGGGAGGGAAGCTCGAGAGAACACCGGGATGCATGGAACTGTCTGTGTGTTAAAGTGTGTGTGTGTGTGTGTGTGTGTGTGTGTGTGTGTGTGTGCGTGTGTGCGTGCGTGCGTGTGTGTGTGTCTGTGTGCGTGCACGCTAATGTCTCTGGTGTATGCGTGTTTGTGTGTGTGTGAGCATGTATGTGTATGTGTTTACGTGTGTGTGTGTGTGTGTGTGTGTGTGTTAACATGTGTGTGTGTGTGGTTGAATCGGTTTTAGAGAGCATACATTTGGAAGCATTTGGTCTTTACGAGTGAATGAGTAAGGAAGGCAGCAAAATGTGTGTGTATGCGATTGTGTGTCAATGTGTGTTTGTGTGTGTGTGTGTGTGGGGGTAAGTGAGTAAGAGTGTGTGAGTGTGTGTGTGTGTGTGTGTGTGTGTGTGCACACGTGTGTGTGTGTGTGTGTGTGTGTGTGTGTGTGTGTGTGTGTGTATGCATGTGTGTGCATGTGTATGTATGCGTTTGTGTGCCTGTGTGTCTATGGGTAAGTGTGTTAAGAATGTGTGTGTGTGTCCTGAGAGAGGAGAGGAGAGGAAAGGCGTGTGTGACTCGTTCTCCCCTCAGGGCCTGTGAGCACTACTTAGCTGTGACCAGAGTAGACGTATCTCCAGCGCTCCTCCTCATTCTGCCTCGGTACACACAGGCCTCAGCAAGCAGAGGGGAAGTCGCTGTGTAACTCAGGCCGTATAACTTGAAGCCTATGGAAATAAAGATCGAGCCCGCATCCCCTCTACAGAGGCCTGTGTTTACAGAGGCAGAATGTAGAGATGGGGCTGATGCATATGGAAATAAAAGATCTAGCCCGCATCACGTACGTGCCCCGTTTGCTGATGTGTCACCCGGTGACATTATAAAACCTCAATCAAAAGCATGAGGCTGTGTCATAAAGAGGATTATTCTTTAATGAAAAACATCTAACGCCCTCCAGTGCCTCAGACAACGACACAGCCCTCATGAGTACGGTGTTAATAAAAGCAGGACACCTTAAAGCATAGAATTATAGACCACCTACACACACACACACACACACACACACACACACACACACACACACACACACACACACACACACACACACACACACACACACACACACACACACACACACACAGACACACACACACACACACACGGATGTTGTCGAGGAAACCCCCCCTGGTCTTGTTGCGATGCTTTGCTGGTCAGGTTGTCGGCACTGAAGCTGTAGACGCACTCAAAGAAGACCGTCGACCGAGGAACAAACTAGCACTGGAAAACAACTCCACTCCCCAGACTTTACGTTCAGATAGACTCGCGGGTACAACGTCAACGTTGTTCAAACTGCAAAAGATGATCATTACAGAACATGCTGAACATCCCTGACCAACAAGAACACGAATAAGTGCTCTAGCTAGCCGAACATTTGTTTGCCTTCGGTGCTGTTTGTGACGTCCCACTCCACCAGAACAGGACCATAATTACACTTTATGCATGGATCCATTGACCATAAAAAAAGTTGAAGTAATTTAAATGTATTATACAGTTCCATCAGGATATTTATTTGCCTGCAGTGTTGCTTGGAGCCTCCCACTCTACCCACATTCAGACCTTCAAAGACCCCCCTAATAAACCCCACATACATCCCCATATACGCTCTCACACACCCCTAGAAACCCCCTTATAAACCCTTATGAACCCCATATATACCTCCTTACATCCTTTATGCATCCCTTCATCCATCCATCGTACACCCCTTCATACCCTCATAGGGACCCCCTATAAACCTCTCATAGACCACCCTATGAATCTCACATAAACCCTTCATACGGCCACTCAGAGACCCCTCATACACCCCCCCCCCCCCCCACACACACACACACACACACACACCCCTACCCCCACACCACCCCCCATGGGAGTGACGTACCGAGGAAGCGGAAGGTCCGCCTCACCAGAGGGTTGAGGTAACAGCAGTCTCCCGTGGCAACCGTCTTCTCCGAGCGGTCGAACTCTTTGGACGTGTACTGCACCAGGAACAGCACCGTCTCCGCAATGGTTATCTGAGGAGAGAGAGACAGAGAGAGAGAGAGAGAGAGAGAGAGAGAGAGAGAGAGAGAGAGAGAGAGAGAGAAGAGAGAGAGAGAGAGAGAGAGAGAGAGAGAGAGAGAGAGAGAGACATAGAGAGAGAGAGAGAGAGAGAGAGAGAGAGAGAGAGAGAGAGAGAGAGAGAGAGAGAGAGAGAGACATAAAGAGACAGAGAGAGAGAGAGAGACATAAAGAGAGAGAGAGAGAGAGAGAGAGAGTGAGAGAGCGAGAGAGAGAGAGAGAGAGAGCTTTTGTTATAACCCAGCTAATTAATTAAGTTTCTGCCACACAACATCGATCAAAGTTGACGTTGCTGTCAAAGCCGTTTTATTTTGACATCTCTCTTTGGCTGGGAACCAAACAGAGCTGGCCCACTGGCTGCAGTTCTGGCCTCCCACCTCTAGAGGCAGCAGCTAAACTACTAGGGGTGCATTCAGGAGGAGCAGAGCTCTTTCTGCATGCCACTTTTAATTACAGAGGCAACAAGTCCATGTGTGTGTGTGTGTGTGTGTGTGTGTGTGTGTGTGTGTGTGTGTGTGCATGTCTGTCAATCTGTGTTCATTTGTGTGTGCGTGCGTGCGTGCGTGCGCGCAAGCATGTGTGCTTGCCGAATGCTAACCTGAAGCCAGGATTTGACACACTTCACTCTGTGAAACATGTGCACATTTGTATGTGTGAGAGTGTGTGTGTGTGTGTGTGTGTGTGTTTGTGTGTACTGAATGCTAACCTAAAGCCAGGATTTGAAACACTTCCCTATGTGAAACAATTGTACATTTGTGTGTGTGCGTGTGTGTGTGTGTGTGTGTGTGTGTGTGTGTGTGCTTATTTGAGTGTGTGCAGAATGCTAACCTAAAGCCCGGATTTGACACACTTCCCTGTGTGACACATGTGCACGTTTATATGAGTGTGTGTGTGTGTGTGTGTGTATGTGTAATGTGTGTGTGTGTGTGTGTGCCTGCCGGATGTTAACCTAAAGCCAGGATTTGACACAGTTCCTTCTGTGAAACAGCATGCAGCCAATTCTCAGTGCAGTGATTGTGTGTGTGTGTGTGTGTGCGTGTGTGTGTGTGTGCGTGTCCGTTACGCCCCGTGGACCTGTCACTAATGATACATACTAAGCGCCCCCACCCCCCTTCACAGGAGTGGAACAGCAATGCAACATTCACCCAGCCCCTATGAGCGCGTTTTAAACTGCTGTTTTATTCAGAAACTAAATGAAACGTAAAGTGAATCGTTAAGTCGACAGCAGTGATCTGCGAAGGCCTTGCTCGTAGGGTCAGTGTCGTCTCATGATTCAAAGGGTTCCGTTGATTCATTTGAAATGACATTGACGCTAAAGACTGCGGATGTGTTGAGGCAGGACTCACACAGGGGCTGGGTGACTGAGATAGCAGAGGTTACGGTGGAGAGATTAGGTACTCAACCAAACCAAACGTTCAGGAAAGGAAGGGGCTTACTGGGTAACCCAACGATTTATCTGCTCTCAATCCAATTACCTCCAATCGTTTCAAGTATAACGTATAAAATCAATAGATTTGTTATTGAGGACATAGAGAAGAACTTCATACCAACTTTAACTTGAAAAAACAGCAAGTTTTTCTTCCAATATCACCCATTGACCTTAGACAAGCAAGCAGAGTCTACACCTACAGCCAAAGCACTCATCTATATATTCCTCGGTATAATTGACATTAATACAGCATATGGCCTAAAGCAGTGAAGGTACGTGGGATGCTTCCTACGCTATATTGTGATATTATGCACTAGGGCAGGGCGATTATACAATTTGATCAATTCATTCTATTGTATATGTTAGCAGCACAATCTGTAAAAAGGAAAAATCTGGAAAAATAGGATTTAAACAAGGAGGATTTAAACAAGCTGCAGAATTGACCTAGTAACGTTATTTTTTTTCTTTTAAATACATAAATGCAATGAAACCCCCTGATTTAAGGAAGGGAACACTTGTCTGCTGAATGTATGTGAGCACTGTGTAAAAATACTAAATAGTAGTGATCTCTGTTGCGTTGCCTTTAGCGCCTCACGTTATTTAACCCTTATTTGCATTTTAATGTAATTATGACAACCTCTCAAAGTTGCAAGCTAAATTTGGTGTAGTGTGCAAAGCCAGTCTTATGATGCATAAAGTGCTGTGTTGTGGCCATGTAGGCCACATAAAGTTAAACACACAGGTTTCGTTCTGATTAAAAATATATAAACAACTTTTGCTGCCCGCTAAAATAAATATTGCCCAGCCTTGAAAATGCACATATAAAAGGGGTACTTATGGCTGGTAAATACTTTATTGGGGTGCGGTGAAATAAATATGTTTAGTACAACTGGTTGCGGGGACAGTATTTAAGCAAATGGAAGCTTGCACATGTGATGGCTCTCAGACATGTAAAGTGCTAAGTGGTTCAGTAAACACACCATAATCCCGGAGACACTATCTCTCTTCTTGTTTGTTTTTTTTTTACAGCTGTGAAACGTTAAAATTAGAAACACGTTAGCGGTTGCCAATGGAAACAGACTGGGAAGTGAGGGAATGAGCAACATGCCACAAGCAGAACTAAAAGTAACTAGAGACACAACGCAGACCCACAACTTATCAGGGCAATTAGCTATGGCACATCTAAGATGGTCGCCACAAAACAAAATGATCTGATCTGTTGTCAAGGGCAACAGCTTTACTATAATTAGGCACCACAGCTGATATAAACGAGATAAACCCGTAAACAGGATCGACTTTTTACCTAGTTTAAACTTAATAGATATGACAGCGCTACAAGTCACAAACAAACAAACGGTGTCAAGTTATTTATTCATTTTAAAAAGTGTCCGTCATTTCCTGGCCGTATAAACAAAAGTTATCCGTGTCCTTTCAAATCATCAAAAAAAAATCCAAACCCTTGGCCATCAACATTGAAAACTAACTTGGTTATTTTTTTTCCCTCTTCAAGTGGAGCCCTCACCCAAGTCCAGTGGAAAATACTCTGAAGCGAAAGCCGCAGACACGATCCTTATGAGTTTATATCAGAGCTAAACCTACAGGCAAGACAAGTATAGAGAATTGGACCGGCAACCTTTTGACCTCCAGCAGTCAGTCAGACGTTTCCACCTGGCTGGCCACCGAGACACACAGAGTTCTGTCAGGGAAATAAAGTAAGTCCGGCTGTCGACCTCGTGTGTGTATATCTAGGTGAGCGCATGCACGTAACCGTGTTCATAAAAAGTGTGTACACCGGTCTCACAGTGTGTGTGTGTCTGAAACGCGGTCACGAGGGAGTCTGCCAGTCCAGCTCTCAGGCCTGCAGGTGAAGCGTGCGAATTCCCCCGACACACAGGTGCTGGCACGGTGATTTATTTAACATGGCTGTTTGGGGGGGGGGGGGGGGGGTTTGAAATAGCGAGATGTGGGGAGACAGAGAGAGGGAGAGAGGAAGAAAGAGGGAAAGGGTATGTATGTGTGGGGGGAGGGAGGAGCGGGGTATGGAGAGAGAGAGAGAGAAAGAGAGAGAGAGAGAGAGACAGAGAGAGAGAGAGAGAGAGAGAGAGAGAGTTCAGGTGTGATGATATATTACACAGGGCAAAGAAAAGAGGAGAACCAAGTAAGAAACGAGAGGGGACAATCGCTTTTTTCTTCTTCTATCTCTTCTACTCTCCTTTTTCTCTACTCTCATACTCTCTCTTCTTTCTCTCTCTCTCTCTCCCCTACTCTCTCTCCTTTCCCTCTCTCTCTCTCTCTCACTCCTTTCTCTCTCTCTCTCTCTCCCCCCTATTCTCTCTCTCCTTTCTTTCCCTATCTCTCCCTCTCCCTCTCCTCCCTATTCTCTCTCTCTCTCTCTCTCTCTCTCTTTTCCTCCGGCTCCATACCCATGTCTTCCCTCCGTATGTGGGGGAGGCTGATGGATGGCCCAGTGCCTGACCAGGGACCCCCAAAGCCTGGATCTAGTTCACCTCCATCCTGCCCCTCTGGCTAACCGGGCCAGGGATGCATCCTCTTCAGACAGTTTCTGCGTCTTTCACTTCACTTCAAGGATGCGCCCTGCCCGCCCCACACAGCTCCAGGGCCTACAGCGTGTAATATGTCTAATGAGGTGGAGTTGCACAGTACTACAAATTGTGAGATGGAATGTGTGTTATGTAATTTCATATCCCCCCCCCCCGGAGGGAAGTTGAAACGTAACTGACATAGGCAGAATTCGGAGGATTCGGGGGGGGGCAGGGTTTGTGAAAGCTCATTAGAGCAGTCTAAAGTGCTCTTATTAATTTATATATATATATATATATATATATATATATATATATATATATATATATATATTTATTTATTTTTTTTTTATTTTTTTTAAGATCCGGAATTTAAAACAAAGAGGTGGAAGTTCTATGTGAGAACAGTGTGTAAAATGCTCTGGTCACATTTTAAAGTCACTTTTAAATAACTACAACATAACAAAACTGTCTTCCCTAATGTGTTTTAAGGACAATTAAATAAGACAATTACAGGAACATGACACAATAAAGGAGGTCAAAGTGCATGCGCCTACACCTCGGCCTGACCTCTGTAGACACAGCCAAAGGCAGAACTAGCGGGCGGCTAGTTCTCAGGGTTACACGAACAAAAGATGAGTAAAGTCAGGATTACATGACGGAGATTACAGAGTATAATCTGTGCATTGTTATACATGCCTGACTCGAGGTACATGGGAGAGCTGGATTATTGTCATTAATGTTATGTGTCAAAACACATATAGGGGGCTTTTAGAAGGGTGGGTATAATGGGTTTGGAACGGCGATGTTTCATGTTCACCAGAGTGTGTGTGTGTGTGTGTGTGTGTGTGTGTGTGTGTGTGTGTGTGTGTGTGTGTGTGTCTTCATAAAACTGTGCCACACAGGCTGATGCTATGCTATATTAGTTACAAGAGAATACATGGAGAGGGATTTACTGATCCCTACACAGCAGTCCTCATTGAATCCCTACTAGCCTTTCCCTCCCTTTCAAGAATGGTATCCAACTTTCTTGCTAACGCTAACACAGACCAGAACCACTGTAATGTAATAAAGAGGGTGATTAGCTCATATTTCCTGGGGAAGACAGTATGAATGCAAAGACCACCAGGCTAATATCAGGAGCCTTGTCCCATGCAGTCTTATTGAGCTGAGCATGGTGGGAGTACATAACCCATGGTGTGACAGCTCTTAAGCGCCCCCATTACCCCATTACAGAACTAACACCACACCAAAACAATATGGACTTATTTGGAGAAATGTCAGGCAATGTGGGAGATAAGTTCTACCAGCAGCTACGACTTCGGTCAACTTTACAAAGCATGTTTCCATGTTCCATAATCCGGAAAGAGCAGATATTACTCTGAGTTCCGTTCCCTGCATTTTACATTGGTCTTTAATCCGCCCTTGTGAATCTATGAACCATAAAACAATAAAAGTAACCACTGGATGAGAATGAACAGCGTCCTCTCTATATATATACACTGTATCTCTCTTTATGCCTCTCTCTCTCTCTGTCTCTATCAGTCAGGGTCTCTCTCTTACAGTGCCTCTCTCTGTGTCTCTCTCTGTTTGTATCTCTCATTGTCTCTCTCTATTTCTTTAAGTCTCTCGCTCTCTCCCCCTCTCTATCTCTCTCTCCCTCACACTTTCTCTCTCTCTGTCTGTCTGTCTCTCTTTATGTCTCTCTCTTTCTCTCTCTCTCTATCACTCAGGTTATCTCTCTCTGTGTCTCTCTCACTATGTTTTTATCTCTCTCTGTCTCTCCCTCTCACCCCTCCCCAGTCAAACTTCCATTCTCCCATTCACACTCTCCCATTCGCGTGCTGCCATTCACAGTGCTGTTGTTGTTGTTTTTGAATTGGGCTCGTAACCATGCCATCCATCACCCTGCGAGTAGGGAGTCAGCAGACATTTCTCCAGAGGCGGCGGGGTGTAGCGCGTGTTGCTCAAGTGTTAGTTTGTCGCTAAACACTTTACTCTGTCTTCAGCCAGACAGCCAGCCATCGTGACTGGGAGATTGGGGGGAGAGGGGGGGGCATAGAGTTTTAAATCCTCGAACATTTTATCCACTCACCGTTGCGTGTAAGTGTTGATTAGTCGCTGAGCACGGTACTCTATCTTCAGCTTGACCGCCCACTGAGAATGACTAAGATTATAGTCTTCAAAATAACAAAAACTACAATTCCAAGAGTTATGAAAGATAGAAGGTAAGGGATCTTACCGCCACACAAAACCCAGACAGTTATGTAGCCGTGGGTTAGCCGCTGAGAATGGCACGTTACATCAAACAAGACAGCTTGCAAACTCAGCTGCCGAAAAGGGCAGCCAGTTCTAAAATGTGCTAACTTATAATAAATTCTGTGCCAATGGCTCATCCCAAGTATTGGGTCACCCCATGTGAACGCTTGTTAAATCCATTCTAAGATTTGACTCTTAACTATTCTTCTTTAGTATTATAATAAGGTTCAAACTAAAGTTTTACAAAAATATTCAAGTAAAACCTTAGTTCTCTGATATTAAAATGTGAAAAAAAAAGAATGCGCTAGGAATTAAAAATGGCTGGGAGTGGGCCCTGTCTGTTATAAGGCAGCCTAACAGACTCTGACTCACCTGGCAGGGCTGCCTCGCTCACTAATGGTCCGCTCTCCCGATGTGTTTACGTTCTAGCAGGAGACGCGGAGATCAATACGGATTTTCCATGCAATCGCTAGACAAACAGGTCTGGCTGTAATGAAACAAACCCACATGGATACATCACAATGTGTTGGTAGAGGCACGGAGGCAGCCCCCAAAGGGCAATGGGTATTGTTATTAGATTGTTATTAGGCTGCCGGTTCGGCTCGCTGTCTCCCTTTCTCTCCGTCTCGGTCTCTCAAACACACAGAAACGCAGACGTACACGAGTCTTATGAAGCGCTGGGCGGTCGGGTTTCTCGCCACAGAGGAGCACCGGAGAGTGATGGAGCCACCTAAACCCACATCGCAGTGGAACGGCGGCGACATGGCTGACTGACACACAGAAAGACAGACGGAAAGGCACACATACATACAGACATACAAACTGAGAAACTGGGGAAGGGGGGAATATGTACGGGGTATAGGGAGCCAAGTGTTGGGCCAGTTTACTGTAGTATGATGATGATGATGTTGATGATGATGATGATGATGATGATGATGATGATGATGATGACAGTGGCAAACATAAGTAACAATAGCCAGCCACTTTATTAGAAACCTTAATCTACATTACATGTTGTTTCAGTTAACCATCTGTGTTGCCCCTTTCCATGTTACTCTTTTCTCCAAAACCTCGGAGACCCCTTCTGGCCATGCGGCCCCTCCAGAGACCATGTGGCCCATATTTCCTTTGGCCTAATAGAAAGTGACAAGGCTATAACAGTACAGAGATCTGCCCTTGGTTCAGTGAGTCAAACATTTGTCTAGAGACCGTCTGCGTCTCAATAAAGCACAACAGGGAAAAAATTATAAAAAGGGTTCAAATTTGACTGATAATTAATCTATATGGTCGAGTGTCAAGATGTACACATGGAAATTGTCTTTAGAGAAAAATGTATCCAATTAGCAGCGGTGTGAAATGAAAATGATCAGCAAATGCACAATACGTGTACTGCATCAGAACGCTAGAAACTCTGAATGATACAAAGGAAAAAAAGCTTAATGTTCGATCTGTATGTTGTTACATTATTTTATCACCGTTTCTCTTTACTTGCGTCCTACTTTCAAGGGAGAAACGTCCACGGCAAAACCAAAATGTCTGTCTCCCTTTTCAGGATGTTTTTAAAAACGTCAAACCAAATTGAAGTGTATTTCAGATGTCAACTGGCCACAGTCACAGTGACCACGGGCAGGTTTGCTCCAGTGCCAAAATAAACTAACTGAGCCCGACAAGCCCATGCAGATTTCGGGTTAGTCATCCACTTCTCTGCTGGTGCTGTTTGGGATAGAACCCCCCCCCCCCCCCCCCCGCCACACACACACACCCACACCACACACACACACACACACACACACACACACACACACACACACACACACACACACACACACACACACACACACACACTCTCTATTCTGTCAATACAATCACTTTTCAGTTTGAAAGTGGATTAATTGGCACGATAGAAGCTTGGCAAGTCATCACAATGTAAGCCATGAAAACCCCACTGTAACTACTTTCTGTAAATGACAGAAATGTGTCACTTATACAGTAATTCAAACAAATTATTCCTACTCTCTTTCTTATTTTGTCTGTCTTTGGTTCTCTGCTCTTTCATGTTTACTGTCACTCGAAGGTTTTTCTTTCTTTTCTCTCACAACAAAGAAGACCCTAGAGATCGGGTGATGATTCAAAAAGAAAAAAGAAAAGTAGAACAACACAGTGGAGAATCCACAAATTGACACTAAATCAACATTTCCTCCCAAATAACAAAAGCCCTCGACCTCCAGTGTATCAATATGTCTCTATCAAAACTTTTAAAGTGGCGATCTGAAGTGACAGATTTATCCAGCGTTAATGTGTCTGACACTGAGTCTTGGTCGCATGGCTGTCTGGGTAACACTCGAGGTCTGAAACAGCAGAGGCGGACTTTTTTGATTCAAAGTGACTTACCAGTGCAGACGCAGTGCCTTTTCTTGACAAGCTCGGCGCATTACATAGGCTGGATGAGAAAGATTTTTGTCAAATCGTAAAATATGTATAGGACACTTTACCAAATTTAAATAAAAGATACAGCTGTTATAACTGGCCACATTCACTGGGAACAGAGAAACTGCCTCTGACAAAAAATCTACGGGATATAAAATATTAAAATTTAAATATCCGAAAAAATGGGACATACGTTACATAACACTTCAACGGTCACATTATTATAATACAACTGCAAGCAGTGATCCGGTGGCCAGCATATAAAATGAACGACAGTAAAAATAACTTTAAGAAAAAAAAGAAAGAAGAAATTTCAAAATAAGAAGAGAGAAAAATAAAAAAATAAAGAGAACTTTGGTTTGAATGGTCATAAAACTCTCAGCCAATGGAGGAGGTCGCACACCCACCAACCTACACGACCTTCAGTATCCTTAAGATGATGTGCAAAATTTAAAAACCTTATCTGTTACCGAACATAATGCACCACCAGCACTTGCAGAAAAAAGTGCTCTTTTTTTTAGGCAATCCAATAGGAACAGTTGAGAAAGTTGTATTTGTATAGTAGCGAATTCGGGAAGATCGAAAGAGACAAATCAGCGGCCACATTAGTGTATTAATGTGGAATGCAAATAAAGTACCATATATTGAAGAGATCATATTCATTATAAAACAGCCATACCCCATCCCGACCACTGCGCTCTGCCACTGGATGTCGCCTTGTTGCCCCCTCACTCTGCGAAAGGGACAGCCTGGCACCCCGGTCACGACTTTTCTCTGTCCTTTTCCCTCAGTGGTGGAATGACCTCCCCACGAACATTAGGACCGCAACATCTGTGTACACTTTCCTCCGAAACTTGAAGACTCACTTGTTTCTTGAAGACTCACTTCGGCTCTTAAATGTGACGTTGCGTCTACCTAGCACTTTTACTTGATATACTAAGTAATTAGTTGCACTCAAATTGTTTGTAGTTGGTTTGTGATGGTTCTATTTTGTATCCTGATGTTTAAAATAGCACTTGCTTAGCTCTTATTTAGATGATTAGGTCAGGGATGCAATGTAATGTAATGTAATGTACCAAAGAGACCAGGTTAAATTTAATTAATGATGATGTTTTACTCTTTGATGATAAGCATAGGTCATGGGGGTCTAGCTGAGTTTATAGGCCAGAGAGTTATTAGTTATTAGCTTCTTAACATAACAGGTCCAGAGTTATTAGTTGTTAGCTTCATAACATAACAGGTCCAGAGTTATTAGTTGTTAGCTTCATAACATAACAGATCCAGAGTTATTAGTTGTTAGCTTCATAACATAACAGGTCCAGAGTTATTAGTTGTTAGCTTCATAACATAACAGGTCCAGAGTTATTAGTTGTTAGCTTCATAACATAACAGGTCCAGAGTTATTAGTTGTTAGCTTCATAACATAACAGGTCCAGAGTTATTAGTTGTTAGCTTCATAACATAACAGGTCCAGAGTTATTAGTTGTTAGCTTCATAACATAACAGGTCCAGAGTTATTAGTTGTTAGCTTCATAACATAACAGGTCCAGAGTTATTAGTTGTTAGCTTCATAACATAACAGGTCCAGAGTTATTAGTTGTTAGCTTCATAACATAACAGGTCCAGAGTTATTAGTTATTAGCTTCATAACATAACCGGTCCAAAGTTATTAAGTATTAGCTTCATAACATAACAGGTCCAGAGATATTAGTTATTAGCTTCATAACATAACAGGTCCAGGGTTATTAGTTATTAGCTTCAGAACATAATAGGTCCAGAATTATCAAACTGGTTCACATCGCGTGTTTAGACTTGTAAAGTTTTTGCTTTATTTTAGTTCAACGTTTTATCTTTTACCATGTGAAGTGTCTATGGACGCTTATAAATAAAATCTATATTTGTATTAATATAACAGGTCCAGAATTATTAGACTGGTTCACATATAACTGATCCAGAATTATTAAACTGGTTCATACATAAGAGAGATTGGTCAGTTAACTCTCTCTCTGACATACAGACAAAAACACATTTTCCCTTACTTGGCACCATATTGAGTGGGGAGTAATTTGCATAGGCGGCCATACATAAATGCTGATCATTTATATTAAAGCAGTCAAAAGATGAGACCAGAAGCTAAGCTTCAGGGTTTGAAGAATATACTTTTTTTAAACTTTTCAGTATAGAATTACTGACTGGGACTCAACAGTTACAAAGGCTGTGTAATTGATGGTGAGGAGTCGATCTTGCAAAGTAAGATATGTCCCGAAAGTGTTTATTAAAGATTAAAAAGTTTGTTCCGGTTAGGAAAATAAGCGCATGTATGATTTCACTTGTTTGTTAATGGCACCCTTATTAAACTTCAGGATCTGATTTCACTTCCATGCAAGACATCCAATGCTTCTTCAGGAAGTGAACACTGCTTGTTGTTTGGCTTTATATTAATCTGCTTGCATTTTTTTTTATCTGTTTGTATTTTTAAGTTACTTAAGTTTTTGAGGAACCGACATGTATAATTCCTGTTGACTCAAAAACCAAAACCGAACACTCTTTATGGTCTTCAGGAAAGCTTTCCTCGATGGTTTTTATGTATTATTAAATCAATTTGTACCTTCCTCCCCCAAAAAATGCTACATTTATAACACTAAAATATACTGACCCAAATTCTGAAAAAATCAAATATGTAATTTTCTTCAATCTTGTCTGTGCATTTGAGGATGTCTCTCTACCCACACCTTCAAATATGCATGGCATCTTTTCAAGTGCTGTGTCAAGTCTCAAGCACAGCGTTTCAGTCTGACACTAATTGGTTGAGTGCTTTCAGTAGCGAAGCCTCGATGCCATCCCTACGAATGCAGATTGGAAAAGAAAAACACAACTTTGAAAATCAGAAGATAATTAAGGGCTGTTTTTTTTCATCAGTTATTCCGTCTTATTGCTAAGCGTAATGACAACATAGGATATTGCCACAAACAATTGGACGGAGTTAATGCGTGAGAACAAATTGATGATGCTGCAGAACCGAATTCAAAGCAACCAAGCAAACAATAAATAAAATAGGTGATGTGACACCCCAGTTTATTTTTTTTGGTTCCCTGCCTACAATTTGAAGCCTTCAACAGTCGATCTATTTCACTTCAAAATCTAAAAGCTATTCAGACATAAATACTGTGGCATCGGCTTGCTAGAGTGTGCCATAATTGGTTTGGATGCAGACAGACTGTTACTAGTAGACTAGCCCTTGTACTGTACGTCTGATTTAGTAACACATTAATGGTATCAACGCTTCTGAGCCTTGGCATTTCTAATGGGATTTATCTAAGCTGGGCAGAGACTGGCGAGTAGGCACATTGTGCCCAACAAAGTCACTATCTACCGCAGAACTGCAAGACAAAATTGAGCTACTACTTGGAGCTTTAGGCAGTTTCGTCTTAAAATCGTACCGAATATGGTTTTAAAATGATCAGTTTCTTCATATGATACATCAACATTTACAAGTGTTGCTCATTTCTTGACGTTCCACTGCTGCTGTGCTTGTGTTTACTCTCTCTAATCCAAAACACATGTAAAAATACACCACTAATCCCGCACAAAGACCCGGAGTGTCCATACAGCTATCCCCGAATAATCCCCGGACGCTTAGACAACTCAAGCATAATCCATTGATCCCATTCCAAATGACAAGACAATTCAGAATGCATTTCATGTTGGGTAATCTATAACAGAAGGTTTTCCATGTCACAGTGGGTCTGTGGGTAAGCCTACAAATGCTTAAGAAGCGGATTCATTCCTATTGTATTATTATTATTACGTATGATAGCTACAAGTGATACTAACTGTACATACACTACTATAAAAGAGCTGCCTCTCTGCTGCCGTTTAGTTTCTATACTGGCGAAAATGTCAAATCTCAATTGATCTAAATAAAGTTAATAGCAAAGCTGTTACTTTTGTATTTAAATAAAGTTAATAGCAAAGCTGTTACTTTTGTATTTAAATCGTAACCTCTAATAACTGTGTGTGTGTGTGTGTGTGTGTGCGTGCGTGTGTGTGGGGGGGGGGGGGGGGGGGGGGGGGGTTAATCCACATAATGCTGCCCACCTGTCGATTCTCAGCCAGTGAGGAAAACTCAATACTTTGTATCTCCTCTGCTCAAACCGATAAGAAATGTTTGAGCTGAAGGCTCCCACTGAGCCTGCTCCCCATCGCCAATACATCTCGATACAAGGTCGCTAAGTGTCTCCACCATCGACTCGAGTGTTTTCCAAACAGCACGGCCCGATCTAAATCAATGTGTTGTTCAGATTTCCGTCTATTTTCCAGATCATTCTACTCAGTAAACCAAAAAAAAAGGTTTCATCAGGTGCATGCTACCCAAAGATATCCAATATTCAGTCAGCGGAGCGCTTTCAAATGGAGTAAACAGGGTTTACTTTGTGGGTACATTCCTACTGATAAAAAGACCAAAACAAGGCTGTTTTATACTGTATAAATATGGAGCAGCGAGACTACCAGAATGAATCAACTTTATTTCTTATTTACTCTGTGAGATAAAGGTGGATGGAAGCCTTTCTAAGAGGTAGATTTCCTGGGAAAAAAAAGTTCCCACTGCATTCTGCAAGTTACTTCAAACAAGTGTCGTCTGTTGAAATATTCACACTTAGTGAACATATCTCAGGTAGATAATGATGTCTACCGCGTATACCCCATGTCCTTCCTTTAAGTAATGCAAAGTCCTAGTCCTAACCCAGAATAGAAACCTTCCCAGATTTAAACACCAAATTATATGATGTCCCTATGGATTTTAGATCAGAGTCCTCTCTGAAATCGATGATGAATGCAGACTTAACTCATCACGACTTTCAACCGGACCATACACTCAATCGTTCTACGATCTAAAGAGAACCCTGAAAAGCAACTTCTGACACTTCAGAGTCTATTCCGTATAAATCTATACAATCTGTGCTTCACCGACAGCACCTCCGCGTTTGTCGCCTCAGTCCCAAAGCTGGGATGCTATTGGCTGGAGGGAACAGTCCCTGTTTTTTTATCCTGCCAATCCTGTGATGCTCATCTTCACTGGGAATCCAAATGAGGTGCATGATGAAAAGAGAAAGAACTCGAGAAAAGGGGAAGGAAACGAGAGAGTATTAACACTGGGGGATTACTGGTGGCAATCAGTTAAATTATCTATTTTCTAAGGATCTGGAATTCAAAAAAGCTGAAGACTTGCATGATAAATTACCCAGCATGACAGGATTTGGAATACAAAGACTGAATACTTGCATAATAATCATTATTGTAATCTATAGAGATTGCTGAAATATAAGACTCTATCTATCGATTTTCAATGCATTTTTTGTCTGCCAGAGACAAGACACTGTGAAATCATATCAGGTTGGTTTGTTTATTTGTCTTTCTTTTTACAGAATGAACCTTCACGCTGTATTAAGACATGCTTAAAAGGAAGCATGAGTGACAGACACAAAATATGCCAGATTTTAAAATAAGAAAAAGAAAAATACACGTCGCATTTTCACAAGTGTATGTGTGTAGCAGACCTTCTGTCTGGACTGCTGTCAGCTTGAATGGAAAATTACATACAATTTGCCATGCAGTATTCAAACGGTCGAGGTGCACTGTGTGAAGACAGCGTGTGGGCTGTCTCTAGACAATCAGAACAATATCACGACAAACTTCAGTAATCACATTGTGTATTCCAAAGTAGAACTCCACCAGACATCCCTGGTGACGTGGCGTTTAGGGTTCTTTGTCGAGGGACTGTGATGAAACAAAGGAGCGCCGAGTGCTCCAACGAAAACCCTGGTCTTTCATTATCACCCTCAGGAGAGGGCTGAGGTTTGAAGTCTTGCTCCGCCAGTGTGTTAAATCAAATGCCCCCACCTCTTTCCCTGACAAATGAGAGGGGGGCCTAGTTTCACTGCAGCGATTAGGAGGCCTGGCATGGGCCCATGGCCAAAAAAGGAGAGAGAAATAGACTGTCGTTATTAAAACCTAGTCCTCCCTATGGAAAAGAGCATAGACACGTATTCTTTAATTAAACGTTAATCCTCCTATTGACAACTTGAAGTGAACTATATAGTTTTATTAAAACCTATTACTCTTAATGACAAAGTTTATAGAAATACACTGACTGTACAGTTTTATCACAACCTAGTTCCCCTTTCGACAAATCACATGTGACTTCACACTATCAGTATACACGTACAATGACAGTGAAAAGTATTCCCGCAAACTCCGCAAATGTGCAAACAATACAATAGGAATAAAGGACTTACTCTTTTGTCTTTGGTGAAGTTTAGTAATTAGAAAATTGAGCACGCCCTGTTTGAGCAGGCCCTGTTTAACCCTGCAATGGAAACTCCATTACTGACACAAAGTCACTCGCTAAGTTAAAAAGCAAAACATTGTTGGCCCCTTTAGTTCCTTATAAAGTCCTAATTGCATAGCTCCTATCTCTGCTAACTGTATAGCTTGACTAATGCGCGGATATTAACATGGAAGATATCCGTCTCCTCCACATTCATAGAGAAAGTGCTGTCTCATAGTGCTTCAGAAACACTCTCAGAAGTCAGGGCTCGTTTGTAGAACTGTGTTTTTCTAACCCTGTCCTCCCCTACCATTAATTTCCCGCCTGACCTCCCCCCCCCCCCACCCCCCAAGCCTCATTACCTCGGGCTCACCACGTCTTTGATCCCGTGCCAGAACAACCCCCCAGTCATATGCACCTGATCTGACTCAGTTACCTGATCGTTAACCCTTTCTTCGATTAATTGACCCAAATGTGGGATACTCCCATTCTCACTGGTCGTGGTGCACATCAGGAGGAGGGAGAGAGTGTTTCGACAAATCGTACCCACACTTGAAGGTAAAAGATTTATATATTTTAGTTCATTACAAGTACATATATAGTGATGTGTCGAAGAAATCCAAGACTGGTTCCCAAGGCGTAGGAGGAGAGGTACACTATTAATCAGAGAAAATGAAATCAAATCAGAGCTTTTTAGAGCACCCTGTCTGATGCCATGGAGACTCATTTGGAGCATGTGACAGTAATATCATTAGTGACTTCTTAGAATGATTACATACGAGACACTAACAGGGACTGACAGACAGGTGGAAGAGCAAACACAAAACACACACACGCACACACACACATGCACACACACACACATACACATACACAACAGGGAAACATACACACACACAACGACGCAAACACATACCATTGCATAAACACACTGTCTCTCTCTCTCTCTCTCTCTCACACACACACACACACACACACAAACACACCCCACTACATACTGACAAACATGCCAATGTGCACGCACACAAACAAACACGTACACACCCACACACACACACACAAACAAACACACACAAACAGGGTCATAATAAAATGAAACTGCACAATAACAGTGTTTTTAGCAACACATAACCTTCAATGAGCTGCCTGCTTCCTCTTGCAAGACAGTGCCACTGGGCTGCAGCACACACAATCACATGCACTTAGAAACGCACTGAGGGAAATAACACATCACTTCATTTTGGTCTGCTCATCTCATACAGCCTAAGTGCATTTGCGCTGCATTGTTGCCGAGTAAAGTCGATTTTTGGACAACTAAAAATAGCATTTGAATTAGTTAATATTATGCTCAACTGGACCCCATGTATTAATTGTATTCAGAAATGTTAAAAAACTGGGCGATTGGCCAAGCTAAATGAAACAACATATGATAAAACATCGACTACACTAATTAAAAAGTCAACGTATTCTGAAGAGCTGACTTTGCAGTTTGATTTGACAGCCAATAGAAGACACAGAGAGAGAGAGAGAGAGAGAGAGAGAGAGAGAGAGAGAGAGAGAGAGAGAGAGAGAGAGAGAGAGAGAGAGTAGCCTGTTGGAGGTATGCACTCACCACAAGTGTCGGGACCCCGGCCACCACCGCGTATAGGAGGATAGGCGGGATTGCGCTGCTTTCCTCCGGTCCAAGGTAGGGTTTCGTGTAGGCATTATCGTAGCAGAAAAACCCTTGGACGTGCACGTTAAACGTGTCGGTGTACTCGAAGTAGTATGCCAGCATAACCGTCCCCGCCATGATCACCAGCTGAAAATAAAGCATGTTCGAAAACGGTTGAGGAACGAACATCTGACAAATCCACATCAGCTGTTGGTGAGAGAGCGCGCCTCCGCTCTCTGTTGCTTTGCTTGCTTGCCTGGCTTTCCTCCCTCCCTTGCTTTCCTCACCCGGCTTCGCCCTAGCAGCGCAGCCAAGGCCTAGCAAAAGCGACTCTCGCTCCACTCATTCCCTCATCTCCCCTTCTACTGATGTTCGTTAACGAACGCATGATGACTCGGTGTTGCGCGAGCAATTGCTTATTGTCATGGCACATGCGCTCAAGTCCCGTTCCCGCTCTAGCTCTAAACGACGCTCGAGTTGAACTGGAATCAGCTAGGAGACCGAAATGGAAACGTGGATAAAGCAGAGAGCGCGCGGGGGTGTGTGAGTAGATGCGCGTCTAGATGATGACTCGACTCGGCTGTGTGTGTGCGTGTCTGTATGTTTGTGTTTGTGCGTGTGTGTGTGTGTGTGTGTGTGTGTGTGTATGAGTAAGTATTTGGGTGTGCAACACTGTATGTGTGTCAGTTTCACCGTGTTTGTGAATGCAACAGCTACTATTGGTCGAGGAGGGTGGAATAAATTTACAGACACGTTTTCTCTCAGTTTATTCCAAAGGAAGCAAAAAATATATTGGATGCTGTAGTATATCCTATACTACTGATATTTAGTCATTTGGACATTGTCTACCAATCTAAAATGTCCACAAAATTATGTATGTCGATGTTTTAGGTAGATAATGTTAGCAATGATTTGATGTGTGCTACACCCATACATACATATAATCAGGGGAGCTGCCATGCATTTGGGGCCCCATGAAAAGATATCACATCGGGCCCCACCACTCAGGCCACGCCAATTGCGCAATTGCTGTAACCACACCTCCAGAACCCAATGGGCCCATTCAAAGCTTGAAATAACTACCTTTGCAGGCTTGCAACTCTCTTGTAGTCCAATACTTACAGTACAATATTTACTGAATGTGAGCTGTGAAAATAAAACACTGCAGACATGCATGCAACATTCTCCATACAGTGGAATTCACTATTGACATAAGACTGATACCCTCTATAAGAATATTCGCATGGTTTGCCTAGTTTCGGGGCAGGCAGGACCAAACCATTTCATGTACATATGGAGGGGGGGAGGGAGGCTCTCGATGTTTACTCTTTGCTGTTCGTTTAATTAGTAGGCTGCATTGTAAATAAAATAAATACCTAATAAATTCTGATTACAAAATATTCTTTCAGGGCCCCTGTAAGTCACAGGCCCTCAGAATCGTCCTAACCAACAAAGCCCCACCCACACCCCTTATGACACCCCTACATATTATACATATTCACACATTTTCTGGCATGGAGTTGAGTAAACTAATTGACACCTCCAACGCTCTGCAACGTTCTGACCTATAAACAGCAGGAAACAGAACAAAATACCCATCTATCTGCATACACACCTCTCTCCATTCTCACAGCTTCTTCATTAACTCAATTAACACATCAGGTAACATGAGGCTATACAGAGGGGTGTCATACACTATGAAAGGAATACAGTGAGCAACAGAGACATAATAACTAGTGTGTGAGAGAGAGAGAGAGAGAGAGAGAGAGAGAGAGAGAGAGAGAGAGAGAGAGAGAGAGAGAGAGAGAGAGAGAGAGAGAGAGAGAGAGAGAGAGAGAGAGAGAGAGAGAGAGAGAGAGAGAGAGAGAGAGAGAGAGAGAGAGAGAGAGAAAGAGGTGACAAACGATGCTGTTTGCTTGTCAAAGTGCCACCACTGTCAGGGCTTCACATGCTCCATTGGACCATTCTCAAAGTGTACACTGTACATTGTAACTGTATATACCAGGGTCTCTTTAAAGTCACAGTAAAGCCTTTGTCAAAAATATGAACTTTTGCAAAGACACACACACACACACACACACACACACGAACACACACACACACGTCACAGGTCCGTGACATAGTGCGTGCGGTGGACACTCACATTTCTCTCGTGGCTACCTTCAATAAAGCTGCACACACACACACACACACACACACACAGACACACAGACACACACACACACACACACACACACACATACACACCCCTTATACACAAACATAGAAACAGAGATATACAAAACATGTAAAGTTGCTCTGCCATTTAACACATGCACACACACACACACACACACACACACACAAACACACAGACACACAGACACACACACACACACACACACACACACAGAGAGAGACCTCAGCCATGAAACAAATCGTGCACGAAAGAAAGCATTTACAAATCCTGCCAAGACACACACAAACACCTGCCCACCCCCTCCCATACACACACACACACACACATGCAGACACACGTCAGCCATGAAACCAATCGTGCGTAAGAAAGAATTTACAAATCCTGCCAATTACTGAACAGGACACGTGGGTGTGTCAGCGTCCCCTGCCTGCTGAGTCAGGCAGACTTCCCCAAAGGTCAAGGTTCATCTCTCAGGTCCAAACACAATCATGCTCGCTAAGCCAGAAGTTTACCTAGACCTGTCTTGGGTATTCTATGTCTTAATACAGTGCATCCACTTCAACTGGTTCTCCTGCGGTTTGTCACTACATGAATTATGCAATTTATAATGATTGTGAGTTTCCATGTCAACCCATTTATCAGCCTCTGTCTTAGCATCCAACCCATCAGTCTGCATGTCTCACCCTCTATCTGCCTGTCTGTCTCAACATCTAACCCATCTCTCTGCATGTCTCACCCTCTAAGTGTCTGTCTGTCTCAACATCCAACCCATCTCTCTGCATGTCTCACCCTCTATCTGCCTGTCTGTCTCAACATCTAACCCATCTCTCTGCATGTCTCACCCTCTATCTGCCTGTCTGTCTCACCATCTAACCCATCTCTCTGCATGTCTCACCTTCTATCTGCCTGTCTGTCTCACCATCTAACCCATCTCTCTGTGTGTCTCACCCTCAGCTTGCCTGTCTGTCTCTCCATGTGTCTGTCAATCCATCCTACCAGCCTGTCTCTTTCTTTCTCCCTCTCTCCCTCATTCCCTCCCTCCCATCATCTTTTCGTCAGGTTATCCAGCTGTTACTATCAGCTTCAATGAGCAATAATTGTCTGGCTCACTTTGCAGTTCACTCCGCCGGTTATTCAACACGTGGCAATGAGAACCACAACAATTTCAGACATCTGTCAGACTCTGGGAGAGCTCCTGTAAGGACAGACAGCTGTCGGACTCCAGTAGAGCTCCTGTAAGGACAGACAGCTGTCACACTCCGGGAGAACTCCTGTTAGGACAGACAGCTGTCAGACTCCGGGAGAGCTCCTGTAAGGACAGACAGCTATCAGACTCTGGGACAGACAGTTGTCAGACTCTGGGAGAGATCCTGTAAGGACAGACAGCTATCAGACTCCAGGAGAGCTCCTGTAAGGACAGACAGCTGTCAGACTCCGGGAGAGCTCCTGTAAGGACAGACAGCTGTCAGACTCCGGGAGAGCTCCTGTAAGGACAGACAGCTGTCAGACTCTGAGAGAGATCCTGTAAGGACAGATGGTTTGGGCAGACTGGACTTGGTCCGGATTTCGAAGTCAGAACCAATTGTATGCGGAGGTACTATTGGTTATGGCTAGATAACTCTTGAATGGTGCTTACCAGTACAACACCACTCAGAGCCCCCAGCTGTCAGACTCTGAGAGATCCTGTAAGGACAGACAGTTGTCAGACTCCGGGAGAGCTCCTGTAAGGACACCCCCACAGAACCCCCATCCAGACACAAGGACACCCACACACACACAACACACACACACACACACACACACACACACACACACCCCACTCGACCCGATAACTGATGGACGATTATGATGAGGAAGAAAGGAGATAAGGTGAAATAATGACGATTATCAAGGAAGTCATTGTTGTAATGATAATGACGGTTTGATTAGCATTTACCATCAGTTCCGATGTTTGTGTGTGTGTGTGTGTGTGTGTGTGTGTGTGTGTGTGTGTGTGTGTGTGTGTGTGTGTGTGTGTGTGTGTGTGTGTGTGTGTGTGTGTGTGTGTGTGCGTGTGTATCATGCTCATTTCTGAACATTCAAAACCTGTTTTCAAAGTCTAACATTGTCACTTATTAAGAATCCTGTGTAAATGCAACAGAAACGTTTAAAGGGACCACATAGGCATGGAACTCCTTTCATTTTCCTAACGCTATATTCCAACCGCTGCCCTCAAACCCTCACAGCGAAATAATGAACAACCGGATGTATCAGATTCAGAACGTTACCCAAAGCACGAATTCCATCAGCATGAGATTCTATAAAAGAAGTCGCTGAAACGTGGAAAAAAAATATGCTTTTGTGTTTCAGTATGCTTTTAAGCCCAGGGCTGCATTATGACCCACATAGAGTTTGTAGACAGGCCTATGCCATCGAGTTCACCATACAGAAACACCTAGGCTCAAGTATAAGACACATGCATCCATCTCTTTTAAAATGCTAAAATCCAAATGATTAGTTTTTCGTACATTTATTGGTAGTAAGTAAACATTGATATAAACCTAAAGTTGAAAACACAAACCCACCCCTCCTTGATTTCCTTGCGGCCGTACACAGCTGTGCATACCGCGTTTTGTTCTGACTTCATCAGGGCATCTGAATAAACAGCACGTGCTCAAGAGGCAGAGGGAAACTTCAAAGTGGCACGCTCGAAGCAGCTGAGGCTTATCTGGCGTGCCACAAATCATGAGAAATTAATGCGCCGTCTTCCACCCGAACAGCGCCATAGAAGGCAGTGCACGGCCCACGTTCAACCTCGTGGTTTTTGATTGAAAATATTAGTGGCAAACGGGGGGGGGGGGGGGGGGGGGGCGGCCATGCCAAGGTCCGCGGCACAGCCTACAGTAAGAAACTGAGCAACACTACTCAATACCTCAAGAACTCCCGCATGACCGTGCTAGCATAGCATAGTATTCTGAGGCAGCAATGACCAGAATTGCCTGGTTCTTGTTTGAGGATAACTATTACAGCAAAATGTCACAGACCTGGAAAGCGTCTCAGGATTGGATTTGAGCAGGAGCTGCCTAGGCTCTACCTAAGGCATTCTAATCAAATGAGAAAAGTTACAATGCATGTACATTATGGCTTTTATGGTGATGGGGAAACTTCAAAGGGGCGCCTGCCATGGTTGGTGTTGTCGATGTTTACACCTGCGCGAGCATGATGCGCATGAATAAACATGAGGAGGGACGCAGGCGAAAACGTTCTTGCTTGCTGTCGGTTTTTGTTTGCGTTGGCTTCACGTGCTGCATAATATCAAACCAAGCATGTACGGGGGAAGGGGTGGGGGGTCGTTATCAATTAATAGTCTACTGCATGTCAAACACACTGAAACAACATACGGTGTAAACCATTTCCGGTAAACATTATGATAATTTCATACTGTATGTCAACATCGATACATTCAGAGGTACAGCCATGCACCCCAAGCTGAAACATGATGCATTAAAAACAAGTTACAACATTAATCTTCATCACTAACATCACCTATAACAGAACTGACATGAAAAGAAAGAAAATATGCGTATGTGTGTACATGTTTGTGTGTGTGTGTTTTTTTTGTGCAAAATGGGGCTTAGGGTTAGGGTGTAAAAGGATTTTCAGGTCCTCACTTTGAATGCGCTACAAACGTGTGTGTGTGTGTGTGTGTGTGTGTGTGTGTGTGTGTGTGTGTGTGTGTGTGAGTGTGGGTGTGTTTGTGTGGGTGTTTTTTTTGTGTGTGTGTGTGTGTGTGTGTGTGTGTTTGTGTGCTTGTGGATTTGTGTGTGTGGGTGTTTTTTAGTGTGTGAGTGTGTGTTTGTGTGTGTGTGCGTGTGTGTGTGTGGATTTGTATGTGTATGTGTATGTGTGTGTGTTTGTACACTACAGGTTCCCCCATCTCTTCTAAGGGAGGTTGGGCTGCTGAGCGGTTAATTACAAAGCAGATCAACTCATCAAGTCTATCCCTGGGGGCCTGGGGTCATCAGGGCTTTAATTAACAATGCATTCAAATCTACCAAAACGCTCCGCCTTTCCTCACTAGACTTTCCCCCGTCTCTGTTGACTTCAAATTGTTGGCGCACACAGTTCTGGCTGCCTTTAGTGACTGTAGAGATAGCATGTACGAAACATGCAACATTGTACGTTTTAAAAGACACATCTTTTGTTATAATCATCAATCTTGGCCAACAAATACAGTATTTTAGAGGAGATAGGAATCAGGTCTTACCTAAACCCTCTCGTGAATGGAAAAGCGGGAGCGATCTAGCCGACTGGCAAATCCATTGATACGATTTCTGTTTGCAAAAGAAGGATTGATCCTTTTGAATTGATTGGCCTTCTTGGGTTTCAACCAATGGTTTGTTAATTTATTTGGATATATTATAAATGTTGCCTATAAATGTTTGTATGCATGGCCCGTGGGTGTATTAGTTATGCTTCATATATTGTCGTCTTACAATTAACTCATACCTAACTCCATTTTGATACGGTATTGCAACATACATAAGATCAAGGCAAATCCATATTTCATTATTTATTATATTCAAAACCTTTGATTCTCCAGTTTGTATTTACAGCTGCTAACCGAAGAATCAAAGTCCTTTTGCACTGTTTCCCGCACCTGGTGAACAGAACGCCATAGGCATACCACAACTAATAACCAGCATTATTAATATATATATATATACATCTTTCTATAATAAATTTAAATTTCCACTGGGACCAATGTTCAATAGTTTACTTTAAGGTTGCCTGACCTTCACCCGAAAGGTTTCACCGCTATTATTTGTTCCCAACATTTAATTTCAAGTCGTGAAAAACATCAGTAGCTGTAGAGCGCTTCAGATGAAAAGCATTGAACAAGTGGCATGTATTAATGTGATTATGACAGAACAGGGCACCATGGAGACAGATCTAAAGCCTGTTTCTATACGGTCTCATTTAGCATATTGTCAGCCGTCTCTTACATGCACTCAAATATGAATCCAAAGCCTGTGATCACGATCCAGACTATAAATATAATCCAAAAGATGAAAAGATGAAGCCATTTGTTCATAAACAAGTCTGTCTGTGTGGAGAACATGTGGCCTATGGGGAAACAGACACAGGCTGTAACAGTAACATCAAAAGCTATGTTATATAACATGTCTCTAGTTTATGAATCAGAGTTCTCTCATGGCAGGGGTGGGTTAATTTGGGTTATCCAATTTATGTGTGGATAAAGGGCACCACCTAGTGGTAATTCACTGAAATAGCATGCAGGTACAGTCCTTGGAATTAACATAGGGATTTCTATTAGCATAGAAAGTGTTTAGATAATGTTTGAGGGGGGGGGGGGCTGAATGCCCTAGATACTGAAACATAATCTTTAGTCATCAACTTTGATCGAATCGTGACAGGGAGCACTTTAGTCTCCTTTCTTTTCTAGCTCTAGCTAAAATGATGTGTCATTTGAGGAAATAAGGGTCGTAGATGGAGATGGATGAAGATAGACACACAGAGACAAAGATAAAGCAGGAGAACGAGAGAGAAAGATAAAAAAGTAAGTGGAAAGAGAAAGAAAGAATGACACAGGGGACAGATAGAGGAAGAGGGAGCGATAGAGAGATAGAAGGAAAGATAGAGGGAGAGAGAGAGAGAGAAGGGGAGAGAGAGAGAGAGAGAAATAGATATACATGGAGAGAGAGAGAGAGAGAAAGAAATAGAGGGAGTGAGGGAGAGAAATATATATAGAGAGAGAAAGAATGACACAGGGGACAGATAGAGGAAGAGGGAGCGATAGAAATAGAAGGAAAGATAGAGGGAGAGGGAGAGATAGAAGGGGAGAGAGAGAGAGAGAGAAATAGATATATATGGAGAGAGAGAGAGAGAAAGAAATAGAGGGAGTGAGGGAGAGAAATATATAGAGAGAGAGAAAGGAGAGAGAGAGAGGGAAGAGAAAGACAGAGAGAGGGAGGGAGTGACTAGGCACTCCATTAGAAATTGAAGACTACTTGGCATGCAAGGCCAGCCTCTGTGACGACATAACACTCTGTCACAGTAACAGACATGGATACTGTCCGTGTCTACATGTCTGAGATGAGTGAACCATGCTAAACCTGTATTATGCTGTAAGGTATACACTACACAGGACAGAGAACACAGTATGTGGAAGGACTTCCGTAGTAGAGAGAGAGAGATTCCCGAGGAGTAAGCCTAAAGCCCTTCAGAGACAGGGACTTAAAAGTCCACACACACACACGCACGCACGCACGCGCACGCGCGCGCGCGCACACACACACACACACACACACACACACACACACATGAAAGTGTTGAGGTTCTGCTTCCGCACTGTGAAGGGAGTCCCAGCCGTCTCCTGTTGGGAGTGTGTTAACGTATCGGTTTGAGACCTTGTCCTGCCTTACTTCGAGAGAAGGAGGAGGAGGAGGAGGAGGAGGAGGAAGAGGGGAGGTACTGTAACGGTGGAGTAGGAGGAGGTGGAGAGGTATAGTGAGGGAGGTGGAGACGAAGACTGGAGAGGAGCGGTACAGTGAGGGAGGAGGAAGAGGAGGAGGAGAGGAAGAGATCAACTGCATCTGCTGGAGAGGAAGTGTTCGTGGTGCATAGGGTTAGACAATAGGACAAATATATTGGGTATTAGCAATTGGCTTGAGTCCATCGCAGGTTGTTTTTTTACTGCGATTTTTGGGGACAATTTTTTGTCATTTTCTTTTGCTAATTTAATGGTCTGCCTCCTCAAGAATAGGACTCGGTATATAACTAACATGCCAAGCGCAATTCAAAGCCTGCGTGAATAGGAACTGGCAGTTGGAGTTGGGCCATATTGAGCCCGTTATTGTTTGTTTTCCCAGTTGGGAAAAAAGGGCATCAGTGACTAAATGACGAGCTGATCTCGGTGTTAGCATTGCGTGCTCAGCATGCTGGTGTATTCACAAATCCTCTCTCTAGACTCTCCATGGGAGGCTGGCCTGACCGGACAGTCTACAGTGGGCCCAGGGTTTGTCAGGGCCACAGGGAGCTACAGACTACCAAACTATCACTGTCACACACTAACACATACTAACAGACTAACACATACTAACACACTATCACTGTCACACACTAACACATACTAACAGACTAACACATACTAACATACTATCACTGTCACATACTAACGTTTACTAACACACTAACACATACTAACACATACTAACACACTATCACTGTCACACACTAACACATACTAACAGACTAACACATACTAACACACTATCACTGTCACATACTAACTTTTACCAACACACTAACACATACTAACACATAATAACACACTAACAATACACACTAACACACTAACACATACTAACATACTATCTCTGTCACACACTAACACATACTAACTCACTATCAGTCACACACTAACACATACTACCACACTAACACATACTACCACACTAACACATACTAACTCACTATCAGTCACACACTAACACATACTACCACACTAACACATCCTAACCCACTATCAGTCACACACTAACACATACTACCACACTAACACATACTACCACACTACTACCACACTACTACCACACTAACACATACTACCACACACTAACACATACTAACCACACTAACACACCACACTAACACATACTACCACGCACATAAACACTAACACATACTACCACACTAACACATACTAACACACTAACACACTAACACACTAACACATACTAACACACTAACACATACTACCACACTAACACATACTACCACACTAACACATACTAACGCACTAACACACTAACACATACTAACGAAGAGAACTGGAACAAAAGCTGTCGCCGCTGTGAGTCAAACGTTTTTATTTTTTGTGGAATGGTGTAACTAAGCAACAAGACTGGTATTTATTAAGATGAATGACTGGATGGTAATTATATAATTGGACCTAGAGAGAGTCAGCAATGGCCTACACAACTTTTCACTCGACACTTTATGTAAAATAAACATTTACGTCATTGCTAATATTTGCTAATTGTTAGTATTGTTTTTTTTATTCACGGCACTAATTCTAACTCGATCTGTTATGGATGTTCCTGACTGTGGGAAAGTAACTGTAAAGTATTCTCTAGTTCCTAAGTACTTGCCAGAACCTGGACTCAAAGTAGTTGAAACAGTGACCCTCGTGAGACACATTTTATTGAAACATTTTTAAAAAAAGCTACAATATTTTTTCTTTCTCTTCTTTTTTAAATAAAAAAAATATAACATAATAATATTGTCTTTCCTCCGGGTACTCCGGTTTCCTCCCACAGTCCAAAAACATGCAGGTTAATTGGTGACTCTAAATTGCCCGTAGGTGTGAATGTGAGTGTGAGTTGTTGTCTGTCCCTATATGTCGGCCCTGTGATAGACTGGCGACCTGTCCAGGGTGTACCCCGCCTCTCGCCCTGTGTCGGCTGGGATAGGCTCCAGCCCCCCCGCGACCATGCATAGGATAAGCGGTATAGCTAATGGATGGAATATTGTCTTTCTTGTGGATAAACAGATGAGGTAATTAGAAAAGTGTGATTCCCATAATTTCAATAATGAACGATCAACGGCAGACCACTCAAACGTGTTTTTTTTTGTGTCTTTTTTTGTCTCCAAAACATCAATTTCTTCTTTCAGCAGTGACATAACGTGTCTGGTAGGCCAAAACCAGTGACCAGTAAAAACAGACAAACTTACCTCAGTAGCTAAGAAGGTGTAAAATGGCCTCCGGTCTGTACGGGTTATTCTTCCCGGTGGCATATTTTCCTTACAGCTTGGGGGTCACATCAACTGGGAAACAATAAATAATAATAATAAACAATAATAACAGTATTAATTTATTAAGAGGAAGGCTCAATTATCTTGATATTGGTACATTAAGTGTTATAGTATGTTGGTGTTATATATTGTAACATGTAAGCTTTTGACAAATCTGTGAGAATGCATTTTTTTTGCCAGTAGATGGAGCCTAAAAAACATTTTATCACCGCAATCGGTTCATGATTTATTTTTATTTAGGGTGCTGTGTCCCTGCCAATGTTGAGACCAAACCTACATCCTTGATATCACCCCTCTTTGTGGATCACTTGTCTGGTGATGATAAACAAGTAATTATTTCACTTGTACATATCCGTATATTGAAAGGTGAACTACAGGTTTGTTAGTTTTTACATTACATTACATTACAGCCTTGCTACACTCAACTTATCTGCGTAGACTTGATTTCCTTCTAATAATTAGAAAAGCTCTTAGCATACTATATTAATAAAAAAAATAATTAACTACTCATGAAACAACAGAACACTCGAACAATGAAGTGGGTAGTGTTTATTTGCAAGTCGATACTTGGAGTTTCAAGTGAATGTTTAACACTTGACTTTTGCCTGCGCGCGCGCACACATACACACACGTACACACACACACACACACACACACACACACACACAAAGACACACACACACACACACACACACACACACACAGACATACACACACACACAGTACATCCTTTGTCTGAACTCTCAGCAGGCAGGAGTAAACTGTGTTAGTGTAAGTTAACGAGGAGCTGTCTCACTCCTCTGAGCAAAGATGGAGTATATCAA
Organism: Galaxias olidus; assembly: GCA_026901105.3. Classification (NCBI taxonomy): domain Eukaryota; kingdom Metazoa; phylum Chordata; class Actinopteri; order Galaxiiformes; family Galaxiidae; genus Galaxias; species Galaxias olidus. The sequence continues at coordinate 321,130 of JAPMUY010004990.1, read as the reverse complement.
GGCCTTTCTCTTCCTCACGGCCAAAGACGCAGCCAACGACTGGGATTTATTCTGGCCTCAATCTTTTATTACGCTATTCTTGTCAACTGCTCATGCTTTCAACATCAATTCCCTTCTAAATTCAGTCCCTTACTACCAAGCAGACACATTTTCATAAATTGTGAAGCAGTTTCTGAATAAAACATTATACCGATGGTTAATAAACTCCTTAAATATAAATCAATATTTTTTTTGCTCCAAAAGATTACAAAAACAATATTTATTAGATGACACAGATATTTCTTTCTTATAGATATGTTCTATGTTTTCTCAGATTTATTTTTATTTTAATTATTTGTGACTGCCTTTGTTGTTTGATAAATTATAGACCGTGGCTCTGGCCGGAACAGGGATGGCACTTGAGCTTATAGTTTCAGATGTCATTCCCGGTTCAGAGTCTAGTTAACCACTGACTATTTCCATTTACTTCCCGAGAAACAGAATGTTACCACGTGATCCATCTGCTTAAAACAGAGTGGATTCGATTCAATTCGATTCGATTCAATTTAAATCGAATCAATTAAATTCAATTCAATTGTGCTTTATTGGCATTAAAATACAAAGTAAATATTGCCAAAGCATACACACATAACAAAAAATAAAAAAAACATGTCATAACAGTATTTGATTATTATGAACATAAATATAACATGTCAAAATGGAGTCAATGTCAGGGGGAACAGAAAGACCAGGTCGTCGCTCTGTGGTGATGAGAGACATTACATTCATTTAGCAGACGCTTTAATCCAACGCAATTTACAAAAAAAAATAAAAAGGCAACTTTAAGGAGTTTTACTGTACATTGAAGTGATGTCTAGGATGTATGTAACCTTAAGGAGTTCTACAGCACATAGAAGTGAGTCTAGGATGTATGTAACCTTAAGGAGTTCTACAGTACATAGAAGTGAGTCTAGGATGTATGTAACCTTAAGGAGTTCTACAGCACATCAAAGTGAGTCTAGGATCTACAGTACATAGAAGTGAGTCTAGGATGTATGTAACCTTAAGGAGTTCTACAGTACATAGAAGTGAGTCTAGGATGTATGTAACCTTAAGGAGTTCTACAGTACATAGAAGTGATGTCTATAATGTATGTAACCTTAAGGGGTTCTACAGTACATAGAAGTGAGTCTAGGATGTATGTAACCTTAAGGAGTTCTACAGTACATAGAATTGAGTCAAGGATGTATGTAACCTTAAGGAGTTCTATAGTACATAGAAGTGAGTCTAGGATGTATGTAACCTTAAGGAGTTCTACAGTACATAGAAGTGATGTCTATAATGTATACTCTCCCTCTGGCAGTCTCTCAGAGTGACCCAGACTGACAGCTAGACAGAACCTCCAGCTCCTGTCATCAACCTATCAGTGTCCATCTACAGTCTCTCTCTCTCTCTCTCTCTCTCTCTCTCTCTCTCTCTCTCTCTCTCTCTCTCTCTCTCTCTCTCTCTCTCTCTCTCTCTCTTCTGACTCTCTCTCTCTCTCTCTCTTTCTCTCTCTCTCTCTCTCTCTCTCTCTCTCTCTGTCGGTCTGTCTCTCTCTCTCTCTCTCTCTCTCTCTCTCTCTCACACAATCTCTCTCTATCTCTCTCTCTCTCTCTCTCTCTCTCTCGGCTGAGGTACATCTCTCTCTCTCTCTCTCTCGGTCTCTCTCTCTCTCTCTCTCTCTCTCTCTCTCTCTCTCTCTGTCGCTCTCTCTCTGTCTCTGTCTCTCTCTCTCTCTCTCTCGGTCTGTCTCTCTCGCTTTCTCTCTCTCTCTCTCTCTCTCTCTCTCTCTCTCTCTCTCTCTCTCTATGTATATCCCTCCTTCCCTCTCGCTCCCTCTCTCTCTAAGGTATGATACTACATCTGGAGTGTGTCACAAACTCAAAGTATCACTTACAGTGTGTGGCAAAACTTTGCATAGCCTATAACCTACAGAAGTCTAGAAGTGTCTAAAAAATAAGTAAAAGTTTTACTGCAGTTTGTCTCCCCCTACTGGTGAGAATATGTAAAGAGCAAATTTATCGTCCTATTTTGTTTCTTTCTGAGTTGATATTGAGTTTAGTTTGTTTTGTAGAGTTATTGTAATGCACTCATGAAATTTGTCACATACAATACATTACATAACATAAAATTATGGGGTACTTTCGCTAATGAAGCCGTTTAAAATCATGTTGGATATATCTATTCAAATTTGTCTAAATTATCCTACAAAAGGCTCTAATAGTAGTTTAATACTGACTAAACGGATGCATATTCTACAAAACTGGTAAATACATAACTTTCAGTTATATTACCATATCAATAACAATAATAAATATGCATTTATATATTATGTATGATCTAATATGTTTACACAATATTAAAATATAAAATATACTAAATATATCTTGTGGTTCAGTGAATTATGGGTTTCTGGTTCAATAAAGGCTTCAAATGTCCACATACAGAGTACAACACCATTGCTGTAACTTTGACCAGGTTTACTGAAACAATTATACTACTTTAGTACCACATAACTTATTGTTCTGTATTGTTTCAGTATCAGTATTTCTACTCATTATACGAACACCATCCTATGTATTTTTCCGTTTCCATTCTTACAGAATACCAAAACAGAAAAACAGCAGTGTGGCGTATATTGCTAATAGCTTTTTTTTCTCTCTCTCTACAGGAAATGGTAAGAACTGTGCTGTCACGACTCTAGTTACCTCCTCTGTCAAAAGGGCATTCGCTAAAATCCTATAAAATATAAGGAGGTGATTCCTACCTTGGATGGCTGAAACTGTTTCACCAGCTTTAAAGCATCTGTACAGTGGCAGGTTTCTGAAGTAGGAGCGTAAGAAACAAACAAGATGCACTTGTTTAATACGTATGGCTGATGTAAGAAAAACGCTGTTTGGTTCCACATAGCAAACTTGAAATGTTAACATCAGCATAAGGGCATAAAACGTTAATTTAGCGACACTTTTCCTAATCTTTGTTTTGTTTATAATTACTGTATTATAGTCTACCTACCTTGCTGCATGAAACTCACACGCCAACGCGCATGCGCGAAACTGGTCACAGTTCTTGAATGGCTGAGTTGGTGTTGCTTGAAGAGGATCCTCTCTGCACCATTTCTGTTTGCTGGGGAGCCCCCTCCACCCACTCATCTTCATTCCTGAATATTCCTCCTAGTAACAGGTGTCCTATTCACCAACACACTGAATCACTTACTATGCGATGAGTGTGAGTCAACTAGGCTCGTGGTCAAACAGTCAAATTGTGTAAAGAAGATCCTAGTTGCTATGGTTGCAATGAGACTTGAATATTTTAGGAACATTGTAGGGATATGTTTAAGGGCTTAAGTCATTTCTAATTCGTATTATGGATATCACAATTCAAATACAATTTTGAAATGTTTATTATAACGGATGGATTAATGTTTTGTTTCTTTTTTGTAATATTACTATTTTTATTATTTATGAAATACAAGTAGGCCTATAGCCTACGTAATAGATAGACCTAGCCTACATAATGTAATGTAACCTTTCAAAAACATTATATACCTGCTCCTCTAAGCTTTTCCGAGTTATAATGGTATGATTGTCTGTGTGTGTGGTACGTGTTTTGTACAGTAGATGTCACTGTTAAGGAAATAACGGAAACGAATCCTAAACTATCCTGAGGTGATAGAAATTTGCAAACAGGTAGGCTATAGGCACACTCTTTCAGACAACATTAGGAATATAGACTGGACTGCTGACAACATCGAAATGATCACTCTTAAATCTTTGAGGAGCGTCTTGCATATTGTTTGGTTTGCTTTGGATTCATGTGAAAGACATTGTGATGCACCAGGCTTTATAAACGTCCTGTGCTTGTGATTGAGCGAGGACGGTTCTATTGTTGTTTGATATGTCTCCCTAAGTGCAAGGAACCTTAATTTGATTAAATTGTCAAAAGGGATGAACACTGTTCACGAGAGTCAACACACACACACACACACACACACACACACACACACACACACACACACACACACACACACACACACACACACACACACACACACACACACACACACACCCACACCCACACACCTTTCTATTGTATTCTGTTTATTTTACTTATTTGACTGGGTCCACTAAATGTATGATTGTAAAATGTGCCAGGTGTGTATTTATCGTGGCAGGATTGCTTGCTGTCCTGTGTCAGCATTCAAATTATCCTGTCAATTCAGAAGCTCAACTACGCGCTTGCGCGTTTCTCTCACGCTGAACGGTGTGAAAATAAAATTTGTTGGAGGTCTTTACTACGCTCCGCTGCCTGTACGCTACAAGCTGACGTTTAAATCCAAAGAGAAAATGCAGCAAAATTCCTTTTCGTTTTAAAATAGCGGGGATATATCACTATTACCTGCTCGACATTGTCTTGAGTGGGGAGAGGGTTTTGACATAATAAACCGCACTCTTCCACCGCTTTCTCAAATAGGCTACCCTGGGAAAGGAGAGCGACAGTCGTGCGTGTATGATCTTGGCACGCAAGGCACGGCGGTGGTGACAGGAGAGAGCAGCGGTGGACATTTCTAAATCTTCAGCCTAAAACAAGTTAAGCTATTACGACCGTCTTCAAGACAGAAACATAGACAAAACAACATTTAACATCTCCAACCATGGCTTCCAGAGAAAGGCAAAAGGGGGCAACGACTAAAGACAGTGTCAGCTTGCTCCCGTGTTTCTACTTCGTTGAGGTAAGCCGCTGATCACACTGGGCATGCAGGAGTAAACTGATAAAGACAGCATTTGGATATTCATGGATCTTAATAATAGCATATAGTTGTCATAAATGGTCACATTTGTTTTTTAATTGTCAGTAAATGTCTGTTTAATATGTAATGACTGACTGTTGGCTGCACTGTCAATTTCATGCATGCTCCAGTTCCAGCTGCCTACGGGTGGGAAATATGGGGCATTTATATTCAGTTTCTAATCTGACTATATGGTTTATATAGCCTAGTTCTTCCAAATCGTGCCCGCTAGTGACGGTTCCAATTGGACGTTAATTCCAATGCATTTCTGGTGTTTGGCGTGTTTATCAAACTTCTCTAAACTGAAGAATCAGTGACCTGTTTCCATTTCAAAGCGCCTTATTCACGATCATCTGAAAGGCAAAACTGAATATATATCAGCAGCAAACCTTACCCTGGGAAAGAAGAGGTACAATTCAAATTGTTGGATGTTGATTTATTCCCCTTGCATTTGAATTTAAACATGTTTAGTATTCAGCTATTCTAGGACACACGCCTGCAACGTAATTGCGCATTTTTGCCTAAATAACACATTCATTTGGAATCCACATTCCTGAATAATTTATTGGAATGGAATGTCAATCACACACTAATGCTAAATATAAATGTACAAACGGGACACCAGAAAAATCTGCAGACATTCGGCATCAATGTCAGTTCGCTCCACTGAGCTTGTTCCATTCCGTTATCCGGCGAAGCGGGACTGACTGGCAGATCCCGTTGCCTTCGGTCCGAATCTAGCCGGCTCCATCTAATCTGTGCTGTCCCCATTGTCCATGAGTAAATCTATTTCTATTTTAGTGCAGATTAAGTACAGCCACACATTCCACATATGTTTGACAGCCCCCCCCCCCCCCCCCAGAGTTCACGTCAGGTAAAATGCCCTGACCGATTTATTTGTGTGTTTTACTTTGCATTGTATCTATTATTTTTTAAGAAAACAAACAATTGTATTGTATGTTGTTAAAGAGACTGCTTGGTATGGAAGCCCATCAGGGACAAGTTTACATTTTCATTTGAATAAAGTCCCTTATGGGCTCCCATAGCTTGGTGCATGTTTGCTTGTGTTATATTTGTTATGCTTACTTCTGTGAGAGAATTCTGTTCCACAGACCTCTGAAGGTTAACACAGACATGTCCTTAGCATTGACGTGAAAACATGGTCTCCCCAGCAGGATGTCGTGATGGAACTTCTCTCCTCCCCTCTTCTCTCCTCCCCTCCTCTCCTCTCCTCTCCTCTCCTCTCCTCTCCTCTCCTCTCCTCTCCTCTCCTCTCCTCACTCCTCTCCTCACCCCAGCCACGTCATGGATGGGCATAGATAAAGGATGAGGGCTTCCTAGAGTGTGTGTTACGTAGAAACCGCAGGGGTTTACCTACGGGGAGCCCTCCATTTAAACATCGGGGGGGGGGGGGGGGCTTTACCCATCGTAGAGGAGTGGAGACTAGATCCTGATACTATCAGTGTACTACAGAGTAACCACACACAGGGTACCTAAAAGCATTGCATTTTCACAGAGAGCCAGCGAGAGAGTAGGAGAAAGAGAGAGAGAGAGAGAGAGAGAGAGAGAGAGAGAAGGGGAGAGTTAGAGAGAGAAAGAAAGAGAGTGGGCATGGGAGGTCAACGCTTGTGTGTGTGTGTGTGTGTGTGTGTGTGTGTGTGTGTGTGTGTGTGTGTGTGTGTGTGTGTGTGTGTGTGTGTGCGTGCGTACGTGTGTGTGTGTGTAAGTGTGTAAGTGTGTGTGTGTAAGTGTGCCTCACATTTGTGTTTGTATGCATGCATTTGGGGTTTGTGTATTTCCAATTGAGGGCAAATATGCGTGCGTGTCCGTCCCTCTCCTCCTCTCTCAGTCGTGGTGTGTTAAAGGATATCTAGGGCAATGGGGCAGCGCTGCAGAACGTGTGGCGGCAGCACTCCTACACCGCTGGGCGAAAACACAGGGCTTTTCAGAGAAAGGGAGCATAAGGAGTGCTATATCAGATTATGGGATCCAGCTCTCCAGGGAGAGATCCTCCGTGACTGTAACGTCGGTTTCCTGTGTCCTAGAGCCTGTCCTGTCGCTCTTTCATCCTTTTCGTTGTTTAATGAACCGCCTTTTGTCACTTAGTTGGTTGGTGAGTGGATTCATTTAGCAGTTTAGAGTTGATTAGGTCATTCAGTAAGTCGGTCTCTTTACGCGGTCAGTGTGTCAGCCATTGATTCAGAAAGTCCTTTATTGAGCCACTCTCTGTCACCCATGTGGTCCATCAGGCAGCTGCTATTTTAGTCAATAATTCTGTCAGTCAGCTGGTCAATTGTGTGGTTAAACGTGCAGTCAGTCAATCATTTGGAATAAATATGCGGTCAGTCAGTCAGCCAGTCAATCATTTGGTTTAAATATGTAGTCAGTCAAGTCAGTCAGTCAATCATTTGGTTTAAATATGTAGTCAGTCAAGTCAGTCAGTCAATCAGTCAACCATCCACTCTGAATGTCTTCTCACGCTCACTGACGGGGTTACTAAACTTCCTTGTTTGCATTCCCTCACACACAGTCATCGACTTGTGACTGACGAGAATATCTCATTATAAAAGCCACTCGACTACGCGTACCAATCAAAACTCTTTGGGTGGGTTCAGTCACATTTGAGATGGATGTGCAGTGAGATAGAAACAGAGTCTCTCTCTCTCTGTCTGTCTCTCTCCGTCTCTCTCTCTCTCTGTCTCTCTCTCTCTCTCTCTCTCTCTCTTTCTCTCTCTCTCTCTCTCTCTCTCTCTCTCTCTCTCTCTCTCTCTCTCTCTCTCTCTGTCTCTCTCTCTGTCGTCTCTCTCTCTCTCTCTCTCTCTCTCTCTCTCTCTCTCTCTCTATCTCTCTCTCTCTGTCTTCTCCCTCTCTTTCTCCCTCTCTCTCTCCCTCTCTCAACCTCTCTCTCTCTCTTTCACTCCCTCGGTCCACGCGACGTGTTGTGAATAACTGTCTGTTTGCCCCTCTAACTGTAACTTAATGTCTGATCCAACCCTAAGCGCCTCACGGTGTCAGGCGTCCATGCATGTCGAGCCTGTCCCTCAGACGCAGGACGCAGCTGAACACAGACCAGCAGGAGGCGCTGTGCTTTTTCCAAAGCACACAGGAAAGGTTCCCTTAGACCCAGGCCAGGCTACACTGAAGATCACCCCTGCCGTGGCTCTTCTGGTGCTGGCCCCATCCCTGTCGCGATCATCTGTTCCCCTTCCGCGGCCGGCCGTCGAAAAATATCCCAAGGCAGCCCCACACACACACACACACACACACACACACACACACACACACACACACACACCCCACCGCTCCCCGTTTCCAAACGCCGCTTGCTTTCACCGTCATCTCGTTTAATCACCGGTTGACACTGTGGCGGGGGCCCGACTCATCGGGGGGAGGCAGAGCTGTGGCCTCTCTGCGTTTCCTTTCCCTGCCGGGTGCGTTAGGTTCACGACCACGTCTGGAAACATCCGTGGAAGGTGGAATGAACTGGGTGAGCCAGGTTGCATCTTGAAGGTTAGTGGTCAAAGTTTAGTTTAGCAAACAGGTCGAGCAATAAAGCGTTGCCCTTTTCGCGTACAGTATGTAACATAAAGTTATTTCAGTTATTAATAAGACAGAATTGATGGGAAATGTTCCAAATAAAAGTGTTAGTACATGATTACACTTAGGAACTCCATATGTCCATTTTGAGGAGTGCACATTCGTTGCCAGGGTGACAGGGAGAGAGATTGAGACGTTTTCTGCAAAGTGTGTGTCCTTGTTGGCAAGGTAGCACGAAGGAAGAAAAACAGAGAGAGAGAGAAAGAGTCTGTGACCTCTTTGCCAAGCTGGTAGTTAGGGGGGGGGAGAGAGAGAGAGAGAGATGGAGAGAGAGAATGTGTGTAAGACTTTTTGCAGTGTGTGTTCTTGAGCGAGAGAGAGTGAGACTTTCTCCAAAAGTGTGTCCTCGTTGCCTAGCTGGCATGCAGGGAAAGCGAGAGTGACACTTTCTGCAGTGCGGGACAGAGATGTAGACAGAGAGAGATGTAGAGAGAGAGAGATGTAGAGAGAGAGAGATGGAGGTAGAGAGAGAGATGTAGAGAGAGAGAGTAGAGAGAGAGAGAGATGTAGAGAGAGAGATGTAGAGAGAGAGATGTAGAGAGAGAGAGATGTAGAGAGAGAGAGTAGTAGAGAGAGAGATGAGAGAGAGAGATGTAGTAGAGAGAGATGTAGAGAGAGAGAGAGAGATGTAGAGAGAGAGAGAGAGAGAGAGAGAGAGATGTAGAGAGAGAGATGTAGAGAGAGAGAGATGTAGAGAGAGATGTAGAGAGAAAGAGAGAGATGTAGAGAGAGAGAGATGTAGTAAAGAGAGATGAGGTAGAGAGAGAGTGAGATGTGGAGAGAGAGAGTAGTAGAGAGAGAGAGTAGTAGAGAGAGAGTAGTAGAGAGAGAGAGAGAGATGTAGAGAGAGATATGTAGAGAGTTTGCTTCCTCGAGTGGGAGAGTGAAAAAGAGAAAGAGAGACGTTGCAGAGTCTGTCCTCTTTACATTGGTGACAGGCCGGGAGGGAGAGAGAGAGACTTTCTGCAGAGCGGGAGAGAGATGTAGTAGAGAAAGAGAGAGAGAGAGAGAGAGACAGAGAGAGAGAGAGATTGAGAGAGAGAGAGAGACTTTCGTCAGAGAGGGAGAGAGATGTAGTATAGAAAGAGAGAGAGAGAGAGAGACTTAGAGAGACAGAGAGAGAGAGTGAGAGAGACTTTCGGCAGTGTGTTTCCTCGAGCGAGAGACAGATGGTGAGAGAGTGAGACGCTGTCTGCTTTGCCCATAGGTGGTGGGCAGGGGAAAGAGTGAGAGGTACTTTCTGCAGTGCGGGAGAGAAACGGGGAGATGGGGAGAGAGAGAGAGAGAGAGAGAGAGAGAGAGAGAGAGAGAGGAAAAGTAGAGAGAGAGAGAGAGAGAGAGCGGAAGAGAGAGAGAGGAAAAGTAGAGAGAGAAAGAGAGGAAGCAAAGGCAGTGACACCACTGACCTATATTCTGGTTCAACCTCAGCTCTACATGAGCTAGCTGCACAAGGGAGAGAGACCAGAGTCAGGTGGAGGGGGGAGAGAGACCAGAGTCAGGTGGAGGGGGGAGAGAGACCAGAGTCAGGTGGAGGGGGGAGAGAGAGAGAGAGAGAGAGAGAGAGAGAGAGAGACCAGAGTCAGAGAGAGAGAGTCAGGTGGAGAGAGAGACCAGAGTCAGGAGGGGGAGAGAGAGAGAGAGAGAGAGAGAGAGAGAGAGAGAGGAAGAGGGAGAGAGAGAGAGATGGAGGAGGGGAGAGAGAGAGAGGAAGAGGGAGAGAGATGAAGGGAGGAGGGGAGAGTTTTAAGAATAACAGAGAAGAGTAAGGGAATGCGGGAGAGAGAATAATCGGACTCTGAGGCGATAGAAAATGAAGAAAACGTAAAAGAGGGAAAAAGCAGGGAAGAGAGAGAGAGAGGAAAAAGAAAGAAGGAGGCATTCACCAGGGAAACAGAGAGAAAGAGAGGGAGAGAGAGAGAGAGAGAGAGAGAGAGAGAGAGAACGATCCGCTTTTAAATACATACTAAGATAATCCTCCAGTCATTTTGTATTAATGGTCCATGCAGCCAGCTAATCATGCCACTATATTAACGAAGCCGTCCCTAATCTCCTGTCAGATTCAGAACGAACGAGTGGACGTGGAGTGGGCATGCATAGAGGATGTCAGATGGGTGTGTGTGTGTGTGTGGGGGGGGGGGGGGGGGGGCTTCGTACCCCTTCTCAAGTTATTCCTCCTCTCTGTCAACGTCTTGGTCCAGGTTAACCAGCTCAGCGATTTGCCAGACATAAATATTTGAAGAGCGCCGGACCAGTGTGGAATCGCGCTGGCTACACACTTTTCTGTGTGTGTGTGTGTGTGTGTGTGGGTGGTGATCGTGCAAAGAGTTATGATTAATCTGCACATATTTCATCGTGTTCAAATATCATAAATACTTTAGTTTTCTTTTCTTAACCTCATCCCTCTTTCCTCTCTGTGTTCCCTTCTTCCGTGTGACAGTCGTTCGTGACCTAACCCTTTCTCTCTCGTTTTGAACTCACGTAATGGGACTGTTCACGGCAGCACTGTCCAATCAGAAACAGAAACCATGTCCGGTTCAGTTTTAACGAGTGACACTGGATGGAGTATCATTACACTTCTGGGACAGTTTGCGTTACAGACCGTTGATCACATTTTAGTCTGTACTACAACTCTCACTAGGTCACTTGTGTGAAATCACTTTATAATAAGAGTGTGTGGGCTGGTGTTTATTTCTGTATCCTTTATCAACTTATAAAGTGAGATC